>CM076572.1:1045671157-1045858874 GCA_034641835.2 Pinus albicaulis
CTAAGTATTTGGCCCGCAAGCTAAAGCCTCTTGTAGGTCATACAGATTCTTTCATGAAAGATTCTGCTTCTTTTGTTAATGAGTTAAAAGACTGGGTTTGCGAACCTAATGACTCTATGGTTATTTTTGATGTTTTTTTTCTCTATACGAACATTCCCATCATGGACGCAGTAGAGGTTATCAGGCATATCACTGATCTTGATACTACTAATTTGGTGGAAATTTGCCTCACTTCTACCTTTTTTAGTTTTGAAGGATAATTTTATGAGCAAACCTGTGGTATAGCCATGGGTTCCCCGCTCTCGCTGATGGTAGCAAACCTTTTTATGGAAGATTTTTTATCTAGAGATTTGGTGACTGCTCCTTTAAAACCCAAGGTATGGAAGAGGCTTGTTGATGACACTTTCATCAATTGGTCTCATGGTCATATTGAATTAGAGGCTTTCCATTGGCATTTGAATAGTCAATCTGACTCTATCAAGTTCACGATGGAAACAAAAACTGATGGGAACCTTCCTTTCCTGGATGTTCTCATCTCTAGAAACAATAATGGCTCATTATCACACCGTGTTTTTCGGAAAAAGACACACACGGAGAAGTATCTACATTCTGGTTCTCATCATTTTCTTGCTCAGAAACATGAATTTTTGAATACTTTAGCTACAAGAGCTCTTAGAATTTTGGATAATGATCATTTAGATGAAGAGAAATCCCATATCCTTAAATTCTTTGAAGAAAACGATTATAGTAAAATTCAAGGTTTGAAGGCTTTCATGAATGCGAGCAAAGGTCCTAGAATGAATAAGATTAATGTTGACACTGTTGGTAAAGTTCATTTACCTTTTATTCAAGGTACTGCTGAAAATATTGTTCGAATTTTAAGGAAGCATAAGATCTCTTCTTCTTTTAAACATTTAAACACAATCCGGGGCTCACTTAAATCGGTTAAAGACCAGTTGGACCCAAAAAGCATGAAAGGTTTTTATTTGATCCCTTGCTCTTGCGTGACTCCCTACATTGGTGAAACTAGTCGGTTGATTAATAAAAGGTTCCAGGAGCATGCTACAGATATCAGGCATGGTAGAACCAAGTCCTCTGCATTAGCTGAGCATGCAGAAAAGACGAAGCATCACATTTGTATGGAGGACGCTAGAATCCTTGCTAGAATTGACCATTTCCATCACCATAAATTTAGGGAGGTGATTGAGATTGACAAGAGGTCCCGCACGTTGAACAGGGATGATGGATGGAACGTTAGAAGTTGTTGGATTCCATCACTTCACTCCCTGTAGAAGTCCTTTTATTCTTTGTGTTTTTATGTTTTTGGTATTATTATTATTATTATTATTTTGAATATTTGTATTCCTTCATGTATTTATTTAATTATTTATTTTATTTTTTGAATTTATTTTATTATTTTATTTATTTATAAATTATTTAGTTTTAGTTTTTGACTTTGACTTGAATTCTTTGGTTTTTATTTTACCTTTTGTTGGGTCTTTTAATTTTTAGTTTTATTTTTATTGTTATGATTAAGTCTTTTTATTTTTATTTTGTTTATTTCAATTTTGTATTTTATTTATATTTTGTTCTATGTATGTTAATTTCTTTATTAAAATAAAATACAAATAATCTATTTTTATTTCTATTTTTATTTTATGTTATTTTAATTAAATTTTTTAAAAACGTTTTTATTCATTCATCTATTTATTTAATTCTTTATTTTATTTTATTTAATTATTTTATTTATTTATAAATTATTTAGTTTTAATTTTTGACTTTGACTTGAATTCTGTGGTTTCTATTGGGTCTTTTAATTTTTAGTTTTATTTTTATTGTTATGATTTAGGCTCTTTTTTCTTTTTTCTTTTTAATATTTTTGTCTATGTATGTTAAAATATAAATAGTTTATTTTTATTTTTGTTGTATTTTAAAATATTTTGTTTCTAATTTTATTCTTTCATATATTTATTTATTTATTTATAATTTATGACTTTGACTTGAATATATTTTTTACTGTTGATGGTTTTATTTTTAGTTTTATTTTTGACCATTTTTAATTTTAAGGATGGTTAGTTATATTTTTTATTATTTTATAATTTTTGACCATTTTTAACTCTTTGGGGTTTTGACCATTGCTTCTCACTTCATGGTTTAAATATGTAAGTTAGATCAGCCAACCTTCATTATCCTGATGATGAACTACAGTTGGTAGTTCGAAACGCGTCGGTTCCAAAATATCTTATGTGATTTGTAGGAAGATTTATAATTAATAGGAGTTGAACTGAGCATAGCCACTAAGTAGTCATAAAGAACTCAAAATGTAGGATTTGCGTTCATAAGAAAGGAATTTTGAAGATCACAAATAATATCCAAATCTGAGAATCATCCATAAATTGACAAACACCCAACAACATAGGGACACAAAAACATTATCAAAGCCAACATCCAAATATTTATTCCAGTATTTCTCCATTCAACCTCCAAGAATAGTTAGAGGTGGTTGGGATGGTTTCTCTTGTTTTTTTTAATATATTTAGGATAATTTTTCCCACTCAAGAAAAACATGAGAAATATATGTGAGTATTGGAAAACAAGCAATGTATGTGAAAGATAATTGTATAATAAACTACAACCAACTTCAATTGATAATTTTATAATGAACCATATATTATTGAAGGGTCAAAGCATCCTCTATAGCCTCACAAAGAACTCTAACTGAAATATATAACTCTTACCCCTTAAATGTACAATTTATGGGAATCAACAAATATAACAATATCTATCCTAGTATGGTTATGAGGAGAGTATAAATTTATTTGAGTAATACTTTGATTCTTTGTGACATCCAACCCAACAAAATTCTCTAAATGTTGCAATGGGATACTTCCCATGTTGTTTGAATACTTTCTGAAGTGAATTTTAGGGATTCTATTCACAACATGAACATATAGCTGCACCAAATTCCTTCTATCAACTAGTGCATAAAATTGGAAATATCCATGTCAATTACAGTGTAAAGAAATATTCAGAGTCTGTAAGATACATCACTATATTCTTGTTTGTTTTATTATTCTATATCATTATCAAGATCCTCCTAAGAGGTAATGGAAACAAGAGAATCAATATCTTAACCAGGTAGTTGATACTTAAGAATAAGAGCCAAGACATAAATGTCTCTAATATTGTGCATACGTTGCTCATATATAATATCCTTATTCACATTAATGATGCAGGTATCTCCCCACACACACCTGAGCTTCCGATCACTTCGTCTGGGAAATATTGTTCCTCCAAAGCTACACATGAACATTGCCTTCCCTAAGGGAGAATCATTTGGTGTCCATGAAAGGTAAGATTGATATGTGGAGTATGAAGAAATTTGTTGAAGTCTTGTTTTCTGAGAATAATGAGCAACCAATGCTCTATATAGTTTATACATACCATCAAAAACATAATGGGAAGTTTTCATTTCTTCGAAATATTCAACATTATGTAGGATTAATGTTGCTCCCAAAATCACTGAAGTTTCCTTTGTCTATTTCCCACATAGGAATTTTACAATTTCTACCTGAATCTGTTTGACCTATTCTAAGTATGCTTATTATATCCTCATAACCTTAGGGGCTAGCATCTGGAAAAATTAACTTTGGAATTGGTACATTTCCAGATACAGATTCCTTCTAAATCCTTGATGCTTCCTATGAAAATTTCAAAGACAATTCCTCACCAGTTTGCAAGGAGTAATTTGAAATGCACATTCCTCCATTTGGTTTATTAAAAAATAAAGGAATTAAATTTGATGGAAGAATTTTTCACTCAAATTCTATCCCATTCCCTGATTGTAAAAATTCCTCATTTTGGGTAGCCCGGGGTGTAAGTCTTGAAAAAGTAAAACAACACAAACATAATAAATCTCACCAACCATTTGGTAGGTCATCACACACTCATGGATTTGTGAACTTATTTACTAGAATATGAAATTAAAGAAAAATAGTTTTAATAACAAAGCAATAAGATAAATGACTATTAAAAAGGAAGCTACAAATGAGACTAGGAAGTAAAGGAGACAACTAAAAAGGCAAGAATGTCACTTGATAAAGTTCAAGATGCCAAACATGGGAACAAAGGATATAACCTCAAAAGGAAAATTCTTCCTACAGGAGAAACAATTAATAGGAGTTGACTTATCCAATGCTACAAAGCAGTAAAAAAGAACTTCAAAATGTGGCATTTTCCTACATATGAAAGGAATTTCAAGGATCCCAAATAATATCCAAATCTAAGGAGCAAGCTTAAATTGGCAAACACCCAACAACATAGGGACACAGAACATGATCAAAGACAATATCCAAATATTTCTTCTGGTCTTTCTCCATTAAACCTCCAAGAACAGTTCGAGGTGGGTGGGATGTTGTTTCTTGATTTTTTTAATAAATTGAGAAGAAATTTTCCTAAAGAAAAACATGAGAAAATATATGGGAGTACTAGCCAAAAATAAATGTATGTCAATGATAATTATATAATAAACTAAAACCAAATTTAGTTGATAATTTTGTAATGAACCATATATTATTGATTTTTCAAAACATCCTCTATAGCTTCACAAAGAACTCTCACTAAAATATAGCACTCTTCTCCCTTAAATGTACAATTTGTGGGCATCAAGAAATATATCAATAGCCATCTTGCTATTGTGATGAGTATAAATGTATCAAGACAACCTTCTTTATCTCTTTGAGGAATACCCCGATTCTATGTGACATCTAGCCCAGCCGAATTCTCTAAATGTTGCAACGTAAAACTTCCCATGTTGTGTGAATTATTTTTGAACCCAATTTCATGGATTTCATTGAAAACATAAACATACAACTGCTCTAACTTCATTCTATCAACTAGTGGAACAAATTGAAAAGTTCCCAGTCAACTTCAGTGAAGAGAAATATTCAGAATCTAGAAGATACATCATTAGCTTCTATTTTGTTTTATTATTCCATCATATTATCAAGATCCTCCTCAGAGGTAACTGAAACAAGAGCATCAATATCCTCACCACGTAGGTGGTACTTCAAAATAAGAGTCCAACAACAAATATCTCTAATATTGTGCATAATTTCCTCATAGCTAATATCCTTATTCACATTGATGATGTAGGTCTCACCCCCCACATACCTAAGATTCCCTTCACTTGGATTTGGTAAGATTCTTCCTTCAAAGCTGCACATGAAAATTTACTTCATTGAGGGAGAACCATTTGATATCTCTAAAAGGTAATATTGATATGTGGAGTATGAAGACATTTTTTGAAGTCTAGCTTGCTGAGAAGAGTGAGCAACCAATGCTCTATCCAGTTGATACATACCATCATCAACACAGTGGTAATTTTTCATTTCTTGGACAGATTCAACATATATAGGATTTAAGTTTCTCCCAAAATCACTGAAGGTTCCTTTGTATTTTTCCCACATAGGAATTTTAGAATTGTTACTGGAATCAGTTCGAGCTATTCAAAGTATGACTGTTATATCCTCATAAACATAGAGGTTAGCCTAAGGAAAATTTACCTTTGGAATCAATACCTTTCCAAATATAGATCCCTTTGAATCGTTGATGCTTCCTGTGAAAATTCTAGAGAAAAATCCTCAATAGGTTTCCAAGGAGTAGTTTGAAATGCACATTCCTCCATTTGGTTTATTAAAAATTAAAGGACTTAAATTTAATGGAATAGAGTTTGAATCACATGCTAACCCCTTCCTTGATTGTAAAAATGCCTCATTTCTGATATCTTGGGGTCTAAGTCCTGAACACGTAAAACAACACAAACACAATAAATATCACCTACCATTTGCTACATTGTCCTATGTTGACATATATGTGAATTTGTTTACTGGAATTTGAAATTAAAGTAACATATTTTTATTAACAAAGAAATATTATAAACGAATATTAAAAAGAGAACTACAAATGAGAGTCAGAAGTAAAGGAGACAACTAAAAAACTAGGAGTGTCACTTGATAAAGTTCAAGAAGCCAAAATTTGGGAACAAAGCATATAACCTCAAAATGAAAAGTCCTCTTGTAGGAGAAGAAATTAATAAGAGCTGAATTTAGCAGAGCTACTAAGAAATTAGAGAGAACTTCAAAATTTAGTATTTTCGTTCATATGAAAGGAATTTTGAAGATGGAAAATAATATCCAAATTTGAGAAGAAGCCATAAATTTCCATACACCCAACAACATAGAGGCACAAAACTTGATCAAATACAATATCAAAATATTTCTTCCCCACTTTCTCCATTCAACCTCCAAGAAAAGTTTGAGGTTGTTTGGATGGAGTTTATTTTTTTTGTTAATTAATTTAGAATAGATTTTCCTACTAAAGAAAAATGCAAGAAAATAAATGTGAGTATTAGCCAACAAGCAGTGTATTGCAATGATAATTGTATAATAAAATCCATCCAACTTCGATTGATAAATTTGTAATGAACCATACTTTTTTGAATGGTGAAAACATCCTCTATAGCCTCACATAGAACTCTAACTAAAATATATTATTCTTCTCCCTTAAATGTACAATTTATGGGCATGAAGGAATATAGCAATAGCCATCCTGGTATGGTGATGAGAATGGGCATCACTAACTTTTAGGCATGATCATAATTCTATTATGATCCAAATTCCATGCATGATGGAATAATGCCACCAATTATTTTTCCAACTCTGAGTTAACCCAAATCCTAAAAAATTAGATTAGAAATCTCAGTTATCGCATAGAAAAAATTCGATAGATAGGGGGAAATGTGTTAGTTTTGGGGGGATATGGTAGCAAATGATAGGCATTCTAGTCTCCTATTGTGTCTAAGAGGAGAAGGAGCAAGCCCCTGAATAATATTTGGAGATGAAGTCACTACTAAAAAAAATTGGCATCCCATGGTTTACCAAAATTCACATAAATGCTTAAAATTTAGGATATGTTGCATTACAAATATGATACATGAAAATTTGGGATTTTTATTAGTTGTGAGAACCAATGTGAAATTAAATTTCCTAAAACATAAGTGCTAAAATATATCCCTTATCCTTCAACAGTTAAATATTCCCTCTTTACGAGGACATTATTCACTTTTCTAGCACCACTTTCTTTAGATTGAATGGTACAATAAATCCTTGATAAACTACAGTGAAGCCTCCTCCGTAGGGAAGATCCCTACGTTAGGACATAAGTTTTTTACATAAACATTGATGCAGGTGGATTGAACAGATCCTAGTACGAGTGGCTTAAGTACAAAGGCTTAAAAATCAAAGTGTCAGAAATGTGACAAAATTAGTGCAAAGTTGAAGATCTTGTCTTTTTGATTCCAACAACGTAGATAACACTCAATTCTGAGATTCTATGAAGGAGTTAGGAGTAGTGAAAGTTTTGGTTTGACTTGGGTGATTTGGCACGTTAAGGCACAATTTTGAGGCTTTTCGGCCACTGGACTGGCCAAATCTATCCAAATTCTGGGAATATTTGTGGCCTCTTTAAAAAGACTCCTATGGTCAAAATCCAATTTTTTTAAAATGTCTAATTTCTTTTATTTAAAAAAAAGAATATTTAAAAAAAGGAGGTGGCAAGCCACCACCCCCGCCACCCCATCCACTATATAACAAAACTATTATAAAATTAAGGGGCCAGTGGCCATGACCCTGCCAGACCCCACATAGCATGGTAACCATATGATACATATGGTGGTCGGGGTTGTGAACCCCACTGCCAACCACCCTCCATACGCTGGCTAATATGATGCTATCGATGGAGGTTAAGGGGTGGGCTGCCCAATGTGGGCCCAACCCCCCATCCTGACCATTAATTAAATGTGGGGTTTAAAAAAAAATAGGATGTTGTCGGTTAATTCAGACATATCCGCATTAATATGAAGGGGGCAGGGTTTGACCACTAGACCCCCTCCCTCCAATGCTAAATCTTAACCAATTCGGCCAACGGGCTCCTTGGGGAGTCCCCCCAATTGTCTAATAAAAAAATATTCATTTCAAAATTGCGCACAAGCAGCCAGGAGTGGGCACGAAAACTGAGACAGTGGAACCAGGAGCACTATGCAGGAGGGGGGTGGAACCATGATCTGAGCCATTTTCCAGAGGAGTCAAATTTTCACTTTTTCGGATTGAGGAAAATTTTATATGGATTCTAAACTAATCGATGCCATGAATCTAATGGTTTTTTCCATTTTTTCATCAAAGGTGTGCAATTTTTGGGCACTTTCAGTTATGGAGGTATAAGGGTGTAATTTGACATTTTATACTTGTACTTTCATTTTTTTCCACTTAATGAAAGAGGGCCTCCCCACTATTTGAGCAGGGCCTGGAGATGTATTCCATCCTAGATAAACTCCGATATCAATTATGTGTCTTCTTACATGATGTTAATTGAATCTCTCTTATTATGTTTATGCCTTTAAAGCTTCTTGTTTAAATCTACAATTTTCACATGTAACTCTTTAACACATCTGAAGAAAAATATTTTTCGATCAAGTGGTATCAGAGCAAGTGTTTGTATATGTGAGTTATACACTTGTATTCTAACCAAAAATATGTTACAAAGAGGTGAAGGGACACTACAGTATTTTGATCCCGAAGCAAGACATGCACATTAGAGAAGAAACATGGATGACGATGTTCGAAATGAGGAGGAGATCAACTTCCATAAGACCTTTTACACCATGGAAGATCAAGTTGAGAAAATTTTCTCTAGACTTGAGAGACTAGAGAAGGCAGGGTATAATGCCTCAAAAGGACAAGGTTTAGGGCATGGATATAATGGAGGAGATCCACCTCCTTCTCCTCTAGCAAGTGAAATTTCTTCCTCCTCATCTCACCATCACCATAGGAATTCATGAAATGCATCTAATAAACCTTTCTTTAACTTATATGTAAAATTTGATCTACCCATGTATAATGGTGAAAGAGATGTAGAGAAACTTAAAAACTAGATTAGGCATATTGAAGTCTACTGCAGGATTCAATGGATTGTGGAGGATGAGGAAAAGTTCTAGTTGGCTTCTCTTTTACTAAATTGCACTACTCTCATCTGGTGGGAGAGTAAAGTTCAAGGTAGAAATAATTTGGAAAACCTCCTTTCCTTGTGGTCAAAGTTCATTGCTACACTTAAAGATCAATTCAATCCCTTGGGTTATAAGAAAAAATCCTTAATGGAGTGGCAGTGCCTAAGGCAAGGTAAAGGACAAAACACGCAAAGATTTACCAAGGAATTTAGAAAACAAGCACTAAGTTTGGGAATTTCGTTAGATTCACCTGAAGTTGTAACTAAGTACATTAGGTCATTACATAGTTACATAATACATTCATTATTTTTTTTTAGCCTCCTACCATCGATGAAGCCATTATGAAGGCCATCCACATAGAAAGCAAGGGGGTGCATGAACAAAGTGACCACCCAAAAAGAACTGTCGTAGCCAAAATAAGGGGAGAAAATCCTTCTTCAACACATTCTGAAAAAGAGGAACATGATAATGAAAATTGCTGGAAGCTACACCCTGAGTTGAGACCTGAGAGAAATGACAAAAAGGGGAATCAGAAGACTGCCACCACAATACAGCAAAACCAAGATTCTGAATTCGAGGTAGATGAAAAGGTCACAAATGTAGGATTTGCACGAGGTAGAAAAATTGACCTAGTGTCCAATTCCAGTGATGAAATGAAGCTTGAAGCCTTTGGGATCATATCAGAAGACCCATAGACTTGGGTTCTGATTCAGGCGATGAAACAAAAATATCAATAGATAGTGTACCAAAGATGAAAAGGAGACTTACTGTGGAAGAGTTCCAAGAAATTGAAGAGATTGACCAAGGCATCCAAGTAGAAAATGTTGAGCTAAGAAGGCTCTTACAGGAAGCAAGGGAAGAAAAATAAATGTTACTAAGCCAGTTATAAGCTAACGATGAGGCCTTGGAAAAATTACGACATAACCAACCCGAGGTAAAAATCAACCCTTCAATTTCATGTAGCTTTCATGATGATGAATTCCTTGCTTTTGAAAAGCATACTACAAGTATCGAGTCCAAACTTCTGAAGAAGATGGGGTATGAAGGAAAAAACCTTGGAATCAAAGGAAAAGGCATCATAAACCTCATCGAAGTCGAGGAATTTCGGTGTCATGCAGGACTCAGATACACTAGGAAGGAAGTGGGAGAAATATCCAAAATAGCCAGCGACCCACCAACAACTGATGATGAAAGAACCTCCTCACACCTCAGGGACAGTGAGGGATTCATGGGCACTTCTCGGAGGCACATCGGGAGCAAGCGTTCCAAGCCGATACAGAAGGTATGGAGGAGGAAGAATTATCACAACCAGAATGTACCCCAGAAACATGCATGTCAAACATTTTAGGACCAAAGAGCATCCATATATATTTCGCTCCCCAAAGCTATTCCACAAGAAGATACTCCATAGGGGGATGATCCGTTTACCTTATTAAGTAAAAGATGGTTCTTTTAGGGGTCTTAGTGTGATGGCCACATTTTTAAATCATACGTTGCAAGTAAATGTAAATGTGATGTTGTGTTTCCCATCACTTCAAACAGAAGGATGATTTTTTGGGATTTATTTATGACCAATTGAGGTATTGATTATTTTTTTAATGTAATCCTTGAACAATGAGTTTTTGCAATAAAATCTTGGCAAGGAGGGATTTTTGGGTCATGCGTGGTGTGCATGATTGCAAAAAATGTACCAGTTTTTCATGGAGGAGATTGAAAGAGTGGTTTTGAGTGTGTTAATGATTTTGGGGTCCAAAATCACCACAGTGGGGAGGAATGATCCAATTGGATCGAACAGGTCCCAGTACAAGTGGATTAAGTACAAAGGCTCAAAAATCAAAGTGTCAGAAATGTGAAAAATTTAGTGCCAAGTTGAATATATTTTCTTTTTTATGCCAATGACGTAGATGACACTCAATTCTGAGTCCGTATGAAGGAGTTAGGAGTAGTAAAATTTTTGGGTTGACTTGGGTGACTCAACAGGATAAGGAAGGCACAATTTTGATCTTTTCTAGCAACCAGATTTCGGCTAACTCTGACCATATTCCGGGAAAAAATGTGACCTCTTTAAAATGACTCCTACGGTCAAAATCCAAATTTTTAAAAATGTCTAATTTTTTTTATTTAAAACAAAAAATATTTAAAAAAAAGGAGGTGGGGGGCCACCACCCCCACCACCCTATCCACCGCATAACCAAAATAATATAAAATTAAGGGTTCAGTGGCCATGACCCCAACAAACACCACATAACACGACAACCATATCATACATATGGTGGTGGGGTTTGTGAACCCCACTGCCAACCATCCACCATACCTTTTGTAATATGGTACTACCGACGAAGGTCAAGGGGTGGGCCACCCAATTCTGGCCCGACCCCCCATCCTTTCCATAAATTAAATGTGGAATTTAAAAAAAAAATAAGATGTCACTGGTTAATTCAAACAGATCCATCTTAATACGGATGGGGTGAGGTTTGACCACTCGACCCCCTCCCTCCAATGTCAGATCTTAACCAATTCAGCCAACGGGCTCCTTGGGGAGTCCACCCAACTCTCTAATATAAAAAATATTTATTTTAGAAGTGCGCCTAGGAAGCCAAGAGCGAGCACGGAAACTGAGACAGTGGAACCAAGAGCACTAAGTAGGAGGGGGACGAAAACATGATCTGAGCCATTTTCCAGAGGGGTTAGATTTTCACTTTGTCAGATTCAGGTAGATTTTATATGGATTCTGCACTAGTTGACACCATGAATCCAACAGTGTTTTCCATTTCTTCATCGGAGCTCTGAAATTTTTAGGCACTTTCAACTATGGAGGTATAAGGATGTAATTTTGCATTTTGTACTTGTACTTTCATTTTTTGCCACTTAATGAAAGAGGGCCTCCCCATTATTTGAGCAGGGCCTGGAGACGTAGTCCCTCCTAGATGAACTCCAATATCAATTATGTTTCTTCTTGCATGATGCTAATTTCTTCTCTCTTCCTATGTTTATGCCTTTAATTTTTCTTGTTTAAAGCTGTGATTTTCACATGTAATTATTTAACACATCTCAAGAAAAATATTTTTGGATAAAACATGATGAATGGTGTATCCAAAGGATAAAAATGTTCCAAGTTAATGAGAATATTATTGTCATGGGGGAAAAAAAATGCCATGCTCAACTTCCTTTCATATTAACATGACCAAAGCTTCATCCACAAAAAATTCACACTCTTCAACTTTGATTGAAAATGATAATTTACCTAGAAAAAACTGATGAAATAATAATTCCAATTACATGAGACACATCTAGGGGGAATGCCATCACTAATTGAGATGATGAGTCTGGTTTGGAATTTTATCTCAAAAATTTAAATGAAAACATTAAACGATATTATTAGGAATATTGGGATATGATTGAAGAGTTCTAAAATAGGGATACTAGAAAACTCAAAATAACCAAAGAAACATATAGGGAGAAATTCAACCAACCTTTGATGTAAAATTTAAACAAATTACAAAATCTAGATTTCCCTTTGAGACCAAATAAGGGAATTGATCACTGAGTTATAATACAATGTCATCTAGAAGCAAACAATCTGTAACAGGGAAGACTTCTGACCTACACTGAAACTGAATTTACTTTATTTTATTCAACCACAATTATGGGCATATCACATGACACCATCTAACCAGGAATTCCAGTGTCTATGAAATACAATTTGAAAAAGGTGAAGCATTATTGAATAAAATTTATGAGAATTATTCTATAATAAATTATGTTTATATGTGTATATATAAACGCATAATTTTATCAATTTTTTGTAGCATAAGTGATTTACCTACCCACCCAGTCTGAAATCCCACTTTGTGACATGTTTGTTTTTAGCAATCTTGACTGATTATTCCATTTAACTAAGAGTAATTGGATGGTTCAATATTCATCATGGCTTAGCCAGATTAGGCAAAAGAGGATTTACATATGGTTTTTAATTTTTGATGTTTCAGTGACTGATGAAGTTATCAATTTTTGTATAGCTCTTTAGGGTGTCATATAAGTTATTTTTAGGGAAACATTTATACACATCATCAAATAGTGTTTCCAAATTATTGAGGACTCTATTTTTAAATTATTTGTACTTTTTTTGGTTTCAATCCCAACTTTTTATAGAAGAAACAATAAATTATAGGAGACTGATGGCTTTCTATTAAAAAATGGTGCACTGCTCAGCTGCCATTTCCTCCCACTCCATGGTAAAATATTTCAGCTTGTTGTGAAGCTAGCTCCAAAAATAGAAGAAAAGAGATATCAACGCCTTAGAAATAAGCCACTTCGAGGGGGGAACCTCCAATACATTACATGAATGAACAATTATTGGATGACACAAATTACAAAACCTCATTTCTATATATAGGAGTCCATGGGGCCATAATGTAATCCTAGCCAACCTAACAATAATAATTTAAGGGCACAATAATAACAATATGGGGGTTATAGGGGTACAATAATAACAATAAGGGGGTTACACTAACAACAATAATGGACTATACTAGTAATATAGGGACCTAACATGCCCCTCTCCTTCAAAAAAGTGTTGTCCTCAATGCTTGAGTAGCTCTGGGTGCTTTTGTATAAAATTCTCATCCTCCCATGTAGAATATTTAGTGGGTAAGTTCCTCCACTTGATGAGATACTCTGAAATTGATCGATTTCGTAACTGTCGAGTTTTTTTTTCCATGACCGCTTTAGGTTCCAATAAGATTTTTCCTTCCTCATCAAGTTCTGGCAATATTGTTTGAACTGGAAGATTTTCACCTATAACCTTCTTTAAGCATGAAACATGGAAAACTAGATGCACTTGTCAAGAAGCAAGAAGCTCCAATTTGTATGCCATAGTACCAATCTTTTGCAACACCTTGTAAGGACCATAGTACTTTGGCGATAATTTATTATCCTTCTTAGCTTGCTTGAGGGACATTTGTTTGTATGGTTGTAGCTGTAAAAATACCCAGTCTCCTACATCAAAACTTCTCTTGCTGCGATGTTGATCTACTTGTTGTTTCATTCGATTTTGTGCCAAATTCAGGTTGTCCTTTAAGAGTTGGAGAACTTCTTGTTGATGCTCGATGTGATCTTCCACTGCTTGAACCTTCGAATTTTCTATTAAAGATGATGTGATGGATGGTGGATGATATCCATAAAGTGCCATAAATGGGGTCATTTTTGCTGCAGTATGGAAGGAAGTGTTATACCACCATTCAGCAAGAGGTAACCACTTGACCCATTGTGTTTGTTTATCGGATACAAAACAACGAAGATATCCTTCCAAACATTTATTTACTATCTCAGTTTGACCATCAGATTGAGGATGATAAGATGAGCTATGAGCTAATTGATTACCCAAACAAGAAAATAACTCCGTCCAAAAATTTCCAGTAAAAATGGGATCTCTGTCACTCACAATAACCCTTGGGTTTCCATGTAGCTTTTGAATTGTGTACATAAATGTAGTAGCAACTGTACTTTCTTTAAATGGATGAGATAATGCACAAAAGTGTGCATACTTGGTAAGTCTATCAACTACCACCATGATGACACTCTTTCCTTTGGAATTAGGTAAACCTGTGATAAAATCCATTGAAATCTCCTCCCAACGTTGACTTGGAATGGATAAAGGTTGTAGAAGTCCCGGGGTCTTAATTGTCTCAACTTTATTCTACTAGCAAACCAAACATTCCGCCACAAACTTTTGAATATCAGATTTAAGGCCATCCCAAAAAAATTCTTTCTTCACCCTGTGGTAAGTTTTTAAAAATCGTGAGTGTCCTCCTAAAGGAGAAGTGTGCAATTCCAGAAGAATCTTTTGTTTTAGTTGGGAATTCTTACAAAGATATAAGCGATCTTTGTACCATAAGGAATCATTTTTCCAACTAAATGTATCAAATTTACTAGGATCTTGCTGCAACTTTTGAATGAGTGTCCATACATCTTTGTCCTTCTTCCATTCATCTCTTGCTTCGGTTATCCAATCTGGTTGGATAATAGAAATGGCACAAAGCAATGCTTCCACCTCTTCATTATTTCTTGAGAGTGCATCCGCAACAACATTAAGCTTTCCTTTTTTGTAGATTATTTCAAAGTCATAACCCAACATCTTTGTGACCCATTTTTGTTGCTCTTCTGAAGATAGTCTTTGTTCCAAAAAGTGTTTAAGACTATCATGATCAATTTTTACCTTTAAGTGTCTTCCCATTAGGTAAGTTCACCATTTATTTAGTGCATGCAGTATTGCTAACATTTCCTTCTCATAAATAGGTTTCTGTAAATACTTTCCTTTGATTGGATGACTTTCAAAATAAATGGGTCTTCCTTCCTACATTAAAACAACACCAATTCCATTTCTTGAGGCATCACATTCCACAATAAAGGTTTTTGTGAAGTCTGGTGTAGCTAAGACCGGTGCTAGGTACATTGCCTCTTTAAGATGTTCAAAGGCCTTAGTTGCTTTAGGAGTCCATGAAAATGCATCTTTCTTCAACAATGTTGTTATAGGTGCTACTATTCTCCCATAATTCTTAACAAACTTGCGATAATACCCTCTTAACTCGACAAATCCTCGTGACTGCTTTATGGTTGTGGGGACTTTCCATTCCTTAATGGATTTAATTTTGTTAGGGTCTACCTTAATGCCCTCGTGAGATACAATATGACCCAGATATTCCACCTCTTATACTCCAAAGAAACATTTGGATGTTTTTTCATATAATTGTTTCTCCTACAATAGTTTGAGAACCCTATCAACATGTTCAACATGATCCTTCCAAGACTTGTTGTAGATTAGTATATCATCAAAAAATACTAGCACAAATTTTCTAAGGGTTTGAAAATGGAATTTATCAAACCTTGAAATGTAGAAGGTGCATTGATAAGGCCAAAATGCATGACCAAAAATTCATAATGACCCTCATGAGTTCGAAATGTTTTTTTTGGAATATCTTTAGTCTTCATTCTAATTTTATGATATCCTGAATGAAGATCCAACTTGGTAAAATAAATTGCTCCATGCAATTCATCAAATAATTCATCAATCATAGGAATGGGAAATTTATCTTTAACGATGAGCTTATTAAGCTCCCTATAATCTGGACACATGCGCCATGATCCATCCTTCTTGTGTGCCAATACTACAACAGTGGAGAAAGAACTTTGACCAGGTTGAATTATACTCGCCTCTAACATTTCTGCAATCATACGTTCAATTTCGCTCTTTTGTACATAAGGATATCTATAAGGCCTGATGTTTGGAGGAACACTTCCTAGAATCAAATGAATAGCATGATCATGATCACAAATAGGTGGGAGTCCTTTGGGAGTTTCAAACACCTTGGAATTATTGTCCAAGAATTGTTGGAGATCTGCAGAAATAGATGATTTTGACGTTGGAACTTCAAGTGAGCATAATTGTGCAATCACGCCTCGTTGTTCTTTCTTTAGAAGCTTTGTCATGACATTAGAGCTTATTAACTTTCTTGGCTTCCCTGCAATACCCCGTAATTCGACTTCTTTTCCTTTTGAAAAAAATTCAAGAAAAGTTCTTCAAAATTAAAAGCTACCATCCCCACAGATTGTAACCATTGTACTCCTAGTACAACATCAGCACCTCCCGTAGGAATGGAAAGAATTGGACTATTCAATACATATTCCCCCATGGTTAGCTTGATATTATGGAATTTTCCAGAGAAATTTATAGTTCCTCCATTTGCAACCATCACTTGAAATTATGGTGCTAGGTATAAGAAGCAATTCAATTCCTTGGCTACCTTACAATGAATAAAATTATGGGTGCTACCTGAATCAATCAAAACTATTACCTTTTTCGTCTTGATATGTCCTTCTATCTTGAGAGTTTGAGGAGTGGTAATTCCTGCCAATGCATTACATGATACGGTCAGACTCATTTCTTCCTCTTCCAGGGCTGGTTCCTGGTTTATATCCTCTTCTTGTTCATTTTCTTCTTCCTCTTCACAATATATGTAAAACAATTTCTTCTCAGCACACTTATGACCTTTATTGTATTTTCTATCACAACTATAGCAAATCCCTTTTGCTCTTTTTTCTTCCAATTTTTGTGGTGTCAACCTTGTAGGATGTGGAAATCTAGGCGTAGCAACACTTCCTTCTTTATAGAAGTGAGTGGTAGGCTTCCTTGTTGCCATAATTTTACATTCAAATTTTCTTGCCAACCTGAATGCCTTCTCCAATGAATCAGGTTCCAAAACGTGAACTTCATGTTGGATGTTATCCTTTAAAGTACCTATGAAGATATCAATCCTAGGTTCCTCTGGAATATCAGTTACTCTTATATTAAATTTTTGGAAGTCCTCAATGTGCTCCCCCACTAAACCCTTTTGTTTGAGATTTATCAGTTGGCTAAATAAGGTTTTTCTCTTTGTATCCTCATAATGTGCTATCATTTCCTCCATAAAAATTGACCAGGTGACAATTTTTTTACGAGAGCGAAGCCATCGATACCATAAAAATGTATTTTGTTCTAAATTTAAAGTTGCAATGCCTACCTTTTGTGTGTTTTGAACATTATGGAGATAAAAATATTGCTCCATATGTAGTATCCATGTTACAGGATCCTTTCCATCAAACTTCCTCATATCCATTTTTGGAATATGGTGGTTCTTCCCACCAACATTAGAGTTTATGAAGTCACGATTAACATTTATTTTGTTCTCATCATGAGCTTCCTTTACAATCTTTTCCCCATTTGGAAACATTTCTTGTATCAACTTTGTCAAACCTTCCATGTCTCCTTTTATATCATTCTTCATGTTTTCCATGTTGTCTTTCATTTTTTCATTGATCTTGGCTTCCATGTCATCCATCTTAGATTCCATGCCAACTTCCATGCCATCTATCTTAGATTCCATGCCTTTCTTCAAGCCATCCATATTATTATTCAAACCATCCATATTTGCTTCAACGCCTTTCTTCAAAACTTCCATTTCATTTTTTGTTGCTCTTTGCGAGAGCCAAATTTGGTGCACTTGCTCTTGTAATTTTGATAGATCATGTTGCAATTCTTCATCTTCATGAGTCATAGTAGAGACTTCTGAAGGATTAATGGGTGTTGAATTATTTTTAGGGGGAATTTTTTAGAACCTAATACTGATATCTATTCTACAATATGCCCTTGGAATCAATTCAAATTGATTCTTCAAACAAGACTTATGCAATCCGGAAAAAAATACACACCTTTTTCTTGCTTTTGAGGAGCTCGATATTGAAATTGGATTATCTCTATGATTGTGGCTCTTCAATATTTGAAATTTGGCACTGAGGTAGCCTTCTTAATTATCCTTAAAATTCCAAAGTTCTAACTTGATTTGGATTCTCCAAGGCAAAGTTATGTCCAATCTCCCACAATGACCTAATTATGGACTTGTTCAATAGAGCGAACTTGTACGACTTGCCACATGTCACTGTTTCATCTTTCAGCTATGAAATTGATATCAAAGAAACTACAGTCCATGTACTTGTGACCACTCTTTATGGCACTCCAATCCGATGCTCAGAGAGAGACTTATGAATATTTTCCCACGATCACCTCCTTGAGATGAAATTCAGGAGCCTGAAAAAGCACTACATTCCACAAATCATATCTCCGAAAATATTGAGAACCAAGCTTTGAAAATTTTCAACGGGTTTTTTCAGGATTTCATATTCACGCTCTAAAAATTTCAGATTCTTAACATTCGTAGAAAAAAATTTATAGCACAAATTCCACGATGACCTGTTTATATTCAATTGAGGAGCCTGCAAAAAGAGCTAACTTCCACATATCATATCTCTGAAAATGCTGCGAACCAAGATCTAAGACTTTGTGACAATGTTCCTTAGGATTTAGGCTTCACACCCAGAAGATTTCAGCTTCTGAAACTTCGTAGAAACAAATTTATATCAAAAATTCAATATGACCTGTTTGGAGCAGTGAAACCCTAGAATCCAAAGCTTTGATACCAAATGTTGTGAAGCCAACTCCAAAAATAGAAGAAAAGAGATATCAACGCCTTAGAAATAATCCACTTCGAGGGGGAAACCTCCAATACATTACATGAATGAACAATTCTTGGATGATACAAATTACAAAACCTCCTTTCTATATATAGGAGTCCATGGGGCCACAATGTAATCCTAGTCGACCTAAAAATAATAATTTAAGGGCACAATAATAATGATATGGGGGTTACAGGGCTACAATATGTATAAATTATATAACTTATGTGTTATATGTCCAAGATTCTCCTGATCTCACACTATTTTAACTTCATGCAAAATACAAAATACATTCCACCATTGATCATTTGTGGAAATTAAATCAAGATTTCAATGCACACATGAAACAATAAAAATTCACACACATTAACAAAGTTGTTTAACGAGAAAGCTTGAAGTTGAAAAACCCAACTATCTATATATAATATATGTCATAGATATCATGTAAAAATCCTTATACAAAGCTGATCATATCAAGCTCTCAGTAAAATACAATCACTACACACTAATCAGGCCCGATCTTGCAAATCCATGCAGCGATCTTTGCCACTTGCTAGCTTGCCTCTACTGCGCAATCCTTGCTAAAGAATGGATCTAAATGAGATCAAATTTCTCCAGCCTTGCTCACGCAATACTCATTGGCATATCCACTGAGTGTTGGATGCAATCAATGCATCACTATAGTCATAACTGATAGTCACACTTGCTCTTTACCTATCTCTCTATTGGTCTCCACTAAAACTGCCATGCACTATAGTTAACTGATGTATTCTTTAGTTGATTAATGAGTTAATATTTAGTGAATTAATTAAATAATTAATTCACACCACTCTCACTAGTGTATCATTCCGTTAGACTATATACAACTAGCTCAACTGAGTCTAACTGAGTTAAACTAAATACAACTCCACCAACTACTTCTCCAAATCCACCAAACTCTGTCACATGAGTTCTAACTGAAGTCCTCCATGCATTAGCTCCAGTAAACCCATAGGAATAGTGTAATTCCTTCTGTCAGCTGTCGTGCCACATCTGTGCACTTAACTAAAGTGCTCCAAGAGAATAAGATAATGTTTAGAGTCCAAATATTATTAACAGCTAATAATATTCGACATATCAATTTTTTAGACTAGTAGTCTAAAAATAAAATCCACCCAATATGTCTAAAAATAGAAGTCCATATATTTTTCCAACTTGACCAACCATCCAAAAATAACATCCTGCAACTCATAGAATATGATCGACATGTCTAAAAATAGACATAGTCTAAAAATAGACTTTGTGCCAAAAATAGCCTACGGGCCCACTTAGTGAAGGCGAATATTTTCACTAAGTTCATCATCTTGTTGAATCTCAACACTCCCTCTCAACAAGATAGGGATTATATACCACCTTGATCCTATCTCTATGGTATTTAAATTTTCTCCTAGTGAGTGCCTTTGTAAAAATATCTACATCCTAATCCTTCGTAGGAATGTAAGAAAGCAACATGATATTCTGCTGCACACAATCTCTGATATGATGATACCATATTTAAATATGTTTAGATCTATCATGAAATACTGGATTAACCGAGAGTTTAATGTAACTTCGATTATCACAATATATCATAGTAGGATCTAAGTGAGAACCGAACAACCCGACAAGGATCTTCCTCATCCATATAGCCTTGCATGCAGCCAAACTTGCTTCCATCTACTCTGCCTTTGCTGAACTAAGTGCCACAGATCTTTGTTTCCTGCTGTACCAAGAAAATGTTGTAGATCCAATACCAAAAATCCCTCCAGATTTTCTCTTTCTGTCCGTTTGGCTTCCTCCCTAATCTGCATCCTTGAAGCCATGCAACTTCACTTCATCTGAACGTCTGTACCACAATCCATATCCAGATGTGCCCCTGCGATACCTCAAGACATGCTTTCCTGCCCTCTGAAAGAGTTTGGTAGGCTTCACCATCGCTTGTGAAAGCTAGTTCATAGCATAGCATATGTCTATTCGTGTATTGAATAAATACATGAGCGAACCAACCAACTGTTGATAAACAGTGGCATCCACTAGCTATGCCGATGTAACATCCTCTTTCCTCCAACCACCAAGAAGAGGAGTGTCAATAGGCTTGCAGCCTTGCATGTGAAATTTTTCCAGTATCTCTCAGGCGTATTTGTCGTGACACACAAATAGTTAACCTTTCTGCTGCCAAATTTCCAATCCAGGAAATAATGAAGGAGGCCCAAGTCCTTCATCTTGAACCCCTTTGCAAGATCTACCTTGCATGAGTGTATCAACAGTTCATCACCTGTTAGTATTAAATAATCTACATGAAGCACAATGATCAAAAGCTTACCCTCCACCAAAATATGGTATAGGTTAGGATCCGCCTCACTCTTGGTGAAACCAAGTCCATTGAAATAACTGTCTATTCGTGTGTACCAAGCACAAGGTGCTTGTTTCAGCCCATACAACACTCTTTTGAGCCTGCACACATGCGACTCACTGCTGAAGATTTCAAATCCTTCAGGCTGATCAATGTACACCTCCTCCTTAATGACTCTGTTGAGGAACGCAGTCTTCACATCCATCTGATGAATGTGCTAACCCATTTGTGCTGAGAGAGAAAGGATGGTCTATATGGAAGAATACCTTGCGATAGGTGAAAATGTTTATTCATAGTCAATCCCCTCGATCTGTGAGAAGCCCTGGGCAAAAAATATTGCCTTATACTTCTCGATGCTCCCATCAGTAGCTTGCTTCACTTTGTATATCCATCTCAAACCTACCACTAATTTCCCTTCTGGCCTAGGGACAGTCTCCCATGCATTTTTTCTGACAATCGAATCATACTCTTCCACCATGGCATCTACCCATGCGGGATCCTCCACAGCTTCCTCGAAAGAGGATATCTCCTTCATGATACACTTGCTCATCAGAGCCATGTATCCAGTAAATTGGTCAGGTGACTGTCTCTGTCTGCACTGTGATGTAGGAGCTCCTACATTCTACACTGCATCAAGATTTAGTCGCTCAGCTTCTGTAGTACGCTTCCGCCCTCTAATGTTTGGAACTGCATGAGTGGTTTCTTCCACTCCATGAACCTCCTCTTGTGGCTGGTCCAAATCTTGAGGCTCATATTTAGGAACAAGTAGCTCCTCATCTGCATGCAAGTGTAGATCCCTCTCAAGCGACAACTTCATGGCTTTCTCCTCATGAAATTTGATATCCCGTCGCACGAAATTCATCTGACTGTCTATCAAATGCACACGATAATTGTGGGGTTTTTATTTGTACCCCACAAATATCCCATCCTCTGCAGCTGGCTCTAGCTTCTTCCTGGAATCCTTCGTCAAATGAATGTAAATAGGTGAGCCCAAAATCTTCAAATGAGAAATATCAGGCTTCTTACTAGAAAATGCCTCTTCGGGTGTACTCATTCCAAGTACTCTATGAGGACAGTGGTTTTTCACATAAACTGCAGTGTTGCATGCCTCAACCCACAAGTGTATGGGAAGGCGCTGATCATGCAATATCGCCCGTGCAACACCCACGATCATTCTGTTCTTTCTCTTCGCGACCCAATTCTACTGTGGGTTATGAGGCGCTATGAGTTCTCTTTGAATTCCTTCTTTGCTGCAGAAGTCTTTGAATTCACCAAAGATGTATTCACCACCATTATTGCTCCTTAGAGCTTTCACCTGCTTCCCTAAATCTTTCTCAACCAGCACCTTGAACTCATAAAACTTTGAGTATGTCTCTCTCTTCTTCTACATGAATAAGATCTAGAACTTACGAGAAAATTTATAAAAAAATATCATATAATACATGTGCTTTGCTGTTGAAACAACCGAGAAAGGTCACACACGTCTATGTGAATTCTCTCAATGATCGTCAAGGCGCAACTATCCTTCTCATGAAAAGTAGTCTTCACAAATTTTCGCAAAGTACATCCTTTTCACTGATCTGACTACGCAAGTGTACCCTTGGGAAGCCCAGTAGAAATCTGCTGCAAAATTTTCAAAGCGCCATGGTGAAGATGGCCCAATCTCCTGTGACACAATCCACCCTCATCCCAACTCACCACTCCTGCTTTTCCTACCATTTCTACGCAGCCATATACCTACAATTGATAAATATTCTTAACTTTAATCCCTATCCTCCTGCTTTGACCATTTGTTTTATGCCGAAGGAAGGCTTTTCCCTCAATGAGAAAAAAATCATAACCCTTGTCTTCCAACATCACCATAGAGATCAGATTCTTCTTCAATCCTAGAACATGCATGACATCCTTTAAGATGAAAGGTTTACCTGACTCCCTCTCAAAGGAAATGGTCCTGATACCAGTCGCACTGTATCTACCATCATCGCCCATCTCGATGTGCACTCCAAGATCCTTTTCATCCAGATCACTAAACAAATCTTTGTCTCCGGTCATATCGAAAGACGCACAACTGTCAAGAAACCACACCGATCACATCACACTTGAAACCAAGCATGCGATCAAAGAAAAATCCAGCTCAAACTGTAAGGCTAAGGCCTCTCCAACTACATATCCAGCAACCTGCTTACTTTTCTTCTTCTATGGCCAATTAGTGGCAAATTTCCCGTGTTGGTGACAGTGAAAACACTTCACCTTGGACAAATCCTGCTTCTTAATTTTAGCTTCAGATTTGGAAGATTTCTTCCATTTTCCTTTTCAAGCTTTGGCAGCCAAATCACAATTTTATTCATCTTCATTCTTCTATGAATATCCATCCCTGGTACCCTGCCTTATCTCCTCCTGCACAAGATTTGACCAAATTCGCTCCCATCCTAGCAGTTTCTCCCGTCCATTGACAGAATCTTCGTAGCTATGCCAACTCTTCAGAAGCTCAAGGAGAGCCAAGATCACCAATTCTTCTTCATCAACAGTAACCCCCACAATTCCCAGCTCATCCTTGCAGCGGAAAAACTTCGTGAGGTATTTTGGAATACTATCGCCTTTCTCCATTTTTATTTTTCTGAGCTTGTCTTTAAGTCCCAACTTCCTCTGGTCACTTCTGCTTTGGAAAAAATCTTTCAAATACTTTCACATTAATGGAGTGGATTTCCCATGAAGTTTGGACACAATTTTTTCCTTCACACCTTCCAACAGAATCCTTCGACACTTTTCTACCTTCTTTTGCCATGTGTCAAGTGTGGTTGCATCGCTAGAAGAAGGATTCAGAATATCAGCATTTATGAACTCCTTCAACCCATTATCATCCAGCACTGCCTCCATCCTGTCCTTCCATGCTATGTAACTCAAGCTCCCATCAAGGGCATACTCCAATCTCAATCCGTTGAAATAAATTTCAATGAATGCTCAACTTCGACACCAAGAAAACACTACAGCAAATTCGAATTCCACCAGCACAAAACTCAACTGCTTCAATAATTGCAATCTGCTCCAATGATCAACTGCTCTGATACCATGTAGAAATTATATAACTTACGTGTTATATGTCTAATATTCTCCTAATCTCACACTATTTTAACTTCATGAAAAATACAAAATCTATTCCACCATTGATCATTTGCGGAAATTAAATCAAGATTGCAATGCACACACGAAACAATAAAAATTCACACACATGAACACAATTGTTTAACGGGAAAGCCTGAAGCTGAAAACCCAAAATATCTGTATATAATATATGTCATAGAGATCATGTAACAATCCTCATACAAATCTGATCATATCAAGCTGTCAGTTGAATACAATCGCTACACACTAATCAGGCCCGAGCTTGCAAATCCATGCACTGATCTTTGCCACTTGCTAGCCTGCCTCTACTGCACAATCCCTACTAAAGAATGGCTCTAAATGAGATCTAATTGCTCCAGCATTTATCATGCAATCCTCATTGGCATCTCCATTGAGTTTTGTATGCAATCAGTGCATCACTATAGTCACAACTGATAGTCACACTTGCTCTTTCACCTATCTCTCCATTGGTCTCCACTGAAACTATCATGCACTGTAGTTAACTGATGTATTCTTTAGTTGATTAATGAGTTATTATTTATTGAATTAATTAAATAATTAATTCGCACCACTCTCACTAGTGTATCATTCATTTAGACTAGATACAACTAGATCAATTGAGTCTAACTGAGTTAAACTAAATACAACTCCACCAACTACTTCTCCAACTCCACCAAACTCTGTCACATGAGTTCTAAATGAAGTCCTCCATGCATTAGCTCCAGTAAACCCTCAGGAATAGCATAATTCCTTCTGTCAGCTGTTGTTCCAAATCTGTGCACTTAACTGAAGTGCTCCAAGAGAATAAGATAACGTTTAGAGTCCAAATATTATTAAGAGCCAATAATATTCGACATATCTACTTTTAGGCTGGCAGTCTAAAAATAAAAGTCCATCTATTTTTCCAACTTGACCAACCATCCACAAATACCATCCCATAACTCATAGAATATGATCAACATGTCTAAAAATAGACTTTGTGCCAAAAATAGCCTACGGGCCCACTTAGTGAAGGCGATTCTTTTCACTAAGCTCATCATCTTGTTGAATCTCAACACAATAATAACAATAAGGGGTTACACTAACAACAATAAGGGACTATACTAGTAATATAGGGACCTAACACAGCTGATGGAGTTCAACCAAATTTATTTTGTTAGAGAATCTTTTCTACATATATTGGGAGAGTTATCTACAATTGGATGCTCACCTTGGCATGCTAATCCATGAAAGAAACAAACCAATCCTATGAAATAAAATAATTTCCTTCTTGGTAACTTCCTACTACAAGCAAGGCTTGTCCACCAATGAGCTTGATCTCAAGGGATAACTCACTCAACCATCTTCAAGGGAAGATACTTTGACACCTTGTGAAACAGATGAATAAAAAAAAGGTACCAGACTGTCTTCACGATGAGAATTTGATGAAGGATGGGTATTTCTAGGACAAATTTTTAGACATGTGTTTCTATTTTGTCTAATTTTTACTTTTGCATTAAGCACATATAACCTGGTTCTATATATGTAGTCACATGTATTTATCCACATGTGAATAATCAAATGAATTCACACATATTTATCCACATGTGAACAATGAAATGTGGTCAAACGTATTTATCAACATGTGATTATCTTCTAGGAACTTATAATCTTTTATTTTTCCAACTACCTTTCTTACCCTACTTATCGTTTTAAATCTATACATTGGAGGTATGTGTAAGCTTCTTTAGCTCATTTGAAAACTTTTCTGAAGAGAATGGAATGGAGAATTAAAATATAGGTTCAAAGGAACCCCTTCTCATTCAGAGGAAGAGACATCCTCAATATGAATATGAGGAAAATGAGTATTGGGGAAACCATGCTGCTGATATTCTTGAACATGCAAAGAATGTGAAAATTAATGATGGTAGTCCTTTTCTTTGAGCTTCCTTGAACAACATGAATTTCCTTTTAGTTCAATACCTGAGAACCCTTGTGAGGTATCGTTTTCTATACATTTTTTTTATATGCATTCCATTTCTATATGCATTAAATAATAATGTACATAACCTGAATAGGGATTTCCCCCTTTTATGGATAAGGTTCATTTTAAGGAATATTTAAATTACCAACTCCTTCTACTTTGTAGCTCTTTTGGCTTGAAAATGCATTATATTATTCATTACTACATTGATCGCAATATTTATTTAGGGAAAGGTTCAAATGGTATAAGTATCTAGGATTTAGTTAATCCTTAGAATCTGGCATAATGATATTTTTCAAAGTTTTGTGGATTTATGTATCATATTGATAGTATTCCCCTTTCAAATTAATGAATATTTAAATATAATATTATAATCTCAATCCTTAGAGCTCTAACATGACTACTATTCGAATTTATAAAACAAAATCTTCTCTATGATGAAGCCAATGCCATAATAGCCTTTGAAAGAAGGAAATATCCTCCAATAACCCCAAAATTAAAACATTATTAGATGCGCAGTTATATATTTCATGCAAAGGATAATATCCCCCCATACAATAATTTCTCAGTCACTCCTCAAATGGTAAGCACAACTCTTAGTTCACCTTCTCCTTACTTGTACAAATGTTGATGCCTTTCTTAGAAAGTATAGACTATGGTGAATGTGCGAGGTTTTATTGTTAAATTTAGTTAAAAGGTTATTTCATTCTTTGGTTTGATTAGATGTTGGTATTATTTTAGGAGTTTGAATTATGCATTCACCACAATCACTCTCGAAGGGAGGTTGGCTAGGACTGAGCATTATATTACTTTTTTTAGCTATATGTTGGTACACAAGGATTATTTTTAAACAATGTATGGAAGCTAATAAAAACATTTACAGCTATCCTTACATTGGGTAGGCAACCTTTGACCAGAAAGGAAGAATTAGTGTATGAATATTCCTATATGTTGAGCTTTATACTGTGACTGTTGAGATTCTCATTTTGGAGGGGGATAATTTGGCCCATTTTTTTCCTAAAGTGGCCCTAGAATTTGTGGGGATAAGGATAAATAAAAAGCAATCATTTATTATAATTTTATATTTATTTATCTTACCTACAATATGGTTACACAACTTGAGTTTTATGGCTTATGTATCATCTAGTGGTGTTGTTGCATCTATCGTTGTGGTGTTGGCACTAGGTTGGTTGGTGTATTTTATGGGGTTAGATTTCACCCACAAGGGAAATTTTTGAATTTGGGGGGGTTTCCCAGTGCTATTCGTTTTTATTCCTTCTCCTTTTGTGGCCATGTTTTGTTTCCCAAAATCTATTATTCAATGAAAGATCTAAAACAATTTTCTATGGGAAGATCCATTTCCTCTTGCCTCTATTAATTCTTGTTTCTCCATTATCCTATTTTTATTATAGTTTTCATCTTGTAGACACTATTTTTCTATATTTTTTTACTATGAAATAGTATACTAACTCTAACAGACGATAATGCATGGTAGGCGTTGATTTTGTGCTCTCTAGTTTGCACAATGATTTATGGGAACATTGTTGTGATGGGTGTTATAACATTTTTTGGTCATCTAACCTATTATCATTACATGGACCCAAGTACATCATGTAAGACCAATTTTACTCCAAGTAAAATTTCTTTCACTACGAAAATAACTTAGTAAATCACCTTTATTATGTTGTTTATGGTCTAAACAGGAAACCCCATCAGGAAATATTAAATAAATATACATTTGTTTGATTTCCCTCAATAAATAATTAGTTAAACAATAGTTTAATTAATATTTTTGGGTATATATAACCCAAAACAAGGAAATTAATTAGATAAATCATTATTTATTTTATTATTTTCTAAGAATAATTGTTTAAATCTTATTTAAATAATATTATTTGGTAAATATAACTAGTTCACCCTTAAATAATTAAATAAATCATTATTTATTTGATTATTACTCAACCATATCCTTAAAATGATAAATAAATCATTTATTTATTTATTATTACTTAATCACATCCTTAAAATAATAAATAAATCATTTATTTATTTATTATTTACAAATAAGAGGTTTGACTCAAGTCGGAAATGCCTTTCCCTCCAACAAATATAATAAAATATTCCATAAAAGTTGGATCTATATTTGGTTAATAATATTTTAATTATGCACCAAGATCTAGACTAACTCAATATTTTGTGATAAATAGAGGGGTTTTCTCATTCATTTATCACCTTTTGTTGCCTAAAGATCACTCTAGATCTCAACTCTTGGGTTGGCTATTGATCCATTATCATAGCGATATTTTTTCCATTTTTGTCTGGGTTTTCTACACCATTAAGAGTGAGGAATTTTAAATTTGAAGTGTTGAAGACTTACAAGATCCCATCCCATTGAGGAAAATAGGGAACATCCTCTTCTGTTTTCCTCACAGGTGCCATTAATAAAAATTTCATTGGATATATTCTTGCCTTGTCTATTGGATCTATGGAGTAAATCTTATTTTTCTACTGTTTAATGTCTTCTAATGCGTGGACCTAGATTTTTGCAGCATTTTTCTTGATCACCTACTATAGATCTGAAGATATTAGTAGTCATTTCTATTGTTAGGCCTGTTTTTTATGCACAGCTAAAGTGGTCTTTTTTCGTACACCTCGAATAACAATTCATACTAACAACTGGCGACTCAACACGTGTTTACCATTACTACCACTGTCATTTTTCTGATCCTTGCATATCTAGCTACTTCAGACCCCTAGGATTTCTCTTCAGCCCCCTTTTTTTCTTATTATTGATGTATTTTTTTACCCATAAAACCTTAAAATGATAAAAATTCTAACTTTCGTGTGTGTACGGACCCATTGCGCAGGTCAACGACATCAGCTGTAGCTAAGACGAGAAATTTTTCTGAAACCTACCGCCGAGAGTGCTGGAAGTGCAGGTCACACTTTTCTACCCAAAACCTATGACCTGGACCTCCAGGGCACACTTTACAGCCCAAAAAGTACGAGCTCTACTTAAAACAGGCCAAAACTGCGACCTGGACTTTCTGCAGGGATTTTTCTTAAAGTTTTCTGGGTTTTGCTGAGCCTCTATTCAGGGCTATCTAACGTCCATATCTGCCTGTTTTGGACCTGTAATTGTTCTGTTTTTCTCAAATAAGTGGGAACCTAGCCCCCTAGGACTTCAGTAACCTCCACTTTTTGTGGAAGAGTGTTTGCTGTTGCAGGTTGTCTGAAATTTCAGAGTCTTTAGCCATTTTTCAGATCTGATACCTCATCTTCAAATCCACTTTAGATCAGCTTGTTATCCACCAAAATCTCCTCTTTTAGCTTTGTTTAGGTTTTCCTTTAGGGTGCACTCCACTTCCATCCTAGAAATATCCTTTTGACACCTATTTTTACAGCATTTTTCCTTTGATTTGTTGATGTTTTATGCACCACTTTCTAGCAGATTTTATCTTTTAGATCTCTGTCCCTCTTGACCAAATATCTATTAGCCTTTTATAGTGTGTTTATATTAGTTTTTTTCTCACATATAGACTAATTGTTGAGATACCCGCCTCCTTTGGTTTAGATTATTGCATTGTTAGCTATTTATTTTCTGTTTTGCAGGCCTATATACTATCATTTGTAGGTTTATTCACAGCTCTACAACACATTTTTTCTTTTCTCTACAAATGTATGGGTTTAAAAATTAAAATTTACACACTTTTACACACACACCCTAAGTGAAAGAGGGCTTGGTTAACATCGCCAAGCAAACACTCTAAAACATTGAAATCAATTGATCCGGCACCTCTCTTCCCTTGTTTCGACATTATAATCAGTTGATCCTGCACCTCCTTGCCCTTGTCGGTCTCTTTTTCCATTGTGCCATGTTTGTGTCGTCACCATTGCACCACCAAGGGATTCATCCCAGAGACTTCTTGGCCTTCATCCTCAGTTTATGGTAGGGATACTTACTCCTCCGTATAGGATTCGAGTTAGTCCTCAATTGAGTCCACACTCCGACTCTTCTTCTGGTCCTTTGGGTTCTCCTTCTCCTTCTGCATTGGGTTCTCCCCCTGTCACCTTCACCATTTTTGGTACAGGACCTAATAATGGTGGTAACCCCAGCCCTCCCACCGAGAATACCACCAGTGGGACCGCAACGAACACTACCCTGGCTGCACCCTTGCTCCCTTTCATGGTAGGCCTCAGCCTCCCCGACTTTGACCAGTTGATAAACAACCCTATAAAACATGACGCTAGTTGGCCCGCTATGCCAAAAAAGCTCCCTTCAGACATCCCAAAGTTTGAAGGTCTTGCTGGACAATATCCCTCAAATCATGTTAGATCTTTCCACATGTGGTGTTCGTCCAATTCCATTACCGATGACTCTGTTCGTCTTTGGTTATTCCAATGAATGCTTACTGGTGAAGCTTCTAAGTGGTATGTTGATCAGGCCCCTTCCTCTCATACCACCTTTTCAACTATTGCCTGGGCATTTTTGTCTTATTTCCAGCTCCCCCTTCGTTACTACATTGGGACCGAGCTCTTGATCTCCTTCCGTCAATCATCTGCGACCCACCTATCCAACCATGTTCAGGAATGGCAAAGAAGAAGGAGCCTATGTCAAGCCCCTCCATTCGAAGACCGTGTCTACATGGACTGGTTCCTTAGGACTCTCTTTCCACCTATCGAGAAATACGTTGCATCGCACTCTCCTCAATCCGAAGAAGCCGCTCTCCAAATTACATTAAAATATGACCTGATCTACACTCAGTCGAGTTATGTTTATACTGTTCTACCTTATCTTCCCAGACCTGGTGGTGCCAACTCACTAGGGGCATCTCACGTCATTGATGGTATCATTGGAGCTCTCTTTAATCCGTATGTGTAACCTCCCATGGGCTATGCTTTCTCTCAGGGAGGGGCCAGCTCCTCCGGCACTTTTCCCCCTCCCAGTAGCACATATCTAGGATATGGCATGCCTCCTCCTTTTGCCGAACCTCCTTTTTACCACAATACTACCCAACCTCTTCATTATCCATATTCACAGCTTAGTGCTCCAGCTACTCCAGCATTAGCACCTCCTCCTCCCTTGCCTTCTCAACCCCCGCAACAACAACCACCACCCCCTCCGAGGCAGGTGTATGCACAGCAGGGCATGACTAATCCTCCTCCCTCAAAAAGGAAGAATAAAGGAAATCAAAATCAAGTTGCCTTTGGTAATCATGGACCTAATCAAGGTAATGCTCCTTACACCACAAACCAGCAACAAGGCACTCAATCCAAGTAGGTCAGGCCTCTTCATACGATCAAGCCATGTTTGTTTTGTGGTGTTTATGGTCATTATATGCATGATTGTCCCCTTCTACCATATATGCGATAGCTATGGGAGTCTCAAGCAACATTGAGAGGACAACAAGCCATTCCTTCTATTCCTCCCAGTCCTGCACCTAGTCAACCGGCTGTGCTTACCGATCCATTCTCTCAGCAGGACTTTGTGGCCACCCAACCACCTGAAGGATAGGTGGCCGCTCAACCTCTCCCATCTGGTTCCCCCGATTACCATATTTTCATGATGTACTGTGATAAGCCTTTTGAACCTCCTTCTCCTGGCCCTTTACCTTCATATGGTACTCATGACTCCCTTGATCCTCCAGACGCTACCCCCAAACCTTACCTAGCTTTGACCCCTGTTACACTGGTCTCTTTGATTCCTCCTGCTACAATTGTGCCTCTGTCAAGTCAACCAGAACGTTTTCATGTTGCGACCGTCTCGGCTAAGAAGGGAAAAGCTTGCAAGGGGGCACCAAAGAACAAGCACCCCCTCTCCTTGTTCACACATTTTGCTTTGCATCTACCTACTCCCATTGGCATCCCTCCTCCTGATGTCAACATGAGGGAGCCTTCGACACCTTTTTCTACTTATCATCATCCATAATACCCTCGGTAGAAGCCCCCATGGAGACTTTCCCTGATGATCCGCTTGGCCTCCCCCCAGCGATCACCTCGGGCTTAGAATCGATAGATCCTTTACCTTATTTTTCTCCAATCACCCCCGATGACATTGCACATGTGCGTATTTTTTCACATGATGATGAGTTAGGTAACTCTACTAGGAAAACTGGTCCTCCTTCCTCTAGTCAACCCATCTTTCACTCTGATGAAGAAATTATGGAAGCACTGACCCATCCCGACTTCCCATGGAATGATATGCACCACCATGCGTACTTCCTCCCGCAACAGTGCCATGACCAATATGTTGTGGAAACTAAATAATTCCTTCCTAACAAAGTTGATTGGTTTACAAATCCCATCCCTCCACCTGATGCTTTCGAAGAAGAAAATATGGCCAATATCTCTCCTACCATTAAAATTTACATTTCTGACAAACCAAGGGTTGAATAAAATATCACATTGGGCACCCATTGCACCACGGAAGAGATTGAAGCTTACACCAAGTTATTCAAAGAATTCCTTGATATTTTCACCTGGCCCTATTCAGAATTTCCTGAACTTAATCCTGCCATTGTCGAACACCATATTGATACATGGCCTGATGCCAATCCTGTTCATTAAAATATGAGATCCATTAATCCTTCCAAATGTGAAGCTGTCAAAGCTGAAATCGATAAGCTCAAACAAGCTGGTTTTATCTATCCCATTCAATACACCACCTAGGTGTCCAATCTAGTTACCGTTCTCAAGAAACAAGGCACCATCCATGTCTGCACTGACTTTCGCAATTTGAACAAAGCTTGTCCCAAAGACAACTTCCCCACACCATTCATTGACCAAATAATTGATGAGTGTGTGGGGCACAAGGTTCTATATTTTATTGATGGTTTCTCTAGGTACAACCAAATTGTTATTTGGCGTGCTGATCAACTCAAAACAACATTCATTAGTCCGTGGGGAACCTTTGCCTATTGAGTCATGCCATTTGGTCTTAAAAACACAGGAGCCACTTTTCAGCAAGATATGTCTTACTATTTCCATGACCTAGCTCACATTATCCTTGCTTATTTAGACGACCTTACTACACATTCTAAACATCGGGTGTAGCACCTTCACAATCTGCGCATTGTCTTTCTTTGATGTCGCAAGTATAATATCCCCCTTAACCCACTGAAGTGTGTCTTTTGTGTGCCTGTTGGCCGTCTTTTAGGCTTCATTGTGTCTAAAGATGGTATCACTGTTGACCCATTAAAATTTCAAGCCGTTCTTGAGCTTCCGATCCCCCGCACTTTACGCCAGTTACAAAGCCTCCAAGGCAAAACTAACTTTATTCGCAGGTTCGTACCTGACTACACCACCACCACACATGGTTTCCTTAGACTTATCTGCTCCAATATCCCCTTTGTATGGGATTCCTATTCTCAAAATTCTTTTGATGCCATCAAGCATGCCCTCACATCTGTTCCCTTGATTCATCCACCTGACTTTGATAGGGATTTCATCCTGTATATCTCTGCTTCCACCCACTCGGTTGTTGGATTCCTTTTCCAGGAAGATGACAATGGAATTGAGCATGTCATCTATTATGTCAGTAAGAACCTGGTAGGACCTACTGTATCCTACTCACACGAAGAAAAATTAGCACTGGCTATTTTGTTCTCGGTCCAAAAAAATTGTCATTACATCCTCATGAGTTCCAACAAGGTCCTAACTAATTCCAACCCCATGGCCTTCCTATTGAGTCATCGAATCATCAATGGGAAGTATGCCCATTGGATCGTGATCCTCCAAGAATTCGATCTTGAATTTGTCACACCAAACTAGCTATAGGTACACAGGATTCTCTAATTAATGCTAATTTCCCTGATGAACACTTATTTTCCATTACCATTGATGATCCCTGGTATGGGGACATCCTCACTTACTTGTAGACTCAAAATTTTTCCCTCCATCTTGACCATGATGCTCGATGACGTCTCCAACACCAGGCCCCTCACTACCTTCTTATCGGCGAAGACCTTTATCGTCGTGGTGTGGATTCTTTCCTTCTTCGTTGTCTCAAACACGCTGAAGCAGAACAAGTCCTAAATGCCTGTCATAGCGGTGCTTTCAGAGGCCACCTCTCTGGTCTGGCCACTTCCTAGAAAATTATGCACGCTGGGTACTTTTGGCCTTCTCTCTTTGGAAATTGCATTGAGGCTGTCAAACATTGTCCCAATTGCCAACATTTTTCTATGAAGGCACGAGCCCCTCCAGCTCCCCTCCATCCCATCATCTTCATTGGCCCTTTCTGCAAGTGGGCCATAGACTTTATGGAATGTCAACCATCTTCAGCTAGTAACCATAAGTATATCATAATGGTGATTGAATATTTCACTAAATGGGCTGAGGCCATGCCAACGTTTAACAACACGACAACTACCACAACCCTATTTTTCTTCAACCATGTGATCGCTCGATTCAGAGTTCTGAAACAATTGGTCTCAAACCATGGCAGAAATTTTGAATATGAGATATGGCATGAGCTATCCTCACTATTGGGCTTTGAGCACCAATATCCCTCCTATTATTACCCCCAAGGTAATGGCCATGTTGAAACGGTTAATAAAATTCTTAAAACCATACTTCAACGTATGGTGGATAAGCACAAAACCAGTTGGAACCTTATGCTCTTCCCTTCTTTATGGGCCTATAGAAATTTTGCTAAAACTGCCACCAGGTTCACTCCTTTCCACCTTATTTTTGGAGAGGAGGCAGTCTTACCGACTGAGTGTGAAATCCCTTCCCTTCATCTAGTCGTCGAGCTTCTCCCTAGCACCCAACCTTTACAACAGAGACTTATCATGCTTGAACGCGCCTCCGAAGACTGTCTTGTTTCATTACAAACCATTGAGGTAGCTAAGAAATGCACCAAAGCTCAATATGATTGAAAAGTCGAACCTCATACTTTTCACAAAGGTGATCATGTTCTAGTGTATGACCATGCCCATCATGTCCTTGGTCATGGGAAGTTTTATTCATTATGGTTAGGACCTTACATTATCAATAAGGATTTGGGAAAGGGAGCATATCTATTAGAGGACTTTGAAGGCCATCCCCTTCCCAATCCTCGCAATGCACTCTATCTGAAGAAATATTACCCTTAACATTTCCTTCTGGAAATGCATCTTTTATTGTCTTTAGGTAGCTAGAACATGTTTTTTTAGTGATTTGATACTTCACCAGGACACATTTTTTCCAAGAAGCACCACTTCAACCTTCCTCAAAATCGAATTTCTTCACTTGCAACACTCGTACATGGGACACCATGTTGCCTCCATACTTTTCCATGCTCGTGTCGACTTTTGTCGTGAGTTACCATCTTGTACTCATGCTTTTATGGTCCCCATTGGACCCTTCACATAGGTGGTAGCACCATTGAGTCACCCTTGTTTAAATCATCCGAGTTGAGTCATCATTACATTCATGGAGTCTATTCCGAGTCCCTTTGCCTCCCATTATAGTCCTCTATCATTCACTGTTTGGTCCCTCTCTTGTGTCACATATTACGGCCTTCTGTCCCACTATCCCATATCCCTTATGATGTTATGTCAGTCATTACCAGGTCATCCATGCCCTTTATGCTCTAACAAGGGAATTCATCCATTTGCTACTTATTTCCACCCATTTCATCACCATCATTGGTGTCAGTCTATCAATCACTCTACTATTTTCTCTCGTGCCCTAGTTGAGGATCACTTTTTGCCTCACCTTTGGCGGACCTCCTTCTGTCGACATCAGCTCATTCATTACAGAAAAGAGGTCTAGAGGGTGATGTACCTTTTTTATAGCTTACACTTTGGTTTGGTACCTCGGATTAGGAAAAGGGACTCCTTATTACCCTTTGAATTTATTTTTTCTCAGCTCCAGCTCCTTTTAGCATGATCGAGATCCGTATACTTGATGGTTTAGTGATGTAGCAACCAACATTGATGATTACTGAGTGTGTGTGAGATGTCTCAACCCTCATGAGGGGATGGCCCTATAGGTAGCCCCCCACACACTCAGATGACCTCTTCATCACAGCCTTCAATGCAGCTCCATACATTTGATGATGTCGGCCTCAACCACTTGTAGCTCTGTTTTGTTTGGATGTATCAGTCATATTTTCAGAGCCATTGCTTGTGTTCAGGGGCATCTGGGTTGCATTCATATCTCATGTACTCAGATTTTATTGTACAAGTCCTGGTTGTAATCCCAGGCACAATATGTATGCGGGACTCATTATCATGTTATTCATCTGGCTCATGTTTATGCTAGCATATACTTTATTATTGTGTTCCATGGTTTTTAGGATTCCTTATTGTTTGTACTATTACCTTGGCAGGCATAGGTATGCCTCCCCCGACACCTATAGTAGGTACTCACTCATTAAAAGGGCTTGTCGCACCTGCAAGTCACCTCCTAAGGGTCTAGGTCTTTAGCACTTTGGTTTACCTTATACTTCTCTCTCTTTGACTTCCCCTTCGATGTCTAGTTATTTTGTTCTTACAACGTACTTCGGTCATACGATTAGCTCCTAACGCTCACACGTTGGGGGGCAATCTGTTCCACCATTTTTTGGTCATCTAACCTATTATCATTAGATGGACCCAAGTACATCATGTAAGACCAATTTTACTCCAAGTAAAATTTCTTTCACTATGAAAATAACTTAGTAAATCACCTTTATTAAGTTCTTTATGGTCTAATTAGGAAACCCCATAAGGAAATATTAAATAAATATACATTTGTTTGATTTTCCTCAAGAAATAATTAGTTAAATAGCATTTTAATTAATATTTCTGGTTATATTTAACCCAAAACAAGGAAATTAATTAGATAAATCATTATTTATTTTATTATTTTCTAAGAATAATTGTTTAAATCTTATTTAAATAATATTATTTGTTAAATATGACTAATTCACCCTTAAATAATTAAATAAATAATTATTTATCTGATTATTACTCAACCATATCCTTAAAATGATAAATAAATCATTTATTTATTTATTATTACTTAATCACATCCTTAAAATTATAAATAAATCATTTATTTATTTATTATTTACAAATAAGGGGGTTTGACTCGAGTCAAATACCTTTTCCCTCCAACAAATATAATAAAATATTCCATAAAATTTGGATCTAGATTTCAGTAATAATATTTTAATCATGCACCAATATCTAGATTAACTCAATATTTTGTTATAAATACAAGGGTTTTCCCATTCATTTGTCACCTTTTGTTGCCTAACGATCACTCTGGATCTCAACTCTTGGTCTGACTATTGATCCATTATCATAGCCATATTTTTTCCATTTTTTTCTGAGTTTTCTACACCATCAAGAGTAAGGCATTCTAAATCTGAAGTGCTGAGGACTTACAAGAACCCATCCCATTGAGGAGAACAGGGAACACCCTCTTGTGTTTTCCTCCTAGGTGTCATTAATAAAAATTTCATTGGATATATTCTTGTCTTGTTTATTGGATCTATGGATTAAATCTTATTTTTCTACTATTTAATGTCTTCTAATGCATATATCTAGATTTTTGCATCATTTGTCTTGATCATCTAACTGCAGATCTAAAGAAATTAGCAGTCATTTCTGTGTTAGGGCCATTTTTTATGCGCAGCTAAAGTGGTCTTTTTTAGTACACCTTGAATCAAGATTCATACTAACAATGGGACATATGATATTTGGCAATGAATTGGTATCTCAAGTAAATTTAAACCTCCCAGGAACATTGGTAGCCTCTAAAGTGGCAATCTATATAACATTGATAAATCACTTTGAAAAATTTTCTCTAACAATTACTCCTTTGGCCCTGGCCTTCGAAGAGTTCCTTCCTTCATCAGATGGTTGGCTTCTATTATGGGGCACTAGCATTAGGAACTTGTTGGTTATAAGAATAGTAGTTGTGGCACTTGCAATACCATTTTTTTGTTACCTGATGGCTCTGATAAGTTATTTACTAAGTTGTTCACTTTCCATTTTCATTCCATGCATTTTATATTTGAAACTATTTGGAGCAAGCATGTATATACATGAGATGACAATCATCTTGATAATATTTATCTTTGGTATTCTAACATCTATTTAAAGGACATTATTATAGGTTATTATGCAAGAATATGTCCCATAATTTTTTCCCATGTTTATCTACCCTCTCCATTAGAAGGCATCCATTCTTGATGATTATTTATTGTGTTTTGTAATGTTTTTGGTATGTTCTTAGATATCGTTTATGTTCGATTAGATGGAAACTTAGTCTACCTTTGAAGGTAGTTATCATATTTACACGAGTATAGTTTTCCATAGGTTCCTGAATGAATCAGAAATTCAAGTAGCTGTTAAATATCACGTCATAAAATTTATACTATGAACCAACATTTTCTTCTAGGTGCAATTAATAGGGTGATGTTCAAGAACATTTATCAATAGTACATCCAAACAAATATTAGTGATTATTGATGATTTTATTATTTGTCTAGGTTATTGTAATGAGAAATAAGGAGAAATATTCTCACGACCATAGAGGGGACAAAATCAATGTTTCCATCAATTCCCAATAGGAAGATTGATGGAATATTTGGCATTGATGACAATTGAAGGTCAAAGTTCTAGTTAGAGGAAATTTCCAGCATTCTAGGCATCAGGATTTGTTACATAGGTTTGGATACATAAATGGTTTAAGTAAACAAGATAGTATATGTGTATGAAAAATGCACCTAAATTGATAGCCTCCTAACCATATATTGGTTACTATATATGGAGTTCTAAAAGCTTGTAAGGCAGAGTTGAGACAAGGAGCTGACATAGCACAAATATATAGTTTAGCATTTTATCTGAGGCTTGCACTTTCAAGTGACAAAGGAATCATGCATTTTTTTGGTCACAAAACATTTTCCTCCCAAGATTATAGAGAAAATATTTCTCACTTGGCATATAACCAACCTTCAAAGTATGACAGCCTTGCAGGCATATTGACATAGTACACTAATAAACTAGATCACATCAGAAATAGTTGAGTGTCATATTGCAGACATATTACTGATATTGAGTACTTTCCGTTGAATTAGATATTTGTGAGAATATTTTATTTTTGGAGTGCATATGTGAGTGAGAATAATTGTTTCAAAATGAATAGTGTAGCAAAAACATTTGCCTTCAGGTATTTTTTTTTTCTTAATGTTGTAGATCATTATACAAATAATGCAATACTCAAAATCATACTCTAGAGAGAGTACAATAATAAACTAGATGAATAGTCATTACCTCACACTAGTTTTTTGTCCTTATATATCTATATAGACTTATGAGATATATTTACTTCAAAAGCCACCTATGAAACTGAAAATTTAAACTAATCATTAAGGAAATCATCATTTAAAAATTCCACATGGTCATTTATGGGCTTATTAACTTATCAACAGGATATCTTTTAAACGTTTCCCTATACAAGATGACCTAGTGTGCCCTCAATAGTAGGGATGATGAGATATGTTAGGTCCATTAGCAAAGGTCCTAATCATATTCAAAAAATTTTGGACAAAACAATATCCCATGATTTTGATCAATTAATCACTAGTTCATCAATTAGGGTACATTTTTTAGGATACATGTGTAGCATAACAACTAAATATTTGATTAAACAATACACCTTTATATATCTATTTTTAATGGCACAAATATTCCTATGAGGCCTTATTTTGTTAAAAACTAATTAAAGCATAATCTTAAAGGGAAACAATTATTTTTGTAATAGTAAATCATTTACTCTCAAAGGAATGTAGAAAATTACATGAGCACCATTTGGTTATCCATTATGCATAGTCTACAATAACATGGATTTATCTTGGGAGGGATCGTTAGTGAAATATTTTAAACCAGAAATCCTCCTCACCTACTCTTTCATAAATTTAACTTTTATTAGCTAAAGGAAGGGGAAAACCTACGATAATTATCCAAGTATATCCTTGGGTATTTATTAATTTCTAATGTCTCATTACTAACCATACTCCAGCTTGGTTTTTTAAGGATCTTAGTTAGTTTATTTGTACCTTGAGAAGTACCCTTGTTCACATGGATGATGTTGAGTTGACTTTTGGGAAGGTGGTCGTTGACTATTATTTTCTACAGTTGGCTCATTTGGACCTTGGATTTTTTTATCTCTTATTGCAATGTAATAAAACTCATATCACATAACTTCCCATTGATTTTCTCCCATAACTCCCTATCTTCTCATTATACTTATGATGTGAAGTCAAACATTCATGATATTCTCATTATACTTATGATTTAAAATCAAATTGTCAATATCTACTCATTGTACTTATGATTTGAGGCCAAGGGTTTGAGATCTGCTCATTATCATTGAGATCTGAAGTATGATATTCAAGATCTACTTATTATCATTTATATATAAAGTCTAGTATCTGAGATCTACTTATTACCATCAATATCTGAAGTCTAGTATTTGAGACCTACTTATCCTCTTTGTGAAATACAATATCCTGTACAAAATTTTCTTATTATTATAGTGATGTGAAGTGTGGATTTGAGATATAAGTTATAGTTTCACTGTCTTTTGTGATATGATGAGAGGATCATCACTCGTAGAAGCCTTTTGGGTCACTATAATCTTTTTCTTAATGTATTGATGAAGGATCTCTCTAAGAAATTTTTAGTTGTGTTTTCCCCCTTGTGAGGTTTTTCCTTGGTCTTTTACCTAATTCATTTGTCTCTTCTTATTGTACATTGTGATCTCTTCTTTCTCCTAACCATTTAGTTAATTTCTAAAGTGTAACTACTTGATGAAGTGAATGAATTCCTAAATGATACCTAATAACTTCACAAGTGTTTCCTAGTATTTGTGAACTTCTCTTCCACTTGATTTCTCAACATGTAGGGAATGTGTCCTAATATATAGGAGGCACAAGTGCTCTATAATTTCAAAGAGTTGGTTGTTTTTTTTATCCCTCCGCAAGATCTCTAAGGCTAAAGAAGAGATCCCAATAGAGGTAACCATGAACTAATCTTTAGGCTTGGTATGTAGCCCTACCAAACTAGAGAGGGCTCTCTCCACAAAAATTATAGCCAAGAAGGTTGGATGAAAAGGTTTTAGGCTAGCTATGAAATGCAAAAGGGTTTGATTTGTTTTGATTTGGTTTCTTGGATGAGGATTAGGTCAAAGAGGCTAGTTTAGGGAAAAGAGGATTAGGGTTACAATCCATTCAATGGGGAATGGTAGGTAGGAAGGCTATAAAATTAGGGTTATTGGGATGTAATGATTTAGATAGGTGAGGAGCTAGGAAGAGCATGAAATATGAATTCTTCCTAAACTGAAATAAAGATGAACACAGTATGAAAAGTTTCCCAAAATAGGAATTGTGAGGCGAATTCTATTTCTATAACTTCAAAGTGTTCATAAAATAGACATGAAATTGAAAATTGACCAACAATAAATTCATACAAATGAAACAAGAGAAGAAACAATGCTATAAAACCATACCATAGGTATCCCAAAGAAATATCTGCAACACTTTTATTAAGCTCCTACCAAAATGATCACAATAGAGTCTCTGATCAATATGCCAACATCCAACTGATTCCAACCTATGAAATGACTGAAAAATTACATGATATAGGCCTCAAACAAATTCCTACCAACCTCAAGGATTGAATCCATGAGAGGAGGAGCATTTCCACCAAAGACTGAGTTAAAAGATCAAGTGTAGGGAGGACCAAGTGACTCAACCCTAACTTTTTAAAAACTAATTCATTACACCTCATCATGAATTTTAACCTAATGTATTTACTCTAGATAATAGTAGAAACATGACATTTACATTTACATCATTAATTTACATAGGTAAAAACATGATTCCCCAAAATAGAAAGAAAATTTTTGACAAAAACTCAGAAAAATCAGACAACTGTAAAATGTGCCATCCCTTTGTCAAACGCACCATCCATGTTGCAGCCTAACTTTGGGTGACTTCCCAGTGTCCAAATTGGGCACAGGATACCTCTTTGGAAATTGCATCCTATCTACTTTCGAAATATGCATTTGGTATGCAGAATGGAGTTGATTTGACCTATCAATAATTTATTCTCCAAAGACTTCTCAGCGCGCAAAGCATAGGCAAAAATGTAGGCATAACATTGATTGTTTGAGTGTTTTTTCACCTTTTCACATGCTATTTGTCCACAAAAAGGCTAGAAAAGTGGATTTACTACATTTATTCATCATTATTAATCAAATGGTGGTCTTCATTTCACCAATATATGCCTCAAACAAAAGTGCGCCTAGCGTTCCAACTCTGAAAAAAATATGAATTTTCTAGAAACATTGGCCGCTAAGATGGAGCTATATCTCACTAACCATGAGGTGCTTTTAAAAACTGAGAGAGAATTTTGTCACAAATTAATTTTTTTTGTTGCCACAATATTCGCTACAAAAAGGTATCTCATACAGGATTTTTGCACAGGCAAAAAAATAGGATATGAATATGTGAATGAATCTCTCATTCTGTAATACGTGAAAAAGGTGAGATATATTTTGTAATTTTATATCTTAGGAACAAAAAAATTCACTATTTTCCAAAAATTAATTTGTTTTTGGCCACAACCTATTCTGCAAAAAGGTGACCAAAGAGTACATTTCTGGAAAATGGGCCTTTGAAGAGTTTTTCAAAATTTCCCAAATTTTCTTCAAATTTCCTCTAAATTGTTTTAGACTTAATTCATGGAGACCTGATATGGTATGTTATGCTATCTTGGATGCATCAACGAGAAAATCCAACTGACCATTTTCTTTATTCTTGATTAGGGTTTGTAGTTTCGAACATCTAGGTCTAGATTTTTAAGCCTTTTCACACATTGGTTGGGTATGTCTGTGGTTGAGATATGGTATCTACTGAGAGTATGAAATCAACGCCTGCAATGATGGATTTCTCCCCTTTCAAAGTGGTGGGAAATATGTCTGGGAGCTGCTCATGAAAACCTACCTCCTCCACTCTTTGGGCCATTTCACAAAACTTATAATAACCCACATGTTTGAAAACATTTGACTACTAGGGGTAATGATATCAACTCCTTGGTGTCTGATGGCTTAAGCCTTGAGACTCTCTCTCCTTTGTGGTGTCTTATCTCCTCTCTTTCATCTCCCCCACTGTAGTTTATGTGTTCTTCCTCCATGGTGTATTGGTGCTAAAACCCTAGGGAGGTGTGATGATGGTGGAATGTGGTTCTTAGGAATAGGGAATGGGATAGGGAAATTGAGGGGGATGGGGGTAGGGATTTATGAGTTTAAGGGATAAGATAGGGAGTAGGGATGTATAGGGGTTTGGAATAGGAAATTAATTATAGGTGTAAGGAATTTGGAGCCTAGGCAAATAATGTACCTGGGGCTTAGGGTTGTAAGGGATGAGAGGTTTAGGGACTGTAAATTGGAATTTGAGAATGTAATGGGAATTTTGGGGGTAAACTAGGGTTTTAAACATGAATAAAGATGCCAATTTCTTTTAAAAAACTTCAAAAACACAAAATAACCTTGATGGAGAAAAGGAATGGAGAAATCATAGCTTACTTGCTTTTTTGGAGGCCATGGAGTTCTTTTTTTGAAGATTTGAAAGTGATAGCACAAGTGTTGGAGTTTGGTGTGGAAAACGGTCAAACAAGGAGTGCAAGGAGGAAACATGCAATGCACTAAAAAAACGTGCAGTGCACTAAGCAAACGCGTAGGGCAAAGAGCAAATGCGCATCACAACACACAAGCACGCAACTACAGCTTGCGGGCCACTTTTGGAGGGCTTTCCCAACTCCAAATCGATATCATGATAGATCTTTGGAAATATCTCTCTCTTGAATACACAATGGCCCTATCAAGCAATAAAAATCATCAAGTATAGCCCCTCAAAAATAAATTCTCCCAATATTGGTAAAAAGGTGCAGAATGAGGGTGAAAAAATGAAGTGTGCTCTTACAGGAAACTTTTGGAGGCATTCCTCCACTCCAAATTGAGATCATGATATATCATTGGAAAGAAAATATAGCCTAGTTGTCATTTGAATTATCAAGGAAATCATTTTAACATTACAACAGGGATAGAAATGTATTTTCCTAAAGTCACTCCAGAAGTGTAGGGAAAAGGGGGGATCTTGTAGAGGGAGGGGAATGAAGGGGTTAGGGTATTTATAAATTCTTGGGGAAATTTTGGAGGATAGGGATAGATGTTAGAGTGTGTGGGGAGGTGAAATTTATAGAAATGAGTGTGGGGAAGGGGTCCAAGAGGGAAAAACATAGCCCTAACCTAGGAAGGTGTCAAAATTTTATCAATAGGCTAGTGTTTGTAGGAAAGTGAGGGAAATGAGGGGAATGGGCATGGGAAAATTTTAGGGGGGGTAGATGAAATGTAGGTGAGGGTGAGCTTGATGGCTTAGAGATAAAATGAGTGCCTCTTTGATGTTGTAATAGCCTTCATACTTGATATATTGAATGAATTAGCTCCCGGAACACACTTTACTTTCTTCACATTCATCTTTGAACTTTGACATTGTACCTTTGCATGCGAATTTTTTCTTTGACATATAATCATCTGATGAGCTTAGAGAACACTAGGATTTAACATTTTTATGCTTTGACATATGGAACCTTGGGTTGGAAGTTTTGGAACCTTGTACTTATTACATTTTAAAGGCATAAAATTACATAATGAAAATATAAAAAACTACATTTGAACTCAAAATTACATGATGAAATAATAATTTCTCTTTACAAATCATCTTCACATGGTGAAGAGAAGTTTATTTTATCACTCTCTACGTGTTGGTATTACGTAATGAAATGGAGTTTTATTGGACTTTGGAAACCCTAATGACCTAATGAAACCTTGGAAAAATCGTAAAAGACCTAATGAGACCTTCGAAGGACTAAATTTCAAGATGGCATGATCACCTCATGAATGATTCAAATGGCATGATAAAATTTAGTTTATGGATTATGTACAGTCAACAAGGTATGAAAATATGCCAGTAAGTAATCACATTTAGGGGAGAGTGATGTTTTTGGACTAGGGCTACCCTCAGTGACTAATTTTTTGCATGACCTAGTAGAATGATAAAATATTTCTGAGTGGGACCTTTAAAATGATATGAAAAGAGGATTTTTGATCACTGATGGGAGGATGAAAATAATGACACTAACATTGGCCTTATTGGGGATGATAACTCTGAAAGAGGTGTCAAGAACCATAAAACTCTAGATTTTTCAAATGAATGCCTTATCCATTGGTCCAATATGGTAAAAAACTCAATCTAATAAACATGACTGAAAATTGATAACTTATATGAAATAGACTGACTCAAAACAATCTCAAATTGACTGAAAACAAACTAGAAAATGACTTACTTGACTAAAACACAACTGAAAAATAGAAAAATATGCTCAGAATTGAGGTTATTCAACAAAACCTACTCTAATTGATCCATTCATCACCTGATCAAGTGATATGGAACAACCAATGCAACCATGTAAGCATTTTGGCTCCTAGTTTAATTCTCTACAAGTGCTTGCTTATGAGCAAGAAGAGAGAAATACTGAAAGGAAACTCCCATGAAAACTTTAAGTCAGATTGAAACTTGATGGAAATGAAAAGCATGAGCCCACCATATGACCTCAAGAATTCTCCAAAAGGATCTTCATAGGAATACATATTTATTTCCATCCCATCTAATACATTACTGCTCTGCTCTAGGTAGTCTTTGTACCTTGGTTTTAAAATTTTCCTAACATCCATGCTTTCTTTATTTGATAACTATAGCGAGATGACAAAAGGATCCTGAAACTCATGAAGAACTAAGTCCTCGTAATGATCAACAAAAAAACAAGAATTTTCTTCATTACCCTCCTGATATGACTGCAAATCTTTGTATAAACTTTGCAATGAGACTCCTCTTGAACAAGATAATGAAACTGAATGTTAGATGAAGTTTATATCAAAACTCTTTTTAGGCTCATAGTTAGCTAATGGAGAAGAAATTTTATTGCAGATATCATCCAACACATCAGGTATAGGATCATAAAAATCTTGAAAAGACTCTTGGAACCTATTTTCCATTGGTTCTAATGACACTGCATGAATTTCGACATGCTGCTCATCCTTTTCTTTAGAGATATTATGAAAAAAATCCTTTAAAAAACGAAATTATTCAAAACATAATGGTATAAAATCATCTGGCATCATTTGATCATATGTTTAAACTTCCAAGCCTTCATATGAAACCTAAAATTAAATGGCATTCAGGGGCTCCAAATCTGGATCTAAAAATTCTTCTTCAAGGATTCCATTTCCCTCTTGATTGTCAAGATAAAAACTTAATGACTGTTGGTTTCTGATTTCATGAAAGTTGTCTCTGATGGACTGAAATGAAGTAAAACAAAGAGGCAAATATCCTTCACTTACTTCAAAATTTTTTGCACTTTCCTCCTCACTTCCATAGTTGATATGCATTGGATGATCGCTATATGCGAGTTGTTGAAAATGAACTTCCTCCTCCCACAAACCAAATGTTGATTCATCTGCAAGATTATATTTTGTTTGGAGAACATAATTTTCTTCATACTGATCAAACTTAGGAAAATAATCAAAATAAGGAATGTCATCAAACATACACATTAGATCAACAGATTTTTTCTCCTCGAATTGTTCTACAAATCCATTTTCTGATCTATGGTAGCTGGGATTAGCAAGAAAGTGTTTGGGCTAGTAACCTCTTCTTTTTTTGCAATAAGTGGGTCATGGAGACCTTGAATAGAAAATACATCTCGCATGGTGATATTTTGCATCATTTTCTCTATTGTACTTAAAAAAATTTCAAGTTTTACCTCTGAAGATGTCAAGTACTCTTCAATGTTCTCCCTCTCTTCTTCCTTCATATTTTCCCTTCTGATCAGCAGATTAGCCTCTACAGCTACTGCATTGTTCTACATCTCTTCAAGTGTTGCGAGGTTCCTTTCTCTAAGCTGAAACTCCATTTTAAAATAAAATTCATTTGGGTAATGTAAGAGAGATGAGCCAGGAGGAGGTATTATATTAGTAGGTATTGAACAATAGACTTGATTGAATCTGGAAGAAAATTGTTGTATTGTCTCCCCTACCTTTCTTTTCACCTGGACCTACTCTTCTAGAATCAGGAAAGGGTTTCCTTTGACCACCCACTTGTAGAGGAAAATTTTGATGAACTACAGGAAATTTGATATGCTCACAGCATGTAGCTTTTTGAACCAACTCTTGACTTTTCCTTGCAAAGAAAGAGAAAATAGACCGATACTGACATCCTCTTCATCAACTTCAAAAATGTAGAGGAAAGTCTCAAAATTTTGCATATGTCTCTAAGCAGTGATGTTTTCACATTCACTATCAAACATTGACAGATATAGGTAATGAATTTCAGGGAAAACATGGAGTTTAGGAGGTAAGATGAGTGTTTTGTATCTATCTAGAATTTTACAAATTATATGAGTATATACAAAAATTTGTAGGATCAATCTTTATCTCTTGAGGTTCATTAAGTGGAAGATGGTCATCATAAGATTCAAAAAAGGGTCTAAATCAAGATCAAAGGCATATGGGAAATTCATATTTACAAGCTACAAAGGAGAAGAATCCAGCGAAGGTCCATGATATTTTCTCAAACATAATATACCTTGGAATATTTTATGGATATTCAGAGGAAAAGAGAAAAAATATTTCATGATAAATAGCATAATGTCTTAAATAAAATTCCAAGTTGAATACATGATTTTCCCATGTTGTCCTTTCATATTTCTTGGCAAGGTTCATCCTCTAGTGGAGTCGTTGGATTTGATTTGGAAACTAATTTGGGGTCGCTAGGTGAATGGTACAACCTTCCTATGTGTCCAATTGTTTTTCACCATCAACAATTACATCTAAAATTTGTTGTTATTTCGCAGGGAAAATAGGACCTTTCATTCCCTAACAACGATTCCAGTATGTTATCACTCTACCATATCTCTAAGGTTGAAGAAGAGATCCTAACATAGTTAACCAAAAACCAATAGTTTGGCTTGGTATCTAGCCCTACAGAATTGGAGAGGGCTCTCTCTACAAAAATCACAGCCAAGAGGGTTGTATAAAAATGTTTTAGGCTAGCTATGAAATGAAGAAGCATTTGATTTGTTTTGATTGGGTTTGTTGGATGAGGATTAGGTCAAAGAGGCTAGGTCAGGGAAAATAGGATTAGGGTTACAGTCCATTCAATGGGGTAATGTAGGTAGGAATTCTATAGCATTAGGTTTCTTGGGATGGAATGATTCAGATGGGTGAGGATCTAGGACAAGCATGAAAGATGAATTCTTCCTAAACTGAAAGAAATATGAACAGTCTCTGAAAGCTTTCCCAAAACAGAGCATGTGAGATGAATTATGTTCCTCTAACTTGAAAATGGACAAAAAATACATTCATAGAAATGAAACAAGAGAAGAAACAATGCTAGAAAACCATACCATAAGTATCCCAAAGAAATAGTTGCAACACTTTTATTAAGCTCCTTCCATAATGATTACAATAGAGTCCTTGATTAATATGCCAACATCCAACTGATTCCAACCTGTGAAATGACTCACAAATTACATGATATAGTCCTAAAATAAACTCCTCCTAGCCTCAGCAGTTGAATCCATGAGAGCAGGAGAAGTTCCACCAAAGATGAGCTGAAAGCTTAAGTGTAGGGAGGTCCAAGTGACACAACCCTAACTTTTTGCAAACTGATTCACTACACCTCATCATGAGTTTTAACCTAATTTATTTACCCTAGCTAATAGTAAAAAAATGATATCTACATTTACATAATTAATTTACAAAGCTAAAAACATGATTCCCCAATAAAAAAAGTCAAATTTTCACAAAAAATCAGAAAAATCACACAACTGTCAAACGTGCCATCCTTTGTCAAATGCGCCATCCATGTTGCACCCTAATTTTGGGTGCCTTCCTAGTGTCAAAATTGGACCCAAAATAGCTAGTTGGAAATATTATCATATCTAATTTCAAAATATTCATTTATTTTGTATAATGTACTTGATTTTACATGTCAAAAAAGTACTCTCCCAAGACTGCTCAGTGCACATTTCATAGGTCAAAAAGTAGGCAGAACATTGACTTTTTGAGTGTTTTTTCACCTTTTCACCTGCCAGTTGTCCAAAAAAAGGCTAGAAAAGTGGTTTTATTCCATGTATTCATCATTATTAATCCAATGGTGATCTTCGTTTGGCCAATATATGCATCAAACAAAAGAGGAGTGCCTAGGGCGCTGCGCGCCTAACATTCCAGCTGTGGAAAAATTCTAAATTTTCTGGAAACATTGGCCTCCAAGATGGACCGATATAAATCTAACCATGAGGTTTTTTGTACAGATGAGAGCAAGCTTTATTATTTGGAATGTTGTGAACAACAAAATCCTCCTATTTCTCCATATTAACTTTGTTTTGGCCACAATATTCTCTGCAAAAAGGTGTGTCAAACAATATTTTTCACATGCATAAAAATAGGTTGTGAAGATGTGAATGAATATCTCATTCTGTAATACTTGTGTAAAAAGTGAGATATATTTTTTACTTTGATATATTAGGAACAAAAAACTCCTCCCATTTTCAAAAAATCATTTTTTTTTGCCACGAGATGTTCTGCAAAAAAGGTGACCAAACAGGACATATATGGAAAATATGCCTTCAAAGAGTTTTTCAAATTTTCCCAAGTTTTGTTCAAATTTCCTCAAAATTGTTTCAAACTTACTTCATGGAGACTTGCTATGGTATGTTATGCTATCTTGGATCCATCAATGAGAAAATACAACTTACCCTTCTCTTTCTGCTTGATTATGGTTTGTAGTTTCAAACATCCAGGTCTAGGTTTTTAAACCATTTCACACCTTGGTTGGGCATGTCTGTGGCTGAGATATGGTATCTAATTAGAATATGAAATTAACATCTGAAATGATGTCCTTGTCTCCATTCAAAGTGGTGAGAAACATTTCTGTGAGATGCTCATGAAGACGTACCTCCTCCACTCTTTGGAACATTTCAAAAAACTTATAATAACCCACATGTTTGAAAAAATTTGACTCCTAGGGTAATGATAGAAACTCATTGGTGTTTGGTGGCTCAAGCCTTGATACTCTCCCTCCTTTGTGGTGTCTTTTCTCCTCTCTTTATTCTCCCTCACTATATTTTCTCTGTTCTTTGTCCATGGTGTATTGGTGTTAAAACCCTAGGGAGGTGTGATGATGGTGGAAAGTGGGTTTTAGGAATAGGGAATGGGATGGGGAAATTTAGGGAGATGGGTAAGGGATTTATGAGTTTAAGGTATCAGAGAGGGAGTAGGGATATAGAGGGGTTTGTAATACGAAGTTAATTACAGGTGTAGGGAATTGGGAGCCTAGGAAAACAATGTACCTAGGGCTTAGAATTTTAAGGGATGAAAGACTTTAGAGAAAGGAAAAGGCAATGTAGGAATTTAGGAAAGGGTTTTTTATAATGTGGGAAGGCTAATGAAGCTTTAGGGGCTGTAATTTAGGATTTGAGAATTTAATGGAAATTTTTGGGGTAAACTAGGGTTTTAAACTTGAATAAAGACACCAATTTCTATTAACAAAATTCACAAACACAAAATAAAGTTGATGGAAAAAAGGAATGGAAAAATTATAGCTTACCTGCTTTGTTGGAGGCGATGGAGTGCTTTTGCTAAATATTTGAAAGTGATATCACATATTTTGAAGTTTTTTGTGGAAATAGGTCAAACATGCAACGCAAAGATTAAACACACAATGCACTGAAAAAGAACAGAACGTAATAAGAAAACACTCAGCACACTAAGGAAACATGCAGTGCAAAGAGAAAATGCGTAACACACTAAGGAAATGTGCAGCGCAAAGAGAAAATTCGAAACACAAGACATAGGCATGCACCTCCATCTTGTAGGCCACTTTTGGAAGCCTTTCCAAGATCCAAATTGAGCTCATGATAGATCATTGGAAATATCTCACTCTTCGATACACAAAGGATATATCAAGAACTCAAATTGATCAAGTATATCCCCTCAAAAATTAATTCTCCCAATACTGGTCAAAAAGTGCAGAATGAGGGTTCAAAAATGAAGTGTTCTCTTCCAGGAAAATTTTGGAGGCCTTACTCAACTCCAAATTGAGATCATAATAGCTCATCAAAAATCCCTTCCACTATATTTGTCATTTGACTTATCAAGAAATTCATTTGGACATTCCATCAGGGAAAAAAATGGATTTTCCTAAAATCAATCTAGAAGTGTAGGGAAAACAGGGGATCTTGTAGAGGGAGGGGAATGAAGGGGCTAGGGCTATCTAAATTCCTGGTGAAATTTTGGGGGGTAGGGATATATGGTAGGGAGTTTAGGGAGGTGAAATCTCTAGAAAATACTTAGGGGAAGGGGTCCAAAAGGGGAAAACACAACCCTAATCTAGGAAGGTGTCAAAAGTGTATCAATAGGCTAGGGTTTGTAGGAAAGTGAGGGAAATGAGAGGAATGGGCATGGGAAAATTTTAGGGGAGGTAGATGGAGTGTAGGTGAGGGTTATTTTGATGGATTATAGACCAAATGAGTGCCTCTTTGATGTTGTAATGGCCTTCATACTTGATAGATTGAATGAATTAGCTCTTAGGACCCATTTTACTTTCTTCACATTCATCTTTCAACTTTGACACTATACCTTTGCATCTGAATTTTTTCTTTGACATATGATCATCTAATGAGCTTAGAGAAATCTAGGATTTTACGTTTTGATACTTTGACATGTGGAACCTATTAGACTCATGTATTTTATAGTTTCACAAGGTGACTCACTATTCCTTATATTTTTCATGCTGAAAATAATATTTGATGACTATCATTTATTTTCAAAAAAGTAAGGAAGTTCTTGACTATCAAGAGTGCCAAATTATTCTATCTACCATTTAGTTCAGTTGAAAGAGTAAAGGAATTTCTAATTAAGTATGATTATCAGAAAGATCTATAATGCCTTCATTTATTCCATCTACCCTTTTCTTACCTTTCATTTCACCAAATTTTGACACTATCCTGCTCTGCAATCCCATTCAAAGTCCTAAAACCCACATACATAACCTTTTTAGACTTACTACTTCATAAGACCCACTTGTGTTGAAAAATCTAAAATATTCTAAGCTTTGCCCGCATTTCGTGACCCGTAAGTTTCTAGCCTCTCTTTGCAAATATTTTCCAAAAACTTAAAATTTCCTGATGTGATATGGTAGGACTAGCCTAAAACCTTTATACATTACCAAAATCTGCATATAAACCTTTGAACTTCATAATATCCTTACCTTCCTCCTTTTTGCACTTGCCAAAATTTAACGCGTCACATGGTGCACTTCGCAACATTTATAACTTACCTGTAAGCGCCTACAAGTTAAACGTTTTAACTTGCAATGTGACCCGTGTGCATACCAAAAATTGCAAGTTTTAAAGGACAAGTGTGAAGGTAAATGTTAAAATCACCGAAGTGCGATGTGCAAAGCTCGACCCTGGCCCGCATAGCGCACATCAAAAATTTCAAAGGTTATCGCAGGAGGTAAAATGTTAAAATTCTGATGTGAAATGTGTGATGCCTGGAGGGACCCGATGACACATCGTAGATAGCAAGTGATAAAGGATAGTGCAACAGGTTAATGTTAAAGTATACGGAGTGCGATATGCGATGCTATTGCAAATGTGATGCGGATCTAAGCTAAAATATAAAGGTTATTAGCTACAGGTAAATAAAGTTTTACATTGTTTTGCTTTGAAAAAGGGTTAAAACACTACAAAGAAGGGCTCGGGTAGCAAAATACACCACAAGTCGAATTGGGTAGCAAAGGGTGTTTCATACATGATTATTGTGTTATAAAGGGAAAAAGGCATTCATGGGGGAAATAAGCCCCAACCAGGTGTGCAAGAAAAGGAGGTCAAGATAGGCAAAGGGAGCTCATTCGAGACTGTCATGATATAGCAACATAGATGGAAGAGGCAACAAAACACATCAACACCCGCATCAATAAATGAAAAGTGGATAGCACTGCACAGATTTGGTTACCCAGCATCGATTTTCTGCGAAACAGAGCCAGATGTTGAAGTCATGCTCCTTGCTTCTTCATGACAACCTCAGCCACCATTTGGCCTACTTTCTTGATGAATGAAGAGTTTCATAAGTTAATGTTACAGTCGTTTTTCCAGATATATTTTGAATATCAACTCAGAATTTATTATCGAAGTTAATATTGTAGGCAATCTACTAGATTATATTTTAGTTTGGGCCGTGCATGGCACCAATTGTCAAAATTCCATTTACTTTGTTGTTAATGCAGATTGTCGATATAGATTATCGCAACCGCCTCTGTCGCAGTTAAATACTGCTTGAATGTTTATTATCAAGGGTTGGACTTTGTTTAGAGTCTCTATTGCTAGATTAATGTATTGGAGCTCTGTAATAGTTTTAACCTAGGCATCAATAATAAAAGCATGCTCACAGGATCCTTGAGCTATGCTAATGCTGATGTTCTTTATTTTGTGTTAATTTTTCCTTTGTTTTTCCATGTTGTACATCAATTTCTATGATTACAGAACATAAGTTTTAGACTAATATATGCTGAGAAAGCACCTTAAGTCTGTATTTTTTTTTTATCTTAATGTTTTCCTTTGAATTACAAATAAAGAAATATTTATTTTTCTTTAGCTCTACTGAAATTGTTGTCTTTAAGGTTCTCCTTTGAAGTATAGTTAAACAATTATTCACTACTTTTTAGCCTTGCCGAAGCTAATATGTTTAAAGTTTCCCTTGTGAAGTTTAGTTAAATAATTCTTAACTACTCTTTAGCTTCATGAAACTATTATCAAAAGTGTTTTTCTTTGAAATTATAGTTAAAGAATTCTTAAATTCTCTTTAGCTTTCACTACCTCCTAACATATCATATCCACATTGCAAGAAAGATCCATTTTATATAGTTATCTTTCCCTGTGAATGACCTTGAAAAGTTGATGCAAAATTTGACCCTTTTATTGACTCCATAGCCCAATGAATTAAACTTCCCATATTCTATCTGTCCAACCAACCAAATCAAACAAAAAAACAATCTCTATAACTAGCCTAAAATCAGCAATTACAATCATCAAGCTAAATCATAAATCATAAAGAAGAGAGAGAGCTCTCTCTGAGTCTAGGAAGGCCGGGTCCTAGACTCTGAAGTGATTTAATGTTGTACTCTGTCATTTTTACTTTCCAATCTTACAAATTATGTAGAGCTAACATAATGGCGATCATATTGGGTATTGATTTATTGGAAAAGCTTAATATTTCTTCAAAACTCAGAAACCCCACTCAAAATTAGATGATTCAAGTATTGGCCAAGATTGGTATCTGGTTTTTTATGGTGGAGAACAACCATCCACAATAATGTTGAAATCATCCACCTGGTGACTCCAATTCAAATTATTTCTATGCAAATACTCGACTAGAGGAAGAACCTGAAACATGACCTTTCATCCTAGAAAGAGAGAGCATTCAAGCCCAAATTGGATTCAATAAATTATTGTTTTTATTTGTAACTACAGTTTATCCTACTTTAAGAATGTTAAAGAGTACCCTACAGAGGTTTACATTGATCATTGGAGAGTTCATGAGCTTCAAAAGTCTAAGCCCCAAATTGTAAACCATGTACATACTTGTACACATGTGCACATCCTGGATGCACTTGTGGAAAACCCAATAAAATATGAGCCTCATGCTCTTGCTGAAATATGAAATGGTTATAATCCTCCTTTTTTATTGCCTATACCTGTAAAATTCCCTGACATATACAAGCCTCTTTTTTTCCTCCTATCCTCCAAGACCTCCCTGCAAATTGTATCAATAATCTACCCAGATTTGATGGAGAAAATTCAAAGATCACCGCTGAAAAGCACATTCATAATCTTGAGGATATCCTTGATCTATTTGAGGTGGGAGAAGATGAGGTGCGCATCAGAATGTTTTCCCTATCATTGCAAGGAAAAATTAACAGTTGGCTTAAATATTTTACAACTGTAAGCATTAGCAATTTTCAACAATTCACTCAAGTTTTCCTAGATATATGGGTGTTCATGGGAAATTTTTTTCTCATCATAGAGGAGTACAATCATTTAAATAGACAGCCAAGGGAGAGAGTATAGAACTTTTCATCTAGGTTCAATAAGATATACCATTCGATACCTTCTAAGATAAAGCCACCCCCAGGATGGGGTCTCTTGCACTACCTAGATTCCTTTGATCCAGAGATGGAATTCTAGTTAAGAGAAAGGGACCCTGCAACCATGGAAAAAATGAAAAATATAGTATTTGATGTGAAAGCCAAAATGCTGAACATAGAGGAAAAGTTAAAAGAAATAAAGAAGGACAAAGTAGATAAAGAGCAACTAATATCTTCAGATATACAACTAGAGATGTTGAAAAACACAGTCAGCAAAATCATGCATACGATTAGCAGGAAAGAGGAACTTGTTGTTCATATACCTCCAGTTCCAATAGTTACGAAAAGTAAAAACATTTGGTTACCGAAGCAGGTTGCAAATAGGAAGGAGGAGGAATTCTCTACTGAATCAATCAAGGAAGAGATTGATGATACAAACCCTGTTTCAAATCCAAAAGTTCTCCCCCTGAGTCATCTTGAAATCACAGAATCTGAAATAGAGGAGGATTCAACACATTTTAAGTCTCTACCCTTATGCTTTAATTCATTTCATATTTTGAAAGTTTATCTAGATCACATTCTAGTTGATAATCACAGGAGAACATAACTCTCTCACCAATCAGATGAGGAAATCATAGATGATAAAAAATATGTTTCAGATCTAGGGAATCAACCCTACAGTCTTTTTGAATATCAAGTAGCAGATAAAATCACAGAGTCTGAAACATATGATGAATTGATCAATATTGATTCTTTTCCCTTATGCTTTAACGCATCTTAGATTCTGAAGAGGATTTGGGATCACATTCTGGCTAATAATCATAAGAAGGCACATGAGGTCTCAGAAGAACCAACTATACCACCTAAAGCACCATGTGACCCAATAGGAGATGCGTTGGATGGTTTATACTTTCAAAGTCAATATTCTTTGTTCATAATTCTTTCAAAAAGCTGCTTTGATATGGATATGATCAAATAGTCTTCCCCATTATCTAATCTAGTATAGGTATTGAAACAACATTCATCAGGTAGCATGCAAACATGTTTTGAGTTGATTGAAGACCTAGAGAGCACATCTACAATACCAAGATATGAGGCTGAGTTGGCTGAGAAATAATACCTAGAAATAAATCAAGATTATCTGGATCCAGTGGTTGTCTGTATGGAGGAATCGCTCGTTACAAATCCAACACATACTTCTGGCATGTCAGTTATCTTTCAAAGATACCAAGATCTGTGTAAACAAGATCAGGCCAATAATTTTTATTGAACACCATTGTTAGGTTTCTCTCTAACCATGATGAAAAGGAATGAAAGAAAAATAATATTAGAACAATTTATTGACTGGTTGCATTAGCGTTATTGTATTTTTTGGAAGGGCATCCATTTAAGTAGAGTATGGTAGGTAGGTGCGCAAATAAACTCAACACTTTGAGAATTTTTCCTGTTTTAGTTTTTGTTTGCTTTCTAGTTTTCAGTTTAAGTGTGTTTTGGGCTACAGATTGAAGAGGGTGTTGATTTCAGCTTAAAGATTTTTTAGCCACAGAGATTTTAGCAAATTAGGTTTCAAAGTGGGATCAACCCAGTGGATCAAGATACTACTCAACGATGTTCTTGACACTTCCTAAAGGAGCTTCCATCCCTAGCTGGAGCCACTATTAGACTCTTTTATTTTACAGTTTCACAAGGTCAATCACTATTCATTATATTTTTCATGCTGAAAATAGTATTCCATGACTATCATTTATTTTCAGAAAATTAAGGAAGGTCATGACTGTCAAGAGTTTCAAATGATTTTATATTCCATTTAGTTCAGTTGAATGAGGAAAGGCATTGCTAATTAAGTATGATGATGAGAAAGATCCATACTACCTTCATTTATTCCATCTACCCTTTTCTTACATTTAATTTCACTAAATTTTGACACTCCCATATTCTAAAATCCCATTCAAAGTCATAGAACCCGCATACATAACCTTTTCAGACTTACTGCTTCATAAGACCCACTTATTTTTAAAATTCCAAAAAATTCTAAGATTTGCCTGCATTCTGCAACCCGCAAGTTTCCAACCTCTCTTTGCAAATATTTTCCAAAAACTTAAAATTTACTGATGCAATATGGTAGGACCCGCCTAAAACCTTTATACATTACCAAAATCCACATATAAACCTTTGAACTTCATAATTTCCTTACCTTCTACCCTTTCACACTTGCCAAAATTTAGCGCATCACATGGTGCACTTCGCAACATTTATAGCTTACCTGCAAACGTTCGCAAGTTAAAAGTTTTAACTTACGATGTGACCCACCTGCATACTACAAATTGCAAGCTTTAAAGGAAAAGTGTGGAGGTAAATGTTAAAATCACCCAAGTGTGATGTGTGATGCCCGGCCTTGGCCCACATAATGCACACCTCTAATTTCAAAGGCTACAACAGGAAAATGTTAAAAATTCCAATGTACAATGTGCAATGCCTAGTGTGACCTGATCGCACATCACAAATCGCAAGTGATAAAGGATAGCATGACAGGTTAATGTTAAAGTCTACAGAGTGCGATATGCGATGCGGCTCCAAGGTAAAATCTAAAGGTTATCAGATCTGGGTAGATAAATTTTTACGTTGTTTTGCTTTGAAAAAAGGTTAAAACATGGAAAAGAAGGGCTTGGGTAGAAAAATACACCACAAGTCGAGTCGGGCAGCAAAGGGCGTTTCATACATGATTATTGTGTTATAACGAGAAAAAGGTGTTCACAGGGGAAATAAGCCCCGACCAGGAGTGCAAGAAAATGAGGTAAAGACAGACAAAGGGCCCTCATTCAGGACTATCATGGTATAGTAGCACAGACGGAAGAGGTAGAAAAACAAATCAATGCCCACAACAATAAATGAAAGTGGCTAGCAGTGGACATATTTGATTACCCAACACCGATTTTTTGCGAAACAGAGCTAGATTTCGAAGCCGTGCTCCTTGCTTCTTCGTGACTACCTCAACCACCATTCAGCCTACTTACTTGATGTACGAAGAGTTGCAGAAGTTAATGTTACAATCAGTTTACTAGAGATATTTTGACTATTAACTCAGAAGTTATTATAGAAGTTAATATTTTAGGCAATCTACTAGATGATATTTTAGTTCGGGCCCTACATGGTAGCAATTGCCAAAATTCCATTTACTTTGTAGTTAATGCGGATTGCTAATATAGATTAGGGAAACTGCCTCTCTCACAGTTAAATACTACTTGAATATTCATTATTAAGGGTTGGACTTTTTTTAGAATCTGCATTGTTATATTATTGTATTGGAGCTCCGTAATATTTTTGAGCTGGGCATCAATAATAAAAGCATGTTCACAGGATCCTTGAGCTATGTTAATGGTGATATTATTTATTTTGTGTTAATGTTTCTGTTAGTATGAATCTTAATTCCAAGCATACGAAAAAATACCACTTTAGTTGTGCATAACAAACAACCCTAAAAGTAAATATGGCTGCTAATATCCTCAGATCTACAGTTAGGTGATCAAGATAAATGCTGCAAATAATCTAGATCTATGCATTAGAAGACATTAAGCAGTAGAAAAAACAATATTTACTCCATGCATCCAATAGAAAATACAAGAATATGTTGAATGAATTTTGTATTAATGGCACCTAGGAGTAAAACACAAGAGGGTGTTCCCTGTTCTACTTAATGGGATGTGTTCTTGTAAGTCCTCAACACTTCATATCTAAAATTCCTCTCTCTTGATGGTGTAGAAAACCCAGACAAAAATGGTAGTAAAATATGACTATGATGGTGGATCAATAGTCAGACCAAAAGTATAGATCTAGAGTGATATTTAGGCAACAAAAAGTGATAAATGAATGCGAAAGCCCTTCTATTTATAAAAAAATATTGAGTTAGTCTAGATATTGGTGCATAGTTAAAATATTATTAACCAAATCAAGATCCAACTTTTATGGAATATTTTATTATTTTTTTTGGAGGGAAAAGGAATTTGACTTGGATAAAATCCCTTTATTTGTAAATAATAAATAAATAAATTATTTATTTATCATTTTAAGGATGTGGTTGAGTAATAATCAAATAAATAATGATTTATTTAATTATTTAAGGGTGATTTAGTCATATTTAACAAAGAATATTATTTAAATAAGTTTTAAATAATTATTCTTAGAAAATAATAAGATAAATAATGGTTTATCTAATTAATTTCCTTGTTTTGGGTTAAATATAACAAGGAATATTAATTAAACTACTGTTTAACTAATTATTCCTTGAGGAAAATCAAACAAATGTATTTCCTCATGGGGTTTCCTGTTTAGAACATAAATAACTTAATAAAGGTGGTTTACTAAGTTATTTTCATAGTGAAAGAAATTTTACTTAGGTTAAATTTGTCTTACATGGTGTACTTGGGTCCATCTAATGATAATAGGTTAGATGACCAAAAAATGGTGTAACAGATTTCCCCCCAGAATGCGAGCTTTAGGAGTTAATCGTATGACCGAAGTACGTTGTAAGAACTTAATCACTAGACATCAAAGGGGAAGTGAAAGAGAGAGAAATATAAGGTAGGCCAAGATGCTGAAAGAACTAGACCTTGAGGAGTCGACACTTACAGGTGCAACAATTCTCTTTGATGAGTAAGTACCTATGCTATAGGCAACGGGGAAGGCATACCTCTGCCTGTCGAGGCAAAGTACAAACAATAAGGCGTCCGGTAAACCATAGAGCTGGCCAATATAGTACAGGCTATCATAAACATGAGCCAGATAAACAACACGATACTGAATCCCACATATTGTGCCTGGGATAACAACCAGGACTTGTAAAATAATATCTGAGTACATGAGATATAAATGAAACCTAGATGCCTTGAAAACAGGAAAGGGATCTGAAAATCTGACTGATATATAAAAATGAAAAGGCACTACAAGCGGTTAAGGCCAACATCATCAAATATATGGAGCTGCATCAAAGGCTATGATGAAGAGGTCATCCAGGTATGTGGGGGGCTACCTATAGGGCCACCCCCTCATGAGGGCTGAGACATCTCACACACACTTGGGCATCGCCGATATCAACTGTTGCATCACTAAACCATCAAGTATACAGATCTCGATCATGCTGAAAGGTGTTGGGGTTGAGAAACAATTAATTCAAAGGGAAATAAGGAGTCTCTTTGCCTAATTCGAGGCACAAAAAAAGAGTGGAAGCTGCAACCAAGGTACACCACCCTCTAGACCTGTCTTCTGGAATGAATGAGCTAATGTCGATAGAAGGAGGTCCACCATAGATGAGGCAATAAGGGATCCTCAACTAAGGCACGAGAGAAAATAGTAGAGCGACTGACAGACTAAAACCAATGATGACTTCCCTTGTTATATCATAAAGGGCATGGATGGCCTGGTAGCGACTGACACAATATCATGAGGGATAGGGGAAAGTGGGGCTGAAGGCCATAATGTGCAGCTCGAGAGAGGGACCAAGCATTAAAGGATGGACGACTATAATAGGATTCAAAGGGACTCGGGATAGACTCCATGAATTAAATGATGACTCAACTCGAATGCTCTAAAAAAGGGTGACTTGATGGTGCTGCCAAACAAAAAAGGTCCAATCGGGACCATGAAAACATGAGTACAAGATGGTAACTGATGACGAAAGTCAACACCAGTGTGGACAAGTATGGGGGCAAAGTGGTGCCCCTCAGTACGAGTGTTGCAAGTGAAGGAATTCAATTTTGAGGAGGGGTGAAGTGATGCTTCTTGGAAAAAATGTGTCCCGGTGAAGTATCAAATCACTAAAACCTAAGAGATACCCATTTTAGGGCTTGGTGAGAGCTTTCCAACAGTACAGATGGTTTGGTAAGCAAGGCTATGGTTCGGTCACAGCGGGCGAAAGAAAAAACGAGGGTTTCTCTTTTAATAAGGTGTTTTCCCTCCAAATTCACTCATTTGCATGTGGAGCTGTGGTGAATGTAGACAGGAGAGAAGGCCCTAAATCTTGCGGTGATCGTAGCGGACAAACCGACTGTTGGAATCGAGATCCATTAGTTGCAGGTAAGAGGCCTAACCCTACTATTTATTTTTCAGTGGATTAAAAGTTCATATTAGGTCCCTAGGGCTCAAGAATAGACCCATGCTCCTCCTCACAGCTAGATCTCAATTTTTGGGCCAAAACGTGTGACTTGGGTAGCAGGTTTTGAGCAAAAAACTGTGATGTGTCCTAGGTTTGGGCTTGAAAAGTGAAACCTGTCAGGGAGGGGTTTTCCGGTGCTATTTTTCAGCTGAGTACTAGGTTTTTATGATGATATACATTATTTCCTATCTGTATCCAGACAAATATGATGGTTTTTTGAAGATATGGCAGAATTACAGATCATTGGGAGAGAAATAGACCTGGGTATATTACGGTCAGAGATCTGGGAGGATCAGGTTGTTCGCAGTGCACTGGCCATGTTTTGGGTTCTGAAGTTTGTGGAGAACCCTTTGATGAGAGCCTAGATTTTTAGCTATTGGGACCTAGACCATGAGGTCTTTATAGTGCATGGGCACCATATCGAGTTGACGATCCAGGATATATATTTCCTGACTGGTCTCCCACCACTTGGGATTGTAGGGAATACTCAGCCAGTATTACCATGGGCGCAGAATATCATAGATTTTGTATAGCACCATTGTCAACTAGGTCTCCAATTCAAGGGAACTCAGATACCCATCGGGGATTTGGAGAGGTTAGAGACCCATGCTATGGCCGCAGCAGTGCTGCGGATCCTGGGCAACCAGGCACTTCATCACATCATGGGAGGGCAAATGATACTAGTGGAGAGTGTTTTGAGTGGGACCTACTATGGGTGGGCCTAGATGATGCTGTCTTCATTGAAATGAAAGTTGTTGCTATGCAAGCAGCAAGTGAACCATGACTGTGCATATGGTACAATTTTGTGTTCGTTCTTATTTGAGAAGATCTCAACACTTTGACCTTGCATATAGCTCCAAGATGGGGGGCCAAGAGAGCATGCACCAGTGGGGGTGACTACTGTGCAAAGGAGGAGGTGGGGTGGTTGGACAGGTGTTCCGACCCGAGTTCTTTGCTCATTAGGATCAGATGCCACTGTATATATATGACTATCCTATAGTGGGATGAGTTATTATGGAGACTCAGATTTTCCAGTGTCGCTTGGTCGGATATGAGGGCCTGATGGTAAGTGACAAATTTATAATATTTTTGTGCATTTAAAGGTTTAGAATATTGTATGTGGTACTAATTCTTTCACTTTTGGTATGCAAATACATCACCGGTAAAACTAGCCGGATATATGGGGCAACCTGCAGTATCGAGGACCGCAGGACCTAGTGGAGTGAGGTCATAGCAAAATAAGGATGCAACAGCCCTCCTATAGAATATCCATCATAGATGTGAGAGGCTTCTGACCGATGTTTCAGAGCGCAGCTGGCAGGACTTAGATGACTAGTACATAGAACCATGTATTGGTCTACCCTTTGAGTGGTGAGGGGTCATGCGGTGCATGGCGATGGCTGGATAGGATGGATGGATGGATGGCTGGCTGGGTGATCTATGAGCTGCGGGGGCGGAGCCATTGGCTCAGGATCCTCTAGATTGTGATTAGTGTGTAGGGGTAGGTGGTGCCCCCAGTTTTGAGTTTTGTAACATGCTATGGGCATGTCATATGTATCAGAGTGGATGGACTCTAAAACATTTTATACGACACATATTATGGATATGCATCATTTTGATATTTTTATGTTATTGTCTTGTGTTAAATTCTAATCTAGAATATTGTTTGAAATTTTATCTACATAGTGATTTTGTGCTCTAGGTACATGACTGAATGTAATGATTTTAAATTCATGCATCAAAAGCTTCAATCGTAAAAATCTTTTAAAAAGGATAGGATTATGCACATGATAGACATCATTCAATTGCATGACAAGAAGCAAGGAATCTAAACGAACATGAAGGTGGAGGATGCAATATGAAAGGGAATCGGCAAACAAACCTCATACTGCATCATATTTGGTTTGGTTATTGGTAGCAGTACCAATGCATGCCCCGTTCGAAAGGAAAAGGGAGTGCAAGGGGGTAACAATGGCCCAACCTACTGAGGCTAGATTCTTGAAGTAGCGACTTGCACCATCAGCAAAACTGATATAAGGTGTGGACGGTAGGTCCATATGAAAGGTGTCACAAGACAATAAATGGAAGGATGATGAACAATTCTGGCAACCTAAGCGCAAAGTAGAAATCAAACGCACTATGCGGGAGGGAGTGATCTGGGTAATATGTCTACTATTCACACATCGACGGTGAGGTGGAGTGTGGGAGCTACCGGAGGTGTAACTTGTGTTGATATCATGAAAGTCACCATGGGCACAGGTGGTGCTATCCTATTGATGGGCAAGAAAGATGAAGTCAGGGGTGGACGTGGCTTCCATGATGTCATCGTCACAATAGAGGATGGAGTGACTAGAGGAAGGGAGACCACATGACGCGAAAAAGCTACCTGACTCATCATCATGAGAAGAAAGGTTCATGCACATCGTCATGAGGGATGACAGAATAAAAAGAAGATAAGGGATCCACTGATGTTGAGCCTAGGGTCATCACTGAAGGGAGGTCAAGTGAAACAACGGGGGAAGATTCGAAGGGAGCTTCCACCCAAGGTCTCATGGATGATGAAAGGTACAGGATGGTGGCTGCAGGTTCCTTCATCTCAACATTAGGAGGGGGGATGTCAATGGGAGTAGGTAAATCCTCAGTCTGGCTTGCAACATACTACGCAAGTACGGGAGAGGCATATTGGTTTTGTTCAAATACGTACTCGTGAACTACCTCTAAAGAGGCGTGGTAATGCGTAAGGCGGGGAAAATGGTGAGAGTAATGGCCATGGAGATCACACAATGCACAAGGTTGGTTAGTGTGAATAGTTTTAGGATTCTTGGCTGCAGTCGAGGAAGAAATAGAGGCTTCAGGGACCGCAAACTCAGGGAACGCAGCTTTAACCATGGGATTGATACGGGGCAATTCAGGATAGTTATGGGTGGCATGGATGATGACATCACACAAAGCATAGGGCTTTGCAGACAGGGGAGGTGTAGGGTTTTTTAGGGCAACATTTTCCTTGGAGGCCCTCTTGCAAGCTTTTCCCTTCTTACCTGAAGCGGTTGCAACAGGAGGTGGTTCCTGTTGAGGTGGTTGAGGCACTGATGCAATGGGAGAAGTAATGGGGACCAGTTGAACTGGGGTCAAAGAAAGGTAAGGTCTAGGTCGACCTAGTAGGGTAGTAGTTGGAGGATCAAGGTACCAGATGGGAATCCCAAGGGTCAACTTAGGAAGAGAGAGGGTGGCCATGATAGGTGCCGTATAGACTCCTGGTGGGGGAGCTAGGAACGGTATCTGACCGGAGGAGTAATGGCCAGGCAGGAAAACTCCTAAATGGTCAAGGCCTGGAGGAACCATTCTAAGAGGGTAAAGAGGCTCATGAGTACCAACTGAAGGGCCAAGAGGAGATGGTACAGAAGGATAAATCGAAGGGCTAGGAGAAGGCTATGGAGGGCGAGGAGGCTGTTGACTGGCCGAGGCGGGCCACTTGAGGGCAGTCCGAGACAATTTCATCATGAAAACATTCGATGAGTTGGGATCAAAGACAAGAGGAGGAAGACCAGGGAATGTACCAAGTAGTGAGGACTATTTTTAGACTCCGAGTGAAACACTATTCAAAGGATCGATGATTTTCTTGTTAGCCACCGAAGAGAAAGTGGACTCAGTGGAGGTCTGAGATTTCGGTTCGTAATATGTCAACTGGTTAATGGTAATTATCTTTCCATTATGAGGGATTGAAATCTTGTAGTGGACCGCGTAAGGGACAACAGACATCACATAAGTGTAGCTACGACCCAATAGAATTTTGTAGTCTAAGGGGTATCTATGACTTCTATGTCAACGCAAACAATCTTTCCCACAAGAGTAATAGGACAATTTTGGGATAAGACAAAGGGCTTGGAGGTGTGGCCATCCCATGCTTGGAGAGTGATCATGGAAGGAGCCAACTCAGGTGATCCAAGTTTCTTACAAACTAAAGTAGACATCACACAAGTGGATTCCCCCTCATCAATAATGCACTAGGAAACATTATTGTTCTAGATCTTGACTGGGATTCGGAAGGCGACGGAAGCAATGACAGGAGGATGTTCTGACCGATCAACATCAAAGACAATAAATCAATCTTTAGAAGGATATACAATGCCTATGGTAGATAATAGATCTTTCTTTTGTGAAGGGCACGACTAGAGGTGTTCTTGCGTTGAAATGGCAGCAGGGGATTGTGCCGAATCATCGACTATGCTATACGAATGGGCAGCTTTGCCAGAAGCAACATTTTGGCATAGGGGTCCCTTAGGGATCTTGGTATGAACCTCTACCCTAGGCTGAGGGATCTGTAAGGGGCCCTTAGGTGTCAAAAGAGGCTACTCAAGGACAGACGTAGCGGGAGGCTTGTTGTACTAACGAGATCAATTCTGAAGATTGATGTCTACGGTTAAAGGTTGATCAGAGTTCATCATGAGAATCTGGTAATCAGGGGTACTAGATGGAAGAGGTTGAGTGGCCATCTGACCTTCAGGTGGTTGGGTAGCCACAAATCCTTGCTAAGGGAAAGGATTAGTAAGCACAGCCGGCTGGCTAATCGCAACACTGGGAGGGACGAAAGGGGAGGCTTGGTGTCCTCACAATGGTGCTTGAGACTCCCATAGCTATCGCATCAGTGGAAAAAGAGGACAATCATGCGTGTAATGTTCATGAATGCTACAACAAGAAGAAGGCTTTTTCATGCGAACAGGTTTCTCCTGCTTGGGTTGAGTGCCCTTTTTCTAGTTCGTAGTGTTAAGAGCATTATTTCAATTAGGTCCAGGATTACAAGGGACAACTTGATTTTGAGTGCCTTTCCTCTTCTTTTTTGAAGGAAGACGATAAGTCACACCCTGTTGTGCATGCACCTACCCCCAGGGGGGCGATGGTTGTTGTTGTTGGGGTTTAGAAGGCAATGGAGGAGGAGGTTCTAATGTTGGAGGAGCTGGAGCACCAGGATGTGGATACGGATAATAAGGAGGTGGGGTAACAGTGTGGTAAACAAGAGTTTGGGAAAAAATAGGAAGTATGTCGTATCCTGGATACATGCTACTGGGAGGGGGAAAAGTGCAAGAGGTGTTGGCCCCCCCTTGTGGAAAACCAGAGCCCATGGGAGGTTGAGCAATGATGATGACACAAACAAGGAAAAAAAGACTGACAAGGGCAGGGAGGTGTAGTATCAACTGATTACAATGTCGAAACAAGGGTAGAGAGGTGTAGGATCAATTGATTTCAATGTTTTAGAGTATTTTCTTGGTGGTGCTAACCAAGCCCTTTTTCACTTAGGGTGTGTGTGTAAAATTGTGTAAATTTTAATTTTTAAACCCAGACATTTGTAGAGAAAAAGAAAACGTGTGTTGTATGGCTGTAAATAAACCTACAAATGACATTATTTAGGCCTGTAAAAACAAAAAATAAACAGCTAATAATGCAATAATCTAAACCCAAGGAGGTAGGTCTCTCAACAACTAGTCTATAGGTGAGTAAAAAACTAAGAAAAACACACTAAAGAAGCTAATATATCTACGGTCAAGAGGGACAGGGATGTAAAATACAAGATCTACTACAAAGTGGTGCAGAAAGCAACAACAAATTAGAGGAAAATTTGTTGTAAAAAAGGTGGCGAAAGGCTATCTTCTGAAGGGAAACAGAGTGAACCCTAGAGGAAAACCAAAACAAATCTATATGAGGTGATTTGGATGGATAACAAGCCGGTCTGAAGCAGATCTAAAGTTGAGGTATCAGATCTAAAAAAATGGCTGAAGACTATGAAATTTCAGACAACCTGCAACAACAAAAACTCTTCCATAAAAAGTGGAGGGCACTGAAGCCCTAGGGGGCTAGGTTCCCACTTAGTTGAGAAAAAAAGAAAACTATAGGTCCAAAATGGGTGGAGATGGAGGTTATAAAACCCTGAACATAGGCTCAAAAAAACCTAGAAAACTTTCAAAAAAATTCCTCCAAAAAGTCCAGGTCATAGTTTCTAACTTGTTTTTAGCAGAGGTCGCAGTTTTTGGGCTAAAAGGTGCATCTTGAGGGTCCAGGTTGCAGGTTTTGGGCCAAAAAGTGTGATCTGTACTTCTAGCGTTTTCAGTGGCAGATTTTAGAAATTTTTTTGTCTCAGCTGCGGTTGATGTCTGTCACTTGCGCAATAGGTCTGAAAACACATGAAAGTCAGAATTTTTATTGTTTTAGGGTTTTATAGGTTAAAAACAACATCAAGAAAAGAAAAAACAAGGGGATGAAGAGAAATCATAGGGTTTGAAGCAACTAGATATGCAAGGATAAAAAAAATGGCAGTGGTCATAATCGTAAACCCGTGTGGAGTCGCCAGTTGTTAGTATGAATCTTAATTCCAAGCATACGAAAAAATACCACTTTATCTGTGCATAACAAACAAACCTAACAACAAATATGGCTGCTAATATCCTTAGATCTGCCATTAGGTGATCAAGATAAATGCTGCGAAAAAATTAGATCTATGCATTAGAAGACATTAAGTAGTAGAAAAAACAGATTTACTCCATGCATCCAATAGACAAGACAAGAATATGTTGAATGAATTTTGTATTAATGGCACCTGGGAGGAAAAATTAAGAGGGTGTTCCCTGTTCTCCTCAATGGGATGGGTTCTTGTAAGTCCTTAGCACTTCAGATCTAAAATTCCTCTCTCTTGATGGTGTAGAAAACCCAGACAAAAATGGTAGTAAAATATGACTATGATGGTGGATCAATAGTTAGAACAAAAGTATAGATCCAGAGTGATTTGGAAAACCCTTCTATTTATAACAAAATATTGAGTTAGTCTAGATATTGGTGCATAATTGAAATATTATTAACTAAATCAAGATCCAACTTTTATGGAATATTTTATTATATATTTGTTGGAGGGAAAAGGAATTTGACTTGGGTCAAATCCCTTTATTTGTAAATAATAAATAAATAAATGATATATTTATCATTTTAAGGATGTGGTTGAGTAATAATCAAATAAATAATGATTTATCTAATTATTTAAGGGTGATTTAGTCATATTTAACAAAGAATATTTTTTTTCTTTTCTGAATTGGACTAATTCTATTGAGCAAAAATATGGTACATAAGATAATACGCTCAAGAGAAGAAAAAAATCGACCAATCGGAAATTATAAATTATCAACTTCGGTCCCCGGTGAGAGAAAAATACAAGCAAGTAGCTTCAACAAGCGACTAGAGAGCTGGAAAGAACTGACTACTACCCAGAATTGGTAGAGTCTTCCACTCGAAGTTTCTTCCCTTTCTTTTTATAGACTTTAACCCAACCATCCTGGTGAGTAAGTTCTTGGACAATTTGAAGACTAGAGTTCTCCAAATGAGGGACCTCCTTATCTAAATCAGAGGAGGCGGACTCATGAATATGTTTCTGAGTGACAGTAGTATCAGGGGAATGCTCTGGAGCATCGGTGGAAAAGTTCTTCGACTGGGGAGAAAGATTTGATTATGCGTCACTCCCATCATCATCTAATCTCGAGGATTCAGAGTCTACAGCAGGCGACGGGGTACAGGGAGTCCATCTTTTGGATTTGGACTTTGTATTGTTTCCCTTTTTTTTTTTTGCAGGGAGTGTGGGGAAATAGTTTTGCAGATGCCCTGTTTGGTGACAATAGTGGCAACAGAATGTGGTATTCTCACAATCTAAGATCTGAGTCAATACTAATTCACCAACCTTGATGATGATTTGTTCAGGCAAGCCTTTGCTTATTTATAACTCCACACATATTCTGGCATATGTGTAGAGACCATGTACTTCCCTATCATAATCTGTAGTAACAAAGTGGCCCAGGGCATCGCCCATGAATCTGTAGACAACCAAATGCCATAGATGGACTGGTAAGTTGGGAAGCCTGACCCAGATAGGTATCCTAGTGATAACAGGTGTAGCTGGGTTGAAATTTGGGAACCATGGGGTTAAGAAGAGCCCAACATTTCCCAAAAACTAGGGACCTTCCTTTAAGGCATGTTCATAATGCTTAGGGTGATCAAACAATACTATGAAGATTCCTTTTGAACAGAAGCTGACCTTTCATTTGCTAGTCCAGTTATCGTGGATCCGTTCGTAGAGATCCTTTGTTCACAGCCAAAGTCAATTAAATCTACAAATGATGGCTTTTTCTGTAAATTTTTGAAGATCTTCTGTGAGAGTTGGATGGGAGATCTCAACAGAGGGAACTTCATCCAACTTGTCAACCAAAAAAGGCTAGGGTTTGGAGGCTTCAAGGGGTTTGTGGTTCTAAGAATGTACAACATCTTTGTATGAGAAAGTAGGGGTTGAAGAAGACTATCCAGCAGCGCCTCCTATCAAACAAAGGGTGAACACAATAGAATCATTTTTGTTAATGCTGTAAACTGAGAGGGGAAGAAGATCCTCAAGTTGTTTACCTTGGAAAAGAAGTCTCTAGTGTACCGAGGCTATCCCAATCCGACGTTCCAGATTTAGCTTAATATTCTGAACCATATCTGAAGAAGAAACCCATTGCAAAATTGTTTTGCCAGAGAGCTACACGATTTGGATTTGAAATGAGGCAAGGTTCCTTTTAATAACTGGATCTGCGTGGCAACTGAGGGCTTTTCTACTTGTGTAGACATCTTCGTTCCTCTAATTAAATAAGTAGTGAGGGAGGGGAACGCCTTCGTACCAAATCCAGAACCTGATAATATTGCCGTAGAGGGTAGTGGCTAGAGCCACATCCAGGGTTGCAGTCAATTTTGCAGCGGGGCTCGTTTTTGCCGAAGCACCCGAACCCTCTGAGCTGAAGGAAGCCGCGAAGAGGCATGGATAAGGTAACCAGAGCCGGATTCCATTGGGCTCTGCATCAGAGCTTATCCCTGGAGTGCTAAGAACCCCTGTTTCTTCGCCATCGATAGCATCCTCACGGAGGAAGGTGAAGACGGTGGGGAGAGGTAGTGTAGGAGCTGGAACTACATATTCGCTAACGGCGGCGGCATAGCTGAACATAACCCTAGCGTCAACCATTTTTCCAAAAAATCCTATTTAACAAATAATATTATTTAAATAAGGTTTAAATAAGTATTCTTAGAAAATAATAAGATAAATAATGATTTATCGAATTAATTTCCTTGTTTTGGGTTAAATATAATTAGGAATATTAATTAAACTATTGTTTAACTAATTCTTCCTTGAGGAAAATAAAAAAAAATGTATATTTATTTAATATTTTCTCATGGGGTTTCCTGTTTAGACCATAAAGAACTTAATACAGGTGGTTTACTAAGTTATTTTCATAGTGAAAGCAATTTTACTTAGGGTAAAATTGGTCTTACATGGTGTACTTGGGTCCATCTAATGATAATAGGTTAGGTGCCCTAAAGATGGTGTAAAAGTTTCCTTTGTTTTTCCACGTTGTACATCAATTTCTCTTATTACAGAACATAAGTCTTAGACTAAGATATGATGAGAAAGCACCTTAAGTCTGTCTATTTTTTTTATCTTAATGTTTTCCTCTGAATTACAACTAAATAATTCTTAATTTCTCTTCAGCTCTACTGAAATTTTTGTCTTTAGGGTTCTCCTTTGAAGTATAGTTAAAGAATTATTCATTGCTCTTTAGCCTTACCAAAGATGATATCTTTAAAGTTTCCCCTGTGAAGTTTAGTTAAAGAATTCTTGACTTCTCTTTAGCTTCACAAAACTAATATCACAAGTGTTTTTATTTGAAAGTATAGTTTAATAATTCTTAAATGTTCTTTAGCTTTCACTACCTCCTATCATATCATATTCACACTACTAGCCAGATCCATTTGATATAGTGAGCTTTCCCTGTGAAGGACCATGAGAAGTTCATAAAAAATTCAAACCTTTTATTGAATCCATAGCCTAATGGATTAAACTTCCCATATTATATCTTTCCAACCAACCAAATCAAAAAACAAAAAAATCTCTATAACTAGCCTAAAATCAACAATTACAATCTATTAGAATTTACTGTAGAAATAAAAAAGAATTTACCGAGAGGAATAAACATTAAGAGCCAACAACAAATAATTAACATAAACACAGATGTTTATTCGGGAAAACCCCAAATCCGGGGCAAAATCCAACCAATGAAATTTCATTAAGCATTGGCCAAAACCCTGGCCAATCCAACCAAGTGAGCCTTCATCGCTCACCTCCAGGCCTACATTACAATGAAGTCTTTCCAGAATTTTATAGGCTCCATTACATGCAATACCATGGGGTGAAAAACCATGGGTGAAAAATACCATGTGCCCCAAAACCACTACTATATACCCTAGTTAACATTGACTCTATCTCAAGTCAAGTTTACCTAACAATTCCTCCCTTAAACTTGACTTGGGGATTATTGACTAAATCCAGCTAAAACTGCTAAGTGAGACAACCCCGCTCACTATAACCCTTTCCCCCCTTAATATTTTTAACCATGGTAATTGTTAATTTGACATCCCCCCTATCACCTAGGTCTAACCCAAACTTTACCAGTGATTACCCAGGACTACGCATGCCATACCGGGTCTTACAACAGTATGCCCATTTACATGCAAAAATTAACTCAATTATAATAATAATTTTTTTTTGTTTCATTATTGCTGTGTTTGTATATATGAAATCAATGTCCATATAAAAATAACCCATCTAATGGATTACATGGGTCACCATCCTCTATAACTGCCAGTCCTCTAGGATTTTTCTTCATACATGGTTCATCAATTAATCTACATACACATATCCTCTCTCATTTTGACAAGCTCTCTTCGATATGTATTTCTTCAGCTATGATCTGCACCTAATTAATGCCCATCATATTCTGTATGGGAGCATAGAGCTTAACTCTCTTGTTTTACAACGATTTCATCTCTTGCCATTAGCATGAACCTATTCACGTCTGAATTTGTAAATAAACATACCTGCAAAACCATGACCAATCTCATGAATTTCGAACACACAATCACTTTAGCACCATGAGAAGTGCCTTCCTTGGCTTGCATATCCAAGGCATTGTCACTGACAGTTCTTACTCTCCGCTCGGATCTTTGAATGCTCCTCATGCTGAAACTTACCATTGTGGGCTTCACACACCTGTGACTGCACCAGTCCACAACAATACCTTCACATTACACTCGCCTTTTCCCATAACTACCATGTACAATGCCATAGCCACTATTAACTCATTCTTTGGTCATCGATGCTACCGCAGGCTCTGTGGTCACTGGGTCTCCACATTCTATGCATTGATTGCATTTTCTAGTTTTCTGCCTTCATTCTGAGCAGCACAAATGCTACCATAAAAAACCCATATCCGCTCTCAATCAGTTACTGCTTCTTGGTTAGTAGTGGGTCTGCGTCTTCCCTCATATGATGATCACATAACACATACGACGTGCATATCTCCTTAGCCGACTAAATTTCAAAGGTGCTCACAGTCTTCCTTTCGAGCTCTACATCGATCTTCACCATCATTGGCAGCTACAAAACTACATTCTCACAATCATCCTCGTCAAGCATGTCAGTACTCTACTTGGCTTCCCAGTGATGTAATTCATATTTACATATGCTACTTCCAGCCCAAATTTTGATCCCATTATCATGAATTATTTTTATATTTGCAATCAGATTTATCCAACCATTGAGAAAAATAAAAATAGAAGCGTCCTTATGAACACATCAACCTTCGGATATGGCCCTTTTCAACATCATATCTGATGAGATACGCCTCCTTCACACACAGATCTAGATCTTCAAACATCAGATCTGACAGATTTAAAAAAAATTTGCACAATATCGAACTTCTTTGCACCAGTGGTTTCACTATGCAGGAACAAAATTATATTTCCATCTCAATGTGCTTCTAAATTCATACATCTTGGAACCAATGTATTCAACAATAAAACATCACATCCATCAGCTAGGAATGTCATTGCCTTATCTAATTCCAAAGCAACCTCAAGAATTCGCCTCCAGAATGCTTAATCGATTTCATATGGCCATGACCATGAAACCCTTTCTGGGATTGGTTTCCAAGCTCTGCGCTAATCTCTCATTGTATTAGGCAAATACAAACCCTTGGGTTTAGAAGCATCCCTCTAAAACAAAATATGGCTTTCATACCATTTTTTAGAATTTACTACAGAAATAAAAAATAATTTACCGAGAGGAATAAACATAAAGAGCCAGCAACAAATAATTAAGATAAACACATATGTTTATCTAGGAAAACCCCAAATCCGGGGCAAAACCAAACCAATGAAATTTCATTAAGCATTAGCCAAAACCCTGGCCAATCTGGCCAAGTGAGCCTTCATCGCTCACCTCCAGGCCTACATTACAATAAAGTCTTTCCAGCCTTTTATAAGCCCCATTACATGCAATACCATGGGCTAAAAAGCCATGGGTGCACAATACCATGTGCCCCAAAACCACTACTATATACCCTAGTCAACATTGAATCTATCCCTAGTCAAGTTTACCTAACACAATCATCAAGCTATATCCTAAATCATAAATAACAAAGAGAGCTCTCTCTAACTCTAAGAAGGCTAGGTCCTAGACTCATAAGTGGTTTGATGTTGTCCTCTGTCGTTTGTTCTCTCCAATATTACAAATTACAGAGACCTAACAAAACCTTGGGTTGGCATCTTGGGAACCTTGTACTTATTACATTTGAAAGATATAAAATTACATAATGAAAATATAAAAGCTTACATTTGAACTCAAAATTACATGATGAAATAAGCATTTCCCTTTACAAACCATCTTCACATGGTGAAGAGAATTTTATTTGATCACTCTCTACTTGTTGGTCTTATGCAATTAAATGGATTTTTATTGGACTTTGGAAACCCTAATGACCTAATGAAACCTTGAAAAAACCCTAAAATACCTAATGAGACCTTTGAAGGACTGAATTTCAAGATGGAAAATTTTAGGGGCTAACATTCGCAGGTGGGCTAATTTTCCATGGTTTTTCCAAAAAAAATATTCGCCGATTTCCATTTTTTTTATAAAAATGATTCGCCCAAATTTTATAATATAAAATTATTCTACGTTAAAAATAGCCAAAATTATATAGAAAATATATATAATATCATTATAAATTTGAATAATTTTACAAATAAATCAATAAACATTTTATAGTTTGCATATTAGGGACTAGTGAGATTCGCCAATTTTTTAAACTTTAAGATAATTTTCCATCCTTAAAATTATCCTTGGATGACATGATGACCTCATGAATGATGCAAATGAAATGATAAAGTTGACTTTATGAATGATGTAAAGTCAGCAAGGTATGAAAATATTCCAGCAAGTAATCACATTTAGGGAAGACTGATGTTTTTGGACTAGGGCTACCATCAGTGACTAATTTTTTTCATGACCTAGTGGAATGATAAACACTTTATGAGTGGGACCCTTGAAATGATATCAAAATATTATTTTTGATCACTTATGGCAAGATGAAAATACTGACACTAAGAGTGTGAATTATTGAGAAGATGGATCCTAAGAAATATGAAGCTTCAAAAATGCAAAAGAGAGTAGATTTTTCATAGGAATTCAAGGAGGAAACAAAATTATCAATTGTGTGCAAAATCCGAGATTGGGAAGTGATCAAGAACAACCAATATCAACTATATTAGCTGAGATTTGTATGTGAGAAGGAGAATGCTTTCTCAAGATAGAGAGATTTCTTTGTAATAGATCTTAGTGCTCAAGAAAAATAAATACAATATCTAGATCAGGCAAGTACCGTGTTGGGTTTCCTGAGAAAAAGTGTGTCAATTTTGTGCATGTGCTTTTATATCTCTGGTGCTTTTATTATTTTTCTTATATGATAAAAAATTATGTGTCTTTGTGAAAGGAAACTTTAATTTTGAGATTGTTCATTCAAGAAGTTGCATAATTTTCATGGAAAATTGACATCGTATCAGAGCAGAGGTTAGTATTGTTGGAAATTGGGTTCAAAGCTCCCCATGTGTTTCACGACATGGAATAACCACCTCTTGTGGATCGAAACTCTGGAAATTGTAGCTGAGACTAATTCTTGTGGGTTTTTTTCTAACAACAATCATGATTCCAACAAGTGGTATCAGAGCCACAGGTCTCGAGTTAAAAACTCACCCAGCTCACATTGGGGGAGAGATTGTTGGACATTCGGTTCAATGCTCCCCATGTGTTTCGAGACATGAACTAACTGCCTCTTGTGGATCCTAACTCTGACAATTGTAGCGGAGACTAATGCCTGTGGGTTTTGGTCTAACGACAATCATGATTCCAACGAACACCAACATAAGATTGACCAGTTAGTCAACAACGCAGTGGAAACATGAGTCTTGTGCTAGAGTTTTGAAGAGAAGTATCTTTAGATAGTAGTATGGTGTTCCAAGGACTAAATTATTCTAGTTCAAAGGTAGTAGGTTCAACAAGAAATAACATGGTAGTGTTGGAGACATATCGACGTCAAAGAGGTTCTTCGAGAAGTAACTTCCTCACTAAGAGTGATTGTTAAAAATGTAGCGAGCAAGGTCTTATAGCTTATGAATTAGCCAATGAAGACCTCAAATATTTTATCTCTCAATATGAGTGTGAGCTCAGGAGTTAGAATTTAATTAGGATGAGTTATTTCTAGTTTACTAGAAGAATAATCAGATTTTCATGCATAGAGTTAGAGCTTTAGTTAAGTGGATTCTTCATCAGTTTGACTACAATATTGGATGGAAATTACAATTTATTTAGAATGAGTTTGGGCCTCAATGATTTATTGAAGGAAGGACAACTTATGAATCTTGTGATGATTGGAGAGAGAATTAGTTCGACTCAGATAACTTTTCAATCACAACTTGAGTTCTAAATTTGGAATAGTGTCTCCTTTCATGTTAGAATTAGGTCTATAAAGAAAGGATGAAGGCATAAGGAATTTCACAAGTTTTTTTTTGCTCAAGAATTTTGAGAAGACAAGCTCTCACAAGAATCTGAGTGAGAGCCTTGATTGTGGAGAGCGTAGGAATTGTGTCTAAGAAATAGGAGGCACTAGAGCACTAGAATTTAGGAGAGTTGGTTGTGCATAGTTTTTAGGAGCTATATCCTAAGAATTAGGAGGCTTCTAGTGCACATAAGAGAGTATATTTTGTAGAAATTCAAGGAGGTAGTAGAAGGATAAATTGTGTGCAGGAACCAAGATCAAGAAGTGATGAAGGAAAGATAAGATCAATTGTATCAGCTGAGATCAGTGTGTGAGAAGTGTAATTCTCTCTCAAGAGAGAGAGATTGCTTTGTAATAGATATTAGTGCTCAAGAAAAATAAATAAAATACCCACATCAAGTAAGCAGGTTTTCCCTGTTGGGTTTCCTGAGAAAATGTATGTGAGTTGTGGGCATGTGTTTTATATCTCTATCATTTTTATTCAACTACCTAAATGTTAAGAAATTATGTGTCTTGCTGAAAGGAAAAGTATTTTTTAGATTGTTCATTCAAGAAGTTAAAAAATTTCTGTTGGGAAAAATACTGAGAGGGGGGGGTGAATCAGTATTTACTGCATAATCAAATCTTTTTACTTTTTCATTCCTTAAAACCCATACGCTACTTTCCTTCAGTAAACTAGCGTATATACGCGGATCCCCTTTATGAAACTAGCGTATACACAGAAATCTAGATATGTCATTAAATCTTCACTTCTATTATTCCATCATTCATTCATCAGATGTTTAATAAATAGTAAACATGTGCAGTAAGAACAGAATAAACCATCACACAAAGCATCACACATGAACACCAGGATTTTTAGGTGGAAACCCAAGTCGGGAGAAAACCACCGCTGCAGTTGCTCAGCCTTCAATATTTTATTATAGTGAAAACATCTTACAACATATGTGCTGGCGCAGACTTGACCAGCACGCAGGCACCCACCTGCGCTCGTTTACCAGCCTCTCCTGGAAGGGAGCTCCAACCCCCTGACTCGCTTACCAGCCTCTCCTGGAAGGGAGCTACGACCCCCCGATCTCGTTTACCAGCCTCACCTGGAAGGGAGCTACGACCCCCTGACTGAAGGCTACAACCCTCAGCATCACCTTGGACCACGTTTCATCAATTTTCACACTGGATCCAACAACTTCAATAGAACACCACTTGCAGGCCACATTTCATCATATTTTCAAACTGGACCCTTTCCAAACTTTTAAGCACAAACATTCATCACCAACAGATACTTAACAACACAGATCAGATAGCAGAAACATAGCAGAACAGATCAGATATTTCATACCCTTTGCTTCAGCAAACCCTAGTTTGCATACGCGCTTTCACTTCACTGATGTCGCGTATATACGCGTGTCCGTCCACACAAACCAGCGTATACCTCTGTGTATATTTCATTGCGCATACGCGCTTTCTCGTCTGCAAAGCTGCGTATATATGCGCTTCCTCTACGGCGAAGTAGCGTATAGATATTCAATCATTATAGAGCAGCATACTTCTTCAGATCAGATATTCAGTTCAGATTTACCCTTTTACTTCAGACAGATGTTCGCCTCATCACAGATCTAATCACTCCATAAACAGATCTAGCAAATACAGATACATTTCAGATCTAGATATCCCACTTCATCATTTCTTCATAGGTGCATCATAGATTCAGATCTATCATCAAACCTTTACCCTTTCCATACAGATATACTTCACAGAGAAGTATTCATTCAAGCTCAGACATCTTGCACTCTCACTCATGTTATGCACAATGAATTTGTTCTCCTTATATAGGTTTATCCTTTTTCAATACCATGAGCCCCTTTTTCAATACCATGGGCCAAAACAATACCATGAGCCCAAAACTACCTGGACGGGGTCAATTAGGCGGATCATTACCTAATACAATGGGTCAATACCATGGTGGTTACCCTTGGTTTTGCACTTTTTGAGCGCTTTAGCCCATACGCTACTTGGCACGTTCTTTTCCGCGTGCATACGCGACTTCCCTTAGACAGATCCGCGTATACATAGAGATATACTCTTTTCATCATACTTTGAGTACATTCTGAATTCTTTTCTTCATTGCCTTTTGTACACACTGTAGATACATCATATTTTCTTCATCAGGAACATATTCTCTCAAGCACAACTTCATCAAGTAAGTTTTCATCATCTTCATCAAGAGGGTTGCCTTTCAAGTACAACACTCAGCATCATATCATCAACAAACATCATATCACATCAGATTTACATCATTTACCAAGTCCATCAAGTCAAGAATAACTTCATCAGGTGGATTGCCATCAAGGACAACACATGTCAATAGTCACATGTCTTCATCTTCATTCAGTGGGTTGCCATCAAGGACAACACTCTGCATCATATTTCCAACAATTTCCATGGAAAATTAACATGGCTACATTACAGTGCCTCTCAACCTAAATCATAAATATAGTGAACAAACATAGTCGTGCTCAAGAAAAAGTGACATAATTCAAAGGTAGGTCTTATGATTACCATTTATGTATAATTATTTAGAATATTATAGATATCCACTAAATAGTTTGGAGGAGCAAACATTCCACAAAAAATAGGTAAAATATCATTTGTACTTTTAATAGAAAAGAAACAAGAAAACATTGGAATTTTATCATAATAATGTTTACTTCTTGAAAGCATGCATTTAGGAATATGGTAAACTCCACAAATAATCCCCATTTCATGTAAAATTGAGTTCAATTTTGTAACAAAATTCTAATGAAAGAGTTTTTAAAAAAAAACTAAGAAAATCACTCAAACTGGTTTTCATGGAAATGTGGATCAAACCACTCTATAGGAGAACCTCTTAATTGCATTTTCAGGCATGCATGGTCTTTGAAACTTCAAACAAGTGAATGAATGAATGCATATGTATTAAATTCAAACTGGATGAATTTTTTCTTTCTCAACTAGTGGCATGGGTGATAAAATTTCTACAAGCAGAAAAATCAATGAAATTGTAACAAAGATCCAAACAGAACTAATTTTATTGCCTTGATTTAATTTAGGAAAATATGGAAAATCATGGTTGTAATGTCACATGTTGAGGATAATATTTTGAGTCATGTATCCCTTTTGAATCCCTTTCTATAGTACCAGGCTTATCCATTTTCATGCAGGGGATCTCAAACAAATCAACATCTGTAAACAGAAAACACCATGACGAGTGTTATACTAGTTAATGCATAGAAACCAAACTATATTTTCAGAAATGAAAATTAAATACACTGCTCATTGTTTCCATCCATTCCCTAATACTTCCAATTTGCAAGAGTTCAAATTTTAGAAGGATAAAAATTTAGCGAAGGGATATCCAATGGGATATGCCAACTCATTGGCATTTTTCTCCCCAATCCCTCAATCCAAAAGATATTAATTATAATAATATTCCCTATTACCTCAAATACAATGGAAATAGGAATGCAGGAGTCTAGGAATGTTAGCATGGAAAGGATGTAAATCAACAAGACACCATTTTGATAAAGCTAGCCATAAAATGCAATTTAAAGAAACATATTCACTGAGAGAGAATTTGCGGAAACTCATAAAATAAGATATTATTTGAATGCAATTACTATCATTTTACACATGCTTATGTTATGATGGTTTATTAAGGGAAAATTTCATTTTATGTCATCATTTTTTACAAATTTTTGTACCTTCTTAAAGCAACCTTAAACACCCTTGCTATTCACACATAACTAATTATCTAAAAAACTAGTTTCAGCTAACTCAGAAAAATCGACATGTGCAAAATAAAAACCAAACTACATAAAAAAAGAAAATGTGCACCCTTGTTCGTTCATTTCTTTAAAACCTAATTTAAATTAGCTCAAAAAAAAAAAATGCAGGTCAAACCTTATATTTCATAAACGAGAAGAGTAAAATAGAAAAAATTGCAACCCAATTCATTCATCGAAAATGGAAAAAGTTAAAAGAAAAAATTGTCCCTTGTTCATTCATCCAAAGCTACCAACATATTTAGCCAATTAAAAAACTAAAATCATTAACAGTAATATATGAATCGAAAAAATAAATGGCATGCAGACTATACACAATCTCCTTTGAGCATATTGATATTCAACTTGATGATATTGATATTTATTGAACTTGAGAAAACTATATTTATTCATCATTTTGAGTTGGCAGTGTTGATAGGCCAAAATTAACTCTTTGTTTATCAGGACATCTACAAGTCATATTTGAAAATTCAATCATCCTGATTCAACCACTTACAATTTTTCAGATTCAATGGTTATGGACATTTTTCCAATCATTCCATAAAAATTCCAATGAGTGAATATTGACCTTGCTCTAGTAGTATGGGGCTAGGAAAACTTCAGCAAGAAATTATGGATGTGGGTAAACATTTTTTAACCAAAATAATAGTACCTATGTGTAGTAGATCTGACTTGAAAATATACATCAATGGGAAATATACTGATAAAATAACACAATAGGAGATAAAACTTCAGATCTTCATTAATATCAAAACCGTTGGGGTAGGGCAACGCCATACATTCACTCCTTAAGGAAGGAGAACACTCCACAAGCCATCTGATTGCCAATACAACAATCCTGTAAATCTTTCAATGTAGAGTCTCTATCCTCTATATAGGTTCCATACATGCAATACCATGGGTAGTTACCATGGGTCTCCTAATCCCATACATTCAATACAATGGGCTTATCAATTTATTCCCTAGCTACATGTGGTCCCTTGTATAATTCGGGTTAACCACTTTATTTATTAACTATGGCCCATTTATTTATCATTCTTACATTATTACATCATATTATTCCCTTAGGTACCTCCCTCTATATGCTATATTATCCCCCTTAGGTATACTACATTACACCCCCTTAAACATGTTTCATCCCTGAAACATGAGAAAAACACAAATAATAAAACCTACTCAAAAGAGTATTCCACTAGTACCATTCATGTGCATCTAGCCATCCTAGAGAAAGGTGAACACTCGATCTAGTAGGTGCCTCACTCATTTGAGATGGAAGTAGGTTATGGTGGTTCCTATGTTTATGTGTTGTGGGTGGGTCGTCACACCTCTCTATGTGTCATCTAGGGGCCGTTGTCCTTGTCACTAATTCATTGCTACCATGGTGGTTTTTGTCTTAGCTGGTGATGTGGGTGGTGATATGTTGAAGATTTTATTGGTCAAATATATTTCATTAATTCCTCCACTATTGGTGATGGAGTGGTGTCTGGTACATTTTCTTGTACCTTCTTTGATGTATGTGTTTGGTTGTCTACCATCAAAGGCTCATCATATGATGTGTTTGTATCGTTAGAGATTTGTGATTCTTCTTCCCTAGTCTCTCCATGGTTCCTAATGCAAATATCATGCAATGTAATTTTCTTCCTTTTATACCAGAGCTTCATGAATTACTTTTGCACATTAAAATTGACAATACCAACAGATTCCATCCAAGGGTGTCCCAAAACAACATCCACAACAACCATATATGAAGCATAAAAATCACAACGCAACACATACTTATCCATAGAAATCTCCAAATATTTATAAATTTTACACATTCATTACCAACCTGTGTTTTTTCAATACGTGTTTGCTGGAACTTGCAATCTTTTAGCCAAATTAACATTGATACAATTATGCTTGCAACTATGAATGATAGGCAGAATGATGTTCTCTTTTTGAATAACTCCATGAACCTTAATATGGAAATATTAGTATAAAATAAGTCTTTATGGCTCCTAGTGTCCTCCCTTTTTTCTTGAGACCACTTGTCCAAAAGGAATTTTTCAATTTTTTTCTCGGGAAATTTCCTCACTGAGCTGTCAGGTGAGGTCGACCATTTATTTTCCTCATCTTTCATATAAAGCTCTATGGAGCATATACAAAAATATAGGTATTGAGCCTTATGATATTGTAAAAATTATTCAATAGTTGGGCCATCATCTTTTCCTGTAAACTTCATTTTGCAGGAACCCCTAAAACAAAGTAAGGGTTTTGAAGAAAATCACTTTCTTTGGAAAAAAATTAAAATGGGCATAACTCGGTAAATATAACTCAGAATCCTTGTTATGGCCTATTTTTAGAAATGGAACAACTGTCTCACATCTTATTATGTAATTAAATCCTGATATGAGCACTCTAGAAACTCAAATTCACGTTGGAACTGTCTCGACATTACAAAAATTTCTGAAAAAAGAGCCAATATTAAAACAACGATATCTCCCTCATCTATCCTCTGATTCAATTTTTTCTTTTTTTTGAATTTGAGTATTTTTTCAAGAGGATCTAAGATATATAATTATTTTACAAAAAAAATTGACAAAAACTTTAAACAATTGCAGCATATCCGCCATCCACGAATAACCGTTAGAAACGTTTCTCGAACACAAGAGAGTTTCTCATTTGGACTCCGATTCCAGTGATTTTTTTTCAAACTGGGTATTTTTTTGCAAGGAATCCATACATTCTATTTTTTTTCTAATAATGTTTCCCCAATTATTTCACATATTCTCTACAAACTTTCCGCCCAAAAATTCCTGCAAAAAAGTAAAACAAAATCTCCCAAATTCTTCCCAAGAAAGTGCTCTGATACCACTTGTAGTATATCTGACATGAAAATATATATCAATGGAAAATATGCCCAAAAAATAACACAATATGAGATAAAACTTCATATCTTCATTAATATCAAAACCCTTGAGGTAGGGAAACACCATACATTCACTCCTTAATGAACGAGAACACTCCACAAGCCATATGCTTGCCAATACAATAATCCTTGACATCTCTCAATTGAGAGTCTCTAGCCTCTATATAGGTTTCATACACGCAATACCATGGGTCTCTCAATCCAATACATTCAATACAATGGGCTTATCACTTTATTCCCTAGCTACATATGGTCCCTTGCATAATGTGGGTTAACCATTTTATTTATTAACTATGGCCCATTTATTTATCATTCTTACATTATTACATCATATTATTCCCTTGGTTAGCTCTCTCTGTACGCTATATTATTCCCCCTAGGTATAATATACTATGCTAATTTTATACCCAAACATTGAAAAAAACTCACAAACACTCAAAGCTGAAAGTATAATGTATACAAATACACACCAAGAAATGAAAATAGAATGTGCAAGAAGGATTAAGGTAGATACCACATTCATCACCTTTTGTTTATTTAACAATTGAAGAGGTTTGGATTGAATTTTTAGTATGGATATGTGTTGTTTAAGCTCATGGAATTCGAATGTGTAAGGGTGTTTCCCCACCCAATAAGGAAAAAATCCTCCTTTCCTCTCACTTAAGCATACGACGAACAAGCCTTCTGTAATCACAACAACTAAATTTAGGTTCTCATCTCCAAATGAGGAATCCTCAAATTTAATGTGTTTTTTTGGTCCCCCAACTCAAATGAGGGAATGATTTAATTAATTTTCTCCTAATGAGTAATCCTCAAATTTAATCCATTTTTCTGATCCCCTAACTCGAACCCAAAAGCATCCAATCTATGCCACGATGATTTCTGAACCTAATTTATGAACCTGGGAATGATTTAATTAATTTCCTTATATCATTTACTTTTATTTTGTTAATTATAGAGGGAAATAGAAAAATATTTTTCAACAAAGTTTTTTTTGTTTTACAAAGGATTTAAGCAACCTGCCTACCTTCAAAGTATGAATATATATAATTTGTATTGTAGTAAATATCTAATATTTAGGATAATTTGTAAAGGAGTAATTTTATTTAATAAGTTGTTAAATTATTTTATTTCTTAATTGTAATAAATATAATTAAAAATAATTATAAGTTTTATGGTGGGGTTTATCAATTATTATTTTAAATTTTAAAATATTAAAAATAAAATGCATTATTTAATAAGTAAATTTTAATATCATAGTTAAATTGTTTAACATTAGCTTAGATTAATTTTAACTCTATATTTACGAGGTATAAAAAGGATCACATATATTTTGCACTTATTTTTTTTTGCATTTTGATAGATTTGATCCAAAATAGATATGGGATAAAGAGTGATATAGGCTGGTTTAATTTCTTAAATATATGTATGGAAAAAAATATTGTAGTAACTTTTAAAACATTCTCCACCAAAACACAAAAACAAAATTTACAAATTTTGGTTTTTCACTGAACTTTACCAAAGTACACATTTACTTGGAGTCCTTCACCCAATGATGTAATTACCCAACTTTACCAAAGGACACATTTACTTGGAATCTTTCATCCATGGATGGAATTTGAAGGATAAATTTCCTAGGGTGATTTTCGTATCAAATAGAGCCAAAACTTTTCCAAACCCATCAACATTCTATGATAAGAAGAATGAAACTAGTAGTAGAGCGGCAGAAACTGTCAAATTTGACTGGTGCTCCAATTTGAAATTCATTCATAGGCTAATTCTACATGAATACCATGGGAAAATAACAAGTTCTATATTGTATAAATCTATTATAATTCTAGCATTATAGATGGATTTATAGACCCCTTTAATGGGGCCGTTGAATCCATCTACCTAAATTTTAACATTGCAGATCTAAATTTTAACGTTGTAGATGGATTCAAAGATCTATTTGTCTTGAAAATGAATTCAGAGACCCATTTAAAATTTAGTGAAATGTAACTTGAGTATCAGAATTGCAATTTTCGATTTAGAGAGTTACAATTTAAAATGACTATCATAAATGACTAATTCATATACATGTTGTGCTTATTAGTTGGTCATATTTTTATTCTTGGACTGTAATCATCATTTATGTTAATCATTATTAATTTTGTAGCTTATTATCTAGTCATATATTTTAATCCTAGACTAAATTAGTCATTTAATTTTGTTACTTATTAATTTGGATTTACAGCTAGTGTTTCATGTTTTAACCATGATAATTAAGTGTTTGTAGTGGTTGACCAAGTAACAAATCGACAATAAAATTTTTTATTACTCTTTCTCTAGGAATGTGTCAGAGGATCCCCTGAATTTTTTTCTCACATTATTGTATGACATTCTCTTAATGAATTATTAAATAATGTGATCTCTATTGAGAGTAATGATTTATTTCCTCCATGAACATGAAAATCCCCACTATTTTTCTAATTAGTGGTTCCCTTCTAGTAAGTGCAGAATATTTGGCCCTTTGATTGTCTCAATGCCAGAGTACAATCACTCCAATGTTTAGTATATATCCTACATTTTTTTTTTCTTTTCCATGTATCCATAGCTTATTCTTGAGTTACAAATCTATCTGTGCTTTAAACTATGATTTTTCTAGGATATTCTCTTCATTTCCCATTACCTATTTTTGTTACCAGAGTTCATTTTTTACTCCAAAGCTTATTATTTTCCTATAAGCTAAATCATTTTTCATAAATAAATTTCACATTCCTAAAAAAATGATCCAACTAATTTTTCTTTCCTTTGAGTTCTAAGAACAATATAATTTCTCATTCCTAAATAATACTACATGCTTTGCATCGATTTAACTTCATCCACCAAAATATCTATATATATAACCACATGCATCAGAATAAATATAGAAACATTCAAAATAATCACTGAATTAATTACAAGAGTAATTATGCACATATTCTTTAACTAGAATTTCCCCAGCAAGTCGTACTTGGTGAGCACACTAGCCACCCAACCATAAAATCTACCTCCAGATCCCCCAAGTTGAGAATACTTCCTCCCCCCCCCCCCCAAGAAGATCAACAACGTTTATTGATCCCATTCATAGGTATTTCATACCTTTATTCCATGATTGAGTTTTCCTTTAGCGATGCTCTTCTTTTGTCATCCCCAACATCCACATGCCTAGGATTTTCCTTAAAATCCCACTTTTATATCTAGCCACATTTTACGATTGTCCAATATTAGAATATTTTCCAACTAAGGGATTTAATGGATTTTATCTTCTCTCCATTAAATCTTATCTAGAATCTTTATCGTGGAAGAGTGATCTTTATAAGGTTTTTTTTTTTTTTTTTTGCACAAATATCGTACTAAAGTGTCTCATTCCAAGTACCTTCAATCCAAATATTTACTTATTAATAAAATTATTTATTTACATAAGTATTTCAATTTACTTTTCTGAGTTTCCTCCATTCACACTAACACAATGTAGTCTAAACAAAGAAAACAACATGAAATCGATGGAGGGGTATTACATTATAGTTCTTTTACCTTCATCAAACAATCACACTTCATAAATTCAACTAATAACAATGAAAATGAAATATATGTCACAATGTGAGAGAGGGAGAGATATGTGAGTGATAATTTTGTATGTAAAATGAAAATGTTCAAGTGTATTTTATACTCAATATACCCATAGATGTGTCTCTTGAATTTAATCATATTTCTTTGTAAATTAAATTCTAGTAAGTCTACACATTTATATTTTTACACATATTTGTTAAAGTGTTGAAAATCACATAAATAATTGTGGCCAATAAATCGTAAGTATATTTATTTACATTGTTTTCTTATTCTATCGTTTATGGAAATACTTGCTTAAATTATGATGAGTAATAACTCATAGTAAATATGATATTTACATTATTATGAACTATCAAGGATCTTAATTTAAAGGCTTTTTTGTTGATTTCCATTCCTTTAATTCTCCTTATCATTTACAATTTTGTTTTCTTTATTGTTTTTACATAGTATTATAAATACATCAAATGTTATGAAAACCGGCCACAATCATATTCTTCAAACTCCCTCTTAACTTGGGAGGTATTGATAATGATTATCCAAATATTTTCTATATACACGATCTTTCTTAAAGAAAGATAACTGTCATCGATAACACCTTTATCTAGGTCAATACCCTTGACTTATATGAGATCATCCTAAGTATGTACCAAAACCTAGGTTAGCCCTTGTAGCCAAAGGTACTTATTCAACTAGTCACCATGATCTAATGGGCGCCTCACCTCATGGTACTCTAAGTACTCTAGGGTTGTCATCTCCTACCATCAAACCCTAGTGAAACCCATGTCCCAAAACCAATGGCCTCTATCTAAGCCATGATGTTGAAGAGGAAACTAGCCCATGAGTGTACAAGACCAAAATAATATTTCTTACGAGAATGTTTGTCCCTCATGCCATCTCACCAAAAATGAGATTCATGCTCCTATTGTCACCAATAGTTCAAGCCATACCGTTTTTATCCACTCATAAATAGTCTGAGCCAAGCTATTTTTGTTACTAATATTTCTAGTTATGCCCCTATTGATGTCACATCAATGCTCCCTCCCACTAATAAAGGAGTTTAGACTATTCCAAGCTTGTTTATGGAATATACAAAATTTTCTGGAGACAAAGGCTTTGTGAGAATTTTAGCCATATTATCATCAATGGAAATATACTAGAGCATCACCAATCTCTTTTGTATCATATCACGAATAAAGTGGTACTTTGTCTTAATATGTTTTATAGTATCATGAAATGCTATATTGTTTTTGAGCTTTAGTTGCTTTGATTATCCTAGAACTACATAGTAAATTCCAACATATGGTCGAAGAATCAAGGGAGTAGCTTATGAAGCCACACTCCTTCACAACATGTCACAATTTACAATATAATTTTCTTCAGTAGTACTAACTGTAACAAATATCTACTTTCTATGTTCCCAAAAATACATAAATGAGTGGATTAAGTATCATGAATAACAAAATTCAGTAGGATAACAAGGCCAAAGAGATGGTATATATATATCATACCAAGATTAATAAAAGAGAGGATATATATATATGGGGTACATATAAATGAGTGGTAGAAGTATAGATAAAAAGAGTAATTGGTAGATAAATAAATAAATGATATAAATATCAAAGAATGAGTGAATGAAATAATGCTTCTAGTCTCATTTTTTCACGATTAAATGGAATTAACTATGTTAAAAATATTAAGGGAATTGGAAAGGGGTCCACATGTTCAAAGTCCATGTTTCATCATACCAAGTTTTATTTATTTTCCATATTTATTCATAATTTTATTTATTAATATATTTTCATTGTTATTTTTATTTTATTTATTAACCTCTCTCTTCATTATCTGTTATTTTATTTATTAATATAAATTATTATTTTTTGTTATTTGTTTTATTTATATATTATTATGCCATTTATTATTATTATTAAGCATTACATATTTCACTTTTTTTAAGGAACTTTGTCCCCAAGTTAATAAATTCACTTATTATTTTATTTGTTTATATATTATTATTTCATTTATTTATTATTATTATTGTGGTTTTTTATTAAATGAATTATACATTTTTCTCATACAAAATATCATAGTAGAACCCAAATTGAAACATAAATGTCATCCACACTCCCTTCCTAGTTAAAATCCATATATCCTTGCAATTGCATCTCACCATTTGAAGAATATCTAAAACAATAGTCAACAATACCATAAAAATATATTAATTACACTGAAAGCATTCTATTGTGCGGTTTATGTTTGGGACAATGTTCAGATTCCTATCTGAACAAGTGTAAAGGGTACTAATATTTAACGTCATCTCACTGCGGCGTTATCGGCTCCCACAATGACGACTCTTCATGAAGTCGACTGATGCCCATGTGTATGCCATGTCAGCGATGGGAGTTTTAAACTCTGGCCTCATTGTTGAATGGTTCGACAAAGCCCCTAAAAAAGAGGATAAAAGTCTGCCCCGGTTTTATTTTAGATTAAGATCTCTGGCTTGATTGTGGATGGGTGGGAGTTTAATATCATTAATTTTAATTTAATATTTTGCATTATTCTTATTTTATTGGAAACTATTTAACTTTTACAGTTTTATTTTTATAGTTTAATTTTAATTAAAAGTTCAATATTAGTTTTTTATTTTTTTTATTTTGATTTGGTTTTTTTGATGTTTTTATTTTTGGAAACTATTTAACTTTTACAGTTTTATTTTTATATTTATTTTTTTAATTTTAATTCAAAATTTAATGTTAGTTTATTTTTTATTTTATTTTATTGTTTTAATTTTTAACTATGCAAAAATCATTCTTATTATGAGGTTTATGTTGGGGACACTCTTTAGATTCAACTTCATCTTCGGCTTTCTTTTGCACTATCATGTGCAAATCTAGTATATGATTTATTGCAATAAAATTCACATGTCTAAGTTCCATCTAACACAGGGTCAAGTTGTTTATGACAAAGAAAATTGTTAGCCTAGTATTTACCATCAATGATGTAATCAAATTCTAGTATGTGGAAAAATCCAAACGGTAAAACTCATAATCTCTCAAATTTTTCAGGTTCTTCACCATAGGAGTTGTCATATACTTACACTCCATCACACCAAACTTCTAAATTATCTTAATGCCATATTTTTCTTTTCCAATAAGGATTCCACTAAGGTTATACCAAGCTTCCATCCTCAAATAGTAATGTGTCAAGGGAAGATACTTCATGTTAAATTCAAAGGCCAAATCCCTTCTTCATTAACCAATAATATGCTCCACACTAGTGAGAGAAAAATCATCAAGATATTGTAGCAATATCACCACCTAACCTTTTACAACCTAGATATGAATATTTTGACCAACAAAACTTTTAGAGAAACCAAGTCACATTAGATATGCATAAATTCTAGAATACCAAGCTCTTTGAGGTTGGTTAAGTCCATACAAGCCGTTTATTAATCTGGAAACTAGTGCAAATATTTCATCATAGTCTTCTCCCTCCTTTTGGGAGAATCCTCTAAACATGAATATATCCTTGTATTTTTCAATGCTCCCATATGTTATATGCTTGGTCTTGTAAATATTCTTTTAGGTTACCATATACTTTCCTTCAGGTCTTAGAAAAAATTCCCTAACATATTTTTTTTTATAATAGATTGGTATTTCTCCATTTCCAGACTTGTGAAGTAGTAGCTTCCTAAAACTTAGAAGATTCAAATTCAATTAGTGTATTCATCAAAGATACATAACCAAAATATCTCTTAGATTCCTTGAAAGTGCCATATGGAGCTACATTCCCTTCTGTAAATTGAAAAGTAAATTTTAGCCAAGGTGGTATTTTTATATTTTAGAGAACAACTAGAGGATCCAATAATTCACAAGGTCCTTTTCGCATACCTTCATTACTTTGAGGATGGTTGGAGGATGAGTCAGGACTTGTATCCTATTGTTTAGGAGCCACATGCTTCTTCTCTTCATATTTCTAGTTTTTCTTCTCTATATTTCCAATATGTTGCATCTTTGTCAAAATTCACGTCTCTGTTTACATCCACCTATCACTACCCTAGAATAAATATCCTATAGGATTTTGATGATTCATTATACGCAAAAAATATTTACTTATTATAGAAAGGCTCTAACTTATTTCTCTTATCCTATGGTACATGTACGAAAATTAAACAACCAAGGTTTTTCATATGACCAATCTATGGTTTCTAGCAGGTGAATGAGTCTTCAAGAGTCTTACCTTACAAAAAAATATCAATGCTTCCACTTACGATGTAGAATCTTGGAAACTTCTCCTTGCAAACATTGGTACCTATTGGTCATGTATCATTTTCTTCATGAACTCTTCAATATATTTACTCTTTCTTTGGACTACTCCATTCTATTGTAAATTCAATGTTATTTGCATCTAACAACTACCTATTATTGTTGTGGATCACCATATTATTAGACTTATGTTTGAGTATATGTCATTTTCTCTTTTCTTTTATTTTTATGGCTGCTCTCTAATATTCATAAAGCAAAAAAAAAATCACAATTCAAAAGGATTGAAATACCAATTCAACTGAAATAAAAATCGAAACCCACCCACATCAAGTGAAGGTAAAAAAACTCAGTGAAAGGAGAATCAAAGCCCATCAATTATGTTTTATAGTTTCGATAAAAAATATTATATCAAATCCCTTGAATGTGATTCTTCGCACCTACAAAAATAGAAATCAACTGAAACATGAGAATGGTGAGAGTTGCCCACAAAATAATATGTGATTGATGGGATTTTCGAAATAGGTATGAGTGTGGTGTGAGGGGATTTGGTTTGTTAGGTTTTATCTTCATGGGTTTGCGGTGTATTATGGGGATAGATGTCTTTGAATTAGAAGAAAAAATCCATCATGACAACTCAAAATGGAGACATGGTTTTAGGTTTCTTAATAGTTCTATAATTATATTAATTAAAAAAATATAATTATATTAATTAAATAAATACGTTAATCAATAGATAAAATATATATTTGATGAAAGGCTTTATGGTAAATTTTTGTGATTTTATTTTTATTTATTAATGCTTTTTTAATTTAAATTTAAATTTTTTCTTTTTCAAATTTAGTTAATTCTTACCGTAATTTTACTTTTTATTTAATAATAATTTCCCATTTACTTAAAATTTTATATTGTTTCCTTCAGTTTTATATTTTTTCCTAGAATCTCATTATGTATTGATTATCTTGTTAAATAAAAATTAAATGTCTAAGTATTTATACAATTTAAATAATATTTGATATATGAATCTTCTTTTATAATGAAGTCCCTCGCTTAAATATGGCCTAGATGCCTTTTCATGAGAGGTCGATGGGCTTTTATAAATTGGTGCATCGTGACAATTTAAAATAGTTCGCGAGAAACATGGTTTTGCGTTTCTTAGTTTCCTTGGAACATGGTTTGATGTTTCTTAGTTTCCTAATAGCCGTGAATACTTGAATAATTAAATAAATATATTAATGAATAAGTACTAAATAAATTAGAGATTAAAGAGCATACTTATATCAATTAAATGACATATAAAGAGTATAATTATATTAATTAAATCAATATGTAATTTAATAGATAAATATATATTTAATGAAATGGGCATTGTAAGATTATGTGATTTTATTTTTATTTATTAATAATTTTTCTAGTTAAATTTTGTGTTTTTTTTTTAAATTTGGTTAATCTTTATTTTAGTTTTACCTTTTATTTAATAATATATTTTTTAATTTACTTCAAGTTTTATATGTGTTTTTATTTAAATCTTATCAATGAATTATTAGCTTGCAAAAGCATTTATATTAGATAAATAATGATACCAATGAATATAAACACAAAATGAACATCCTTCATATTTAAACATTAATTAATGATTAAATAATTAGTGGAGTTATTCTTATGATGGTTAGATCTTCCTACAAATCTAGCACTTAGCATTGAATTCCTACAAAACTATTGATTATTGAATATCTGGGCTTCTAACACAATAAATAACTGGAAGTAAAATATAACCAATCTTAATCTTAATGATACAATAGAACCTTCTCAATCACATTTCATCATTAAAATTTACAACTTAGTTGGTCTCCCATCTACAAAAAATGGGCCAACTCTAAAATTGCATAAAACAATTGTATTCGATCCACGTAATGAGGCCCTCCTTGGTTGATCTAGATCTCCTTATTGGCGCCTTCCTCAAACCCAACACACTAAGTGAGTCACTCTCAATCTTGTGTTATTGAGTGGTGTGTCCTTTTCCTATCCTTATCATTTCTTTTATAATCCAAATCTCTAACCTTAATCTACAAAGTGATTTATGATCGATATTAGATATTTTCTCACTTGAGATTTACGTTTCCTAGGTTTACTCTAGATCAATAACCAGATGTAATAATTGTTTTGCTTTTCATAAGTCTAAATTATGCTAAGTTACAATCTCACACTAGATCAAGTGTTCTAAGGAGACATTGGGTGACTTTTCCATAAGTACCTACCAAAGCTATAAGCATAGACACTCCCTCTTAGTGAGGAAGATACTTCTGCCACCTCGAATTGATTTCAATCCTAGAACTAAATCTATTGCCATTGGTTTTCCCTTTGAACTATAAGCCTTTCCTTCCACCTTCCTAGAGACATCCTCATAGTATTACTCTGCTTAGTGTCATTCCTTGGATTATAATTCTCCTGATGATCGTGCAAGGTCATCTCGTACTAAGGGACCACCTTGAAAATTTTGGAAGAATTGTTTAACTATTATGCTCCTCGTAAACCTAAATATTGACTCTCCGTTAGCTACTCAACCTTCGTAAATACTTATCATTTATCACTTCTTTACTTCATGTCATCTCTTAAATAGTATTTCCCTATATCTTAGAGGTGTTTCCCCCTATAACTCCTATGGCACGTCCTTCACTAGACCTAGATAAACTAGGTCTCATTAGTACCTCATTAGAGGGAATTTAAGCCTAAAAGTTCCCATGAAATTTTCATGTAATTTACATGTCATAATATGTAAACCAATAAAAAATCCTTTAAATTTAAAAACTGGTACATGTAAACATTTTTGAGGGAAAAGAAGAAAAAGTACATTTTTAATTCTATTTTTGGCTTATCTCGTTATAGTTTACCCAAATTTCAAGCATAGACACTCATTGGATATAGAATTATATTCTATATCCAATGAGTACCCATTATGAATATTTTTTAGAATGCTCACATTGATAATAATTGAACATACATTAAAAAAGTGCGTTGCACGCCTTTTTTTAATGTATCTTCATTTTTTATCAGTGTCAGTCTTCTCAAAAGTATGCATAATGGCTACTCGTTGGATTTGGAATTTAATTTAGCATCCAATGAGTGTATACACCTGAAATTTGAGTAAACCTATAAGGATATAATCCAAAAATACAATTAAAAAAAGTAGTTTTTTATCTTCCCTCCAAAATTCACAACTCTGATTTTATTATTTTATTAAATTTCCTTGGGAGGCCACTTTTAGGCGAAAATTTCCTCTAATGTCCAACCTTAGAATGGTACAAAAAACCTTGTATTCTATATAGGACAGATGGAGATAATACTACACCTAAATTCTGGCACCCACAACACATCCTCTACTTTTTTACTGCCTCTTGACTCTAGGTAGAATACTATTATCCCAAACCATTTCACTCCATGTTTCATATCAATATCAAAATCCACATGTAGATCTAAGTCCCATTCAACCAAGGTCTCAAATTATTCCATTTCTCTATTCATATTCCATATGGGTCCACTATGTGGTATCCATGCAATTGCTAGTAATGTTCCTATGGTAAATTAGGAAAAAAATACACATTTGGTTTCGAACATCTTAGCAAATTCATCGTGAGATTCTACCGATGAAGCTATAGATGGTTGTGTAACCTTTATCCGTTTCTTCCTCTCTAAACACTCTGAAGCATGGTTTCCCATATTATGAAAAGAATAACACTTGACCTCATTCAAATCCTTATTCTTATTTGGTTGTGACACTGACTCCTAATCACTACTACTTGAACTCTTTCACTTTGCTTTTCAGATGGAAAGAACAATACTTTAATAATCAATAGTTTTCTACCATCCTCTAGGTAATGAATTATCCCATATTTCCTTCTCAGTGAATTCATACAACAATCTATTCCAATCTTGTAGTTTTTCTCTTATTAGAATACCTATCAAAGGTATCCCAAGTTTTTGAGGAACCATTGTGGTTTTTCCCTACAAGGTCACCATCTAGAAAGACTACGTCACTACACCACAAAATCCAATCTCTTATTGACCTTCCTAATAGCATAGTATTTGATTCAACCATCATTGTGTCCCTAAGCTTCTCCCTTAATCCATTTTCCTCATTCTAATTTTCACTCTAGTATAGACTCAACAGACAAATCCACATCTCACAAGAACTATTCCTCCTTCATATGTGAGTGGGGATATGATCCTTCACCCTAGACATGGAACATCTATCCTTCACATATTGTAATTTGTTGGTTTCAAGAGTTGTAATGTTTGAAGGTGTTGTGACCTAGGTATTTTCTAACTCCTACAATCTATTCCCCTTAAGGAGGAGTGTTATCCTCTCTCCCATGGTGTGAAATTGTAAGCACCATACAAATTATGGAAAGTCAAGTTCCAAAAATAAATAAGAATCAGAACTTCATAATATTGATTTTATCTCTTGATACCCTTCAATTTAAATGCTCCTAGGTGGAAAGGCGTGTGAATCCAAGGATCACTACAAGGAAAATACCCTCTAGCGGAGGTTATAAAGGAGATTTTTAGTGTTATAAAATTGGCCAAAATTTTCAAAAACACATTTTCTACAACATCTGTTTATGGTTACAAAGGTTTTTGTAGAGCTTTTAATGGAATTTCAACACAACTAAAACTACTACGTGGCCGAAGGTTATTACGAATGTTTTTATCATCGGTGCACTACAAAGGTGTCAACGCACCAGTGCGTGTAATCTAGACGGTGGCCCAGGGCGGTCAAAGGTCCATGCACCAAGTCATCAAGGTCTAAAGCCGCACCGGATGCACTTTTGGTGATACAACGCACGAGCTCGTTCCTATTCATCTTGGGATTTTTGTAGTGCCATAGGTCGTATCAATGCACTGGTACATATTCTTATATAAATGCACCAGTGTGCAGTATCTGAAAAATGCAAAGATTTTTCTAATTCATATTGGTATTTGTGCGGTGCCGAAAGGTTGTACAAATGCACCGATGCGTAGCCTCACATGAATGCACTTGTCCGCAGTATCACACAAACACACCAAGATTTATAATTGGTATTCATATTTGTGTAGTTCCCATACGTCTTAGAATGCACCGGCGTGCATTATCATACAAACGCACCGATGTACAGTAACTAACACACACCGATGTTCATTTTGTATTTTTTAGAAACATCTACGTGTAACAGTGCAATTATTGTGATTTTTTAAAATTCATTATTCATCAAAAGTAAACACATATTATAACAATATTCATATTAATTAAATTTTTATTAATGCATTTGAATGTGATGTTTGGACTAATTTGTTATATCATATCATAATTATTGTGATTTTTTAAAATTCATTATTCATCAAAAGACGAAACATATCTTATAACAATATTCATATCAATTAAATTTTTATTAGTGCATTTGAATGTGATCTTTGGATTAATTTGTTATATCATATCATCATATTTCACATCTCCATTATAATATTTAATCATCCATAAATTTAATCAGTGGTGTTACATTTCACAGCGACAATGGAGAAAGCAATAGAATAAATCAAAACATATATATATATATATATATATATATATATATATATATATATATATATATATATATATATATATATATAGATATATATATATAAGACAATATTTTTCATACAAAATGGGATAATTATTGGTATCCCTTTGTATTTAAATTGGGACACTATGTCCATTACATTAAAAAAATGTCTAATTTCACAGAAAAATATTTCAAAAAATACAATACCTTGCTTTGATATCCAAACATAGTGAACATCATTCTTCGCTTGAACTACTATCATTGCTTGAGCTACTTCCATGACTTGGGTTATTTTCAGGAATGTTTTGTTCACGGTGTTGATTGTTTTCTTCTTCTTCACCTTTAATCTACAAACATAAAAATAAATTGTAATGAGTGTATATACATTGGAAAGAATAATGAAAATTTCAATATTAAATAATATAAATCAATGTAAATCGAAAAGAAATGGCGTATCATCGCAACAATTGACTCATAAACTATACACATTTTTTCAAAACCATGTACTATTCCATCTTTCAAGATTCCATTTGTTGACGTAGCTACATACTTTGTTTCCTGCAAGTTTTATACCCCATACCAGATAATATATTTAATATAAAAGATTTATTTGTTATATTAATTATATACGGAGCTAAGTAATACAAGATCAATAGATTCTTACAAATTCCACAATTAATTTATGATATGCCAACATATATTCACAACCCATATTTAACCTAATGCCAATCAATTCTTCTGATGGTTCTTCTTTGTATGTTAGCCCCTGTTTGAAGACATTCAATGATGATTTTTGTAAAACAACTTAAAATATACAAAAATGAAATCAATTTAAGTTGTTATAAGGAAGTAACAATTAGTCACAAAATTAGATATCAACCCTTTTCTTCCTTGTCGTCCTGTTTTATGTTCTAAATGGGTTCCATTTTCTTTTCTTTTCTGCAAGAGAATACATGAAAACTAATTTTTAATGCTAAATATTCATTTATTGTACCTAATGATCGAAAAATTCAATGATTACATATTACATTTGAAACACGTTGTTGTTGAGATGGCTCCTCCCACGATGAAATTTTGTCCACTTCTTCGACCATCTCCTTGTACACCTTTTTGGACATTCCTACTAGCATATTTCTGATATCAGCTCATTCATCTTTTGATATTTTCATAATCTTCCTGAAAATTTAACATGACAATAAAATATTTAATTTTTATATTGATATATGAAAAGAAAATATCGCGAAAGTGATATTTATAAATAATTCTAGAAAAACATTTAAAGGAATACTAATTTTTCATTCCTTTTTTTTTTTCGTTGTACATTTTTTCTATTAAAATTATAACATGTCTCATTGACCAACTCTTTGGAAACTCTTCTTGTAGTTTAGACAAAATTTGGTTCATGGAATCATTGGATTGATTTTTGTATTGTAAATGGAAATACCATCTATACATTAGTTCCACTAGATCCCTCAAACTTTTGTAAAAGTTTTTCCCCCTTTCATCAACCTCCAACACCACTCTAGATGAGCTAAGGAGAAATTCATTTTCATTTGCATTTCCTATTTTTTTCTTTTCTTAGAACAACATTGCTTTTCTGAGTTGTTGATCCCTGTATAAAATTAAATAGATTTGAATTAATAGATTGTTTGAAACATGCTATTTAATACTTTTATGTGTATTATTAATGAAAATTAAAAAAAGAAACTCATATTGGATCGATAGTATTTTTTCATTCACCTGATTCATCCTTTTGCAATTTTTCCATCAAGCTTTTACGCTCTTCTAGTCTGAGATCAGAAATAATCTTATTGAGCTTCATCATTTTGTGGCTCTGAATGATACACAGTAATCAACACATATTAGTTAAACTTACATATAGTTAAAAAATAGTATTTTTTGTAAAGAATATACAAAGAACTTGCCTTTTTTTCTTTTCTTGATGTGTTATCAGTATTTTTGTTACTTGATCTATTTTGAACCATTTATTTATCAATATGAAACCTATACCATATCAATAATTAATATATTTTATAAATAAATTGTCAACTTTTCAGGTTAAAAGAAAAATCAAGAAACCGGTGTGTTTTTCAAGGTGTATGCACCGATGTCGGTGCATGGGGGTCTTATAGACACACCGCCCAAATAGCGTAAAACACTGTATGATGCTCTATTGCAACAAGGAGCACCAGTGCGTTACATGTCAACCACCCCATTGATTAACACAGACAAAATAATAAAAATCGTCTAGTGTTAGTTTTTGTAGCATATGGTGTCGTGGAGGGGATGATGCGGCCTATTCTTATAAATTCCTCGTGCAAACAAGGGACCACCGTACAGTTCTCTCTGTTAACTACAAGACCAGGTGTGGTGCATTATATGTTACATGGTGAACCGATTAACAGAATAAAAATTTGTTTTTGTGAAAAGGTACGTTTGCGGTGTGCCATAATGAAATAGCGCACCGGTGCCCTATTTTACATATATCACACGCATTAAAAAAAAATGTTTATTTTTTATTTTTTATCAAACAGTATGTGCCTGATGCATTGGGATAATCTAGTGCATCAGTGCGCTAGGTTACGATGGGCGCACCGATTAAAATAATTTTGTTTTTTAAACATTCATGCAAGGGCTGACAAGAATTGGGATATGACTATGCAAGTTTTCCGGTGGGTTGGATGTCATAGGACTATATATAACAATACAAATCCTATAAGTCTAAAATGAAAAGCCCTAATTCTGAAATCACAGAAACAGGGAGAAGAAAGGGCAGAAACAAAAATAATGAAGGGTTTAGGGTAAAAATGGATTTTATTTTTTTTTGTTTCTGAGAATGAACAAAAAATTGAAAATTTTCACTTACTGCATAAAAAAAACTATAGAAAAAGTAAAAAAAAAAAAACAATAGAATTTAATCACGAGATCGTTTGAAATTCTATGCTACAGGGTTTGATTCACTAGAGGTTTGGAATTCTGATTGTTTGAATACTTCTGTTCGAACGTATTATTTTGCTCCACAGTGCTCTCGTAAAGTGTTTAGTATTTAATGATTTTTTTTATGAAATTATATTTTCGAAAATATTTTGCCACCCATTTTTCAATTTACCGCCTTTTTTCACTTAAAAACAATAGAGTTGCGCTTTTTTTAATTTTCGGTTATTCGTCACCGGTGCGCCACTTAATAGCACCGCACTGGTGCATTAGTTGATAACATGGCACCGGTGCATAGTAACTAAAACACACTGGTGCGGTTATCTGTACATTACCACCGAAAATAAGAAGTCCATTTTTAAGGCACCGAAATTACTTTTGGGTGTGTACACCAAAATTTATTGTTGATTTTGCTCAAATTCAGGGATAAAATATCATAATTATATTTACTTCAGATTTTATTTATATTTTCATTATCTAATTGAATTTATGTTTTTTGTCCATGTCAATCATGCACAAAAAATATTCAGATTCAGAATCGAGTTCAAATGAAAAAAATATTCAAACATGTCCAAAACGTCGGAAGCTCTTACTAGGAGTAGCATATCGCAAGGCACATTTGGTAGATGAAAATGGATAACCGCTTCACCCTACCAATTGTAACAATATTGCATCTTCTAGCCACAATCCTGGGACAATGATGGTAATAATTATAATTTTTTGGTATATTGATTAATGTAATTATTTCAACATCAAACCAATTAATCATGCAATATTGTCAACGTGCTTACTAATTGATATCATATATTTTGTACTAATCATGTTCAATTTTTTTTTTTTAATTATTAGGATTATAGTGATGATGAGCGACCTACCTACCATTACAATTACAATTTTAGAATTTTACAAACAATTACAATTACAATTTTATAATTTTACATAAAATTTGCAATTACAATTACAATTTACAAGTTTACATATATACCATTACAATTACAATTTTAGAATTTTACATACAATTACAATTTTATAATTTTACATACAATTAGAATTAGAATTACAATTAAAATTAAAATTACAATTACAATTTTAGAATTTTACATAAAATTACAATTACAATTAAAATTTTACAATTTGTCATATATACAATTACAATTAAAGTTACAATTACAATCATCTCACAATAAATTATACATTACAATCACAATTAAAATTTTACAAATATTTCACATTTACAAATGCAAATACAGTTTTACAATTTTACATACAATTAAAATTAGAATTTCAATTACAATCACTACATAATATTTAATAAATGTCATGATCATTTAATATTAAATTAACTAATAAACATCACGATCATGATAACCATCATACAAACATCATATTCGACTAAAAAACACATTCAAATTCGCTAACATCATTGTGATCATGATTATCTAACAAAACACAATTAGCATTGTATAACATCATCACAACACAAACATCAAATATACATCTCATTTCAAATAAATGCTATCACATACACATCTATCTGTAAGTTGCACATTATTTGAACATATCTAACATGACCTACCAATATACACATCATAATGATCACCAACATGTAAATTAAGTATAACTACAACATGAACATAAAATACATGGACTATATATATATATATATATATATATATATATATATATATATATCAATAAAAATTTGCAACTGTAATATAAATGTCACATATCAGTTGGTGGTACATCATTAATAGCAATACTAGTCGAGGTCTGCTAAGTCAATGGTCCAGCCTCGATAAGCTCAAATACATGATAATCATCACGTGCTTGTTGATCTGGTACTGGTGCCTCATGTTGATAAGGATCAACGACTGGCTGCTCATCGTGATGACTTGAAATGGTCAATGGTGCAGCCTGCTCATGATCATGAGTACTATTGGATGTTGCAGGTTGCTAACTCGATGTGGCCGATGGTCCAACCAGATCTCAATGATGACTATTGGTCAATGTTGTAGGTTGCTCATCTGGCACGACGCGAGGTGATTGATGATCACTCCCCTAATCGTGATCATCATATGATGCGTCATTGCTCAGAGATTATCAATCAAATGTTGTTTCTTGACCACACCTATAACTAAGGTCGTAGCTCCTACGACATGTCGTATCAGGTTGTACATGTCACGCGACATGCCTCTCCACATATGTACCAGCCTACCATCAACCTATATGTCTCTCATAGTAGCAGGCTTGACTCCCACCTCAATCAAATGTTGTGTCTTGACCACGCCTATAACTAAGGTCGTAGCTCCTACGACATGTCGTATCAGGCTGTACATGTCACGCGGCATGCCTCTCCACATATGTACCAGCCTACCATCGACCTATATGTCTCTCATAGTAGCGGGCCTAACTCCCACCTCAACAAAAAATGCATAGAGTTGGTCACCCAAATCCATCCTAAATCTACTATCAATCTTACCACGCCTAGCAAAAGGTGGTACCAGCACACCAGTAGGAGCAGGTCTCGCTACACAGCCCTCATGATCCTTGGAATCTGCCATATCCTGATCGTCATCAGGATCCACACCTGGATCATTTGGTTGCACTGGCATGTCATCACCATCAAAAGAACCAATGTCTACAAAATATATACAAGTACACAACAATAATTATAAAATTTCATTAAACAATTTAATAAAAAAAAGTTAAATAGCATGTTAGAATAAATTTAAATAAAATAGTAATATTACCTCTATCATTTGGTGGCTCATCATCTGTGAAGAGGATGTTGGCACACCCTCACCAATCCAAACCGGCATATGTATAGGGGAACATAACGAAGTGATGCTCGTCAACACTAGCTAGCAACTCTAGTGCATCATGCGATATCCTCACGGAAAACTTAGTCTTTCCCCTCTTGGGCATCATCTATCCCCACATGTGCATCTGTGCATCCAACATCGGCCTACGAGGATGCCAAAAAAAACTAGGCCTTGTGTCTAGAAACCTCTCAAAAAATAAACAAAATATCTCTGAAGCAAACTAGAAGTTGACCCTCCCTTGTGCATGAACACGAAATCTGTCTAAGGCTGTATAAAACTGTCGCAAAAAATGGCAGACCACCTAACAATTCATGGCTCATATAATAAATGATAAAAATAATATACAAGTGGGCAAATAATGTGTTTCCCATCACTGATGTTGTGTGAAATGGTTGAAATCGAAAGTGAGAGGCACCTCACCTCCTCACTACTAAATGCAACAATACGTAACTGACCCCTGGAGACCTGAAAATCTGAAGGAGATAGTATATCTTTTCTAATGTATCTTTGGGAGTACACCAACTGACTCCCTGCTACATAGCCAACTGGAACCTCTAGGAACAAGGGAAAATCCACCCCTCTCCTTGATAGCCCTGTAATGAAATAGATGTCCTCCTTAGTGGGCATGTACCATTGTTTAGGACTAACTCGGAAATCCTGTAAGTGGGCATTCAACCTACGGATAAGATGTCCCAAAACAAAACCATGGCTATTAGTATGAATCCTTTGTTGAAGTGTATGAAAAAGGACCACTTTAGCTACGCATAACTAATAGCCCTAACAACAAAAGTGGCTGCCAATATCTTCAAATATGCGGTTAGTTGATCAAGAAAAGAGCTGCAAAAAACCAGATCTATGCATGGAAAGACATTAAGCAGCAAAAATAAGGGTTTACTCCATATACCAATAGACAAGACAAGAACAATTTTTGAAAGAATTTTTATATTAAGGGCACCTGGGAGGAAAACAAGAAGGCGTATCCAATTCTCCTCAATGGGATGGGTTCTTGGAATTCCTCAGCACTTCAGATCTAAGATCTCTCTTCTTGTTGGTGTGGAAAACCCAATGAAAAGAATAGAGCTCAAAGGGAGCTCACACAACAAATAATGGAAAAAGGTGACCAAGTGTATAGATCTAGAGTGATCTAATAGGCAACAAAAGGTGAAGAATGGTAGGAAAAACCCTCCTATTTATAACAAATTATTGGGTCATTCTAGATCTTGGTGCATGATTAAAATAATGTTAACCAAATGTAGATCCACCTTTTCTGGAATATTTTATTATATTTGTTGGAGGGAAAAAGTATTTGACTTGGGTCAAATCCCTTTATTTGTCAAAAATAAATAAATAAATGATTTATTTATCTTTTTAAGGAAGTGGTTGAAAGATAATCAAATAAATAATGATTTATTTAATTACTTATAAATGATTTAGTCATATTTAACAAGGAATATTATTTAAATAAGGTTTAAATAATTATTCCTAGAAAATAATAAGATAAATAATGATTTATCTAATTAATTTTCCTGTTTTGGGTTAAATATGACCAGGAATATTAATTAAACTGTTGTTTAACTAATTATTCCTTGAGAAAAATAAAACAAATGTGGATTTATTCAATATTTCCTTTTGGGGTTTCCTGTTTAGACCATAAACAACTTAATAAAGGTGTTTTACTAAGTTATTTCACATAGTGAAAGCAATTTTACTTAGGGTAAAATTGGTCTTTACATGGTGTACTTGGGTCCATCTAATGATAATAGTTAGATGATCCACAAAAATAAAAAGCATTGTTCTCAAAGATGCGAGTGTCAGCAGGAAATCAGATTGACCTAAGTAGCTTTTGTAAGAAACCAATCACCGTACAAAAAAAGGAAATGGAGAGAAATGCAAAAGATGTAGATAGCAGTCAAGAACTAGACCTTGAGGAGGAGGAGACTCGAGGTGCAAAAGTCTCTTATGAGAGGGTACCCGTGTCAATCTTATATGGGGAGGTAGCACTAGTGCTCACGAGACAAAGTACAAAAGAATAGTGTGTCCAGTAAACAAGGGACCGAACCATAAAGTACAACCGGCATAAACATGAGCCAGATAAAAATAAAATGAGGGATCCCACATACATTCTATGCCTGGGATAACAACCAGGACTTATACAATAATATCTGAGTACATGAGATACAAATATAACCCAAATGCCCCCTATAAGCGGGGAAGGGCTCACAAAATCTGACTAATACATGCAAATCAAAGAGGCGCTGCAAGCGGCTAAGGCCGACATCATCAAATATATGGAGCTGCATCGAAGGCTGCAATGAAGAGGTCATCCGGGCATGTGGGGGGCTACCTGCAGGGCCACCCCCTCATGAGGGCTGAGACATCTCACACACACCCGGGAGTCACCAATAGCTGCTGCTGCATCACTGAACCATCAAGCATACGGATCTTGATCATGCTGAAAGGAGCTGGAGTGGAGAAACAATCAAGTCAAAGGGTAATGAGAGATCCCTTTTCCTGATCCGAGGCACCGAACAAGAGTGGAAGCTGGAACCAAGGTACACCGCCTTCTAGACCTAGCTTCTAGAATGAATGAGTTGATGTCGATAGAAGGAGGTCTGCCATAGGTGAGGTAATGAGAGATCCTCAACTAAGGCACGAGAGAAAATAGTAGAGCGACGGACAGACTGACACTAATGATGATGGTGAAATGGAAGGGACTGAGTAGCGAATGGACGACTTCCCTTGTTAGAGCATAAAGGGCATGAATGACATGGTAGTGACTGATGCAATATCATAAGGGATAGGAGACAGTGGGACTGAAGGCCATAATGTGCGACATAAGAGAGAGACCAAGCAATGAAGGATGGAGGGTTATAGCGGGGTACAAAGGGACTCGGGATAGACTCCATGAATGCGATGATGACTCAACTTGGATGCTCTAAACAAGGGTGACTCGATGAGGCCGGGCGACACGCAAAGGCCCAATGAGGGGACCGTCATGAAAACATGAGTACAAGGTGGGAACCACACTTGGCACTGATACAAACATGACAAAAGGAGGCGACAGCCTACAAGAAGGTCAGAAGGAGGAAATTCGATTTAAAGTGGAGGTGAAGTGACCCTTCTTGGACAAAATGGGTCCGAGTGAAGTAGCAAATCATAAAAACGAAAAAATATGCTGCCTATCTAAAAGAAAATAAAACATGCATTTCAGAAGGGAAATGCTAAGGGTAATATTTCTTAAGATAGAGTGCATTGCGAGGATTAGGAAGGGGATTGCCTTCGAAATCCTCTAAGAGGTATGCCCCCTTACCGAGATCCTTACTGATGATGTAAGGGCCTAGCTATAATGAGTCGAAATTCCCATGACCAAGGACATCATGGTCCTGGTAATATACTAGAACAAGGTCGCCTTCGTGAAAAGTGCAAGGCTGGAATTTTCGGTCATACTGAGCTTTGGTGTGTTTCTTGGCCGCTTCCATGGTTTGCAAGGCAACACAGCGGTCTTCGGAAGCATGCTAAAGCATGATAAGTCATTTTTCTAGAGGTTGGGTGTTAGGGAGAAGTTCAACGGCTAGATGCAGGGAAGGAATTTCACTCTCGATCGGTAAGATTGCCTCCTCTCCAAAAACGAGGTGGAAAGGAGTAAACCCGGTGGCAGTTTTAACAGAAGTTCGATATGCCCATAAAGCAGGGAAGAGCATGAGATGCCAATTGGTTTTGTGCTTATTTACCATTCATTGAAGAATAGTCTTGAGGATTTTGTTGACCCCTTCAACTTGGCCATTACCTTGGGGGTAATAGGAGGAGGAATATTGGTGCTCAAAACCCAACAGTGAGGATAGCTCACGCCATATCTCATCTTCAAAATGTCTGCCATGGTCAAAGACCAGTTGTTTTGGAACCCCGAATCGAGTGATAACATGGTTAAAGAAAAAAAGGGCCACGGTAGCTACCGTGTTGTTGAATGTTGGCATAGCCTCGGCCCATTTGGTGAAATAGTCGACCACCACGATGATATATTTGTGGTTACCAGCAGATGGCGGGAGACACCCCATAAAGTCGATGGCCCATTTACAGAAGGGACTAGTTGAGACGACCGGATGGAGGGGAGTTGGGGGAGCTCGCGCCTTAGGGGTGAAATGTTGGCAATTGGGACAGTGTTTGACTACCTCAATGCAATCACTGAAGATGGAAGGCCAAAAATACCCATCGTGCATGACTTTCTGGGCAGTAGCAAGATCGGAGAGGTGGCCACCGCAAGTGCTGCTATGGCAGGTATTAAGGACCTGTTCAGCTTCAGCGTGTGTGAGACAACGACGAAGGACAGTATCAATCCCGCGACGATAGAGGTCATCACCGATAAGGAGGTATCGGGGGGCTGGTGTCGGATTCGTCGGCGAGCCTCACGATCAAGGTGGAGGGAAAAATTTTGGGTTCGCAAGTAAGTAAGAATATCGCCATACCACGGGTCGTCAGAAGTAATGGCAAATAAGTGTTCATCAGAAAAATCATCATTAACGGGAGGGTCTTGTGATCCGGTAGGTAATTCAGAAATGAGCTCAGCGAGGGCTAAGCCTTTCTTACTCTTTGGTGTGACAAATTCAAGGTCGAATTCCTGAAGAATAACGACCCAACGAGCGTACTTCCTAGTGAGGATGCGACGACTCAATAGGAAAGCCATGGGGTTGGAATTAGTCACAACCTTGGTGGAGCACATGAGGATATAATGACGAATTTTTTGGACTGAGAACACGACAACCAGCGCTAATTTTTCTTCATATGAGTAGGAGACAGGAGGCTCTACAAGGTTCTTACTGATGTAGTAAATCACATGCTCAATACCATTGTCATCTTTCTGGATAAGGACTCCAGTGACCGAATAGGTGGAAGCAGAGATGTATAGTATGAAGTCCCGATCAAAGTTGGGAGGGCGGATCAAGGGAGCGGATGTGAGAGCCTACTTGAGGGAATCGAAAGAATCATGAGCATAGGTATCCCAAACAAATGGGATATTGGATCGGAGGAGTCTAAGGAACCCGTGTGCGGTGGTGGCATAGTCAGGGATGAACCGACGAAGAAAATTAGCTTTGCCTTGGAGACTTTGGAGCTAGCGTAGGGTACGCGGAATGGGAAGTTCAAGAATGGCTTGAACTTTCAAAGGGTTAAGAGTGATACCATCCTTAGACACTATGAAGCCTAAGAGACGGCTAGCGGGAACGCAAAAGACGCATTTCAACGGGTTAAGGCGGATATTATACTTGCGACATCGGAGAAAAATGGTACGCAGATCATGTAGGTGCTACGCCCGATGCTTAGAACGCGCAGTGAGGTCATCTAAATAAGCAAGGATAATATGAGCTAAGTCATGGAAACAATAAGACATGGCCCGTTGAAAAGTGGCACCGGCGTTTTTAAGGCCGAAAGGCATGACCCGGTAAGAAAAATTTCCCCACGAACTAATGAACGCGGTTTTTAGTTGATCAGCAGGATGGATAACAATTTGGTTGTATCTGGAGAAACCATCCATAAAGGATAGAACCTCATGCCCCGCACACTCGTCAATGATTTGGTCAATGAATGGTGTGGGGAAGTTGTCTTTGGGACAAGCTTTGTTCAAGTCGCGGAAGTCCGTACAGACACGGATGGTGCCTTGTTTCTTGAGAACGGGAACTGGGTTAGAAACCAAGGGTATTCAATGGGGTAAATGAAACCACCGCTTGAGCTTATCGATTTCGACTTTGATAGCGTCACATCTCGAAGGATGGAATGGGTCTCAACTATCGACGGATTGGTTTGGCATCGTGCCATGTGTCGATATGGTGTTTGACGATGGTGAGATCGAGTCCGAGCATTTCGTAATAGGACCAAAGCAAAATATCGCTAATTTTTCGGTGCTTGGTAAGCTTCAATTTCTTCCGGGGTGCATTGGGCGCCCAAGGTGATATATTCTTTGATTCCTGGTTTGATCGAAATGTCAGTTTTAATGGTAGGAGAGATATTGGCCATGTTTCCTTCTTCGAAAGCATCGGGTGCAGGGATGGGATTTTTGAACCAATCGACCGCATTGGGAATGAAGTCTTTAGTTTCCACAGCATATTGGTCATGGGACTGCTGCGGGAGGAAGTATGCGCGATGGTGCATATCATCCCACGGAAAGTCAGGGTTGGTCATGGCTTCCATAATGTCTTCATTGGACTGGAAGATGGGAAGACTGGAGGAAGAACCCTCCTATTTATAACAAAATATTGAGTCATTCTAGATCTTGGTGCATGATTAAAATAATGTTAACCAAATGTAGATCCACCTTTTATGGAATATTTTATTATATTTGTTGGAGGGAAAAAGTATTTGACTTGGGTCAAATCCCTTTATTTGTCAAAAATAAATAAATAAATGATTTATTTATCTTTTTAATGAAGTGGTTGAAAGATAATCAAATAAATAATGATTTATTTAATTATTTGTGGGTGATTTGGTCATATTTAACAAGGAATATTATCTAAATAAGATTTAAATAATTATTCCTAGAAAATAATAAGATAAATAAAGGTTTATCTAATTAATTTCTTTGTTTTTGGGTTAAACATGACTGGGAATAATAATTAAATTATGTTTTAATTAATTATTCCATGAGGAAAATCAAACAAATATAGGTTTGTTTAATATTTCCTTTTGGGGTTTCCTATTTAGACCATAAAAAACCTAATAAATGTGGTTTATTAAGTTATTTAACATAGTGAAGACAATTTTACTTAGGGTAAAATTGGTCTTACATGGTGTACTTGGGTCCATCTAATGGTAATAGGTTAGATGACCAAAAAATGGTGTAACAATGGCCCTTTAGGGAAGTAGGAACTTGAGGAGGCCTACCTGCCTTAGAAGCCCCTCGGTAGTTGTTGTAATAGGGTGAGGGTATGCATCTCTCTCCCTCTCTCATGCCTCCCACAGGAGAACCATGTTATTCTGGTCTGACTATTGTTGTTGTTGTTCCCTCTCTTCTCTCCTTTCATGTCTCTGAATGATTGACATATTAAATAATTTTTTTTTTATTAAATGAGACATATATTTAGGAACATATATAAATTAAAAAAAAAAAAAATCGGTACGCCACAAAAAACAGGCATGCATTGGTCATGGTGCGTCTTTTATTTTTGCACACCGGAGGTGGTGCACCCAAAAAATTTTAGTGCACCGGAGGCAGTGCACCTGCAAATTTTAAGCACACAACCCTCGTGGCATTATTCTAAAGTCAACGGTATGGTGATATAACATCGTGCACCGTTGACTATGGAATAGTGTCGGGTGGGTGGTGTGCTGACCAAACTATACGCCCTAGGGCATATAGTTTTGTTAGTGCACTGCCCTCTTGATATCATTACATATTCAATGACGCATTATTTTACCATGCCACACCATTGACCAAGTTGAAATGTCGGCATTCAGTGCGCTGACAAAATTACCCGCTCGGGGGCAGATATTTCTTTGAATGCACCACATTCCCTTATTTGATAGGGTCAACCGTGCAACCAAGTAACAGGCTGCACCACACTTTTTTAAAATTTTAAAATATTCCAGTGTGCCTTTCAGTACCACCCCAAAACCATTGTGGATACCGTTAGCACCGGTGCTGGTGTAGCTTGTAAATTTACAGGTAGCACTGCGAACTGGTGCGAGCAGAACAAGTCAAGCACAGTGTGCGAGAGTTTTTTTTTTGGAAAGGTTAATTTTAAGCTTGTTTACAATTCTAATCAAATAAAAGGCTTAATTAACGAAAAAAAATAAAAATACTTTTACATTTGGCCATTGTGGAGTCATGTTCACTTTAGAATTTGAAAAGCTAAATTTTCCCACCATTTTGCAAAATTTAAAATGGAGATGGTAGGAAATGCATAGCAGCAGTGCGTGCAATAGGAGCACCGATGTCCGGGCGCCTCAGAAAATGAAAATTTGCACCAGTGCTTGAGATCTCTATAGAATTGAAAAGTGAAAAATGTGGTTTTTTGGCAATAAGTTTTTTTTTTTTTATTTAACCATGTTCCAATGCGCGGTTTTTTATAGGCGCACCAGTGCAGTTTCTTAAGAACGCACTGGGTTGTTTTAGTTTTGGCGCAGGGTTATAGGATGCACCGGTGCATAATATTTTTCAAGCACCCATGTGCTACAATAATAAGATGGACCGGGCGGGTTTATGTAGAGTGCATGGTGTCCGGTGTGCTAATGTTTTTTGCGCACCAGTGCTTTCTCTAGTTGAACGCACCAACACAATTTAGGATGATAAGCGCATTGGGTGAAAAAGATTCGCAAAAGCCTCCACCCACCAATCTCCTCTAGTAACCTCCACTACAAATGAATGTTTGGGGTATTTTTATAAGGGGTTCCTCAAAAACATCCGCTAGAGGGTATTTTACTTGTAGTGGATGTTCTTGGTACTTAAGAGAGATCCACCTACCCCTATGTAGATGTAATTAACTATTTTTTGTAAAAATAAATTTTTAATTAAAAATATGGTTAGTAGGTCAGGAGGTTTCATTGTTCCAAATACTTTCATTTAACTACCATCCTAATCCATGAATAAAGCACTAACTGAAGGAATTACTTGTATGGGGTTCCTTCTAACATGCTTGTGGTAGCCTCATTAAACATATTATCATATAAGGGAATCCATAAATCTTGACAAAAATGTGCTTAATATGGTATATAATTATCCTCCCAAAGAAGTTTACAGTAAATATTAGCGAAATCCTCATGAATGGTCCATCTATAGTTCAATGCTAGGAAAGGAATCTTGGAATAAAGTATATATGAAAGGCATGAGGCCATTAAAAAATAAAATTATTTCCCTTCCCATAGGTTATAAGAAAATGTGTATATTAGTGGAACAACATCCTCTAGGAAATCTCTATATTAGGCCTAACATAAATCCCACACACCATATAATCCACCAACTAGAAAGGGGCATTCAAACTATTCGTTGGATATTATTTGTTCTCCTCTCTTATGAAATTAGCCTTGCTAGTCCACCATGTCTTTAGTTTTTCTTTGGGAATTTTTTTCAATTTTATCAACCATTATTTTTCCAATCATGCTTCTTCCCTAGTAACATTTAGTACATATCAATGTTAGATGTGGTGAAGAAAGAAATGGGTTTTCCATGGCTGTCTTTGATCACGGTTTCTTCTTGGTCTACATGCTTCTCTATCCATTCTACAACTTCAATGCATGAGAACATAAATGGAATGTTAGCTACCTTTGGTAGCAAGGATCTCTTTAGAATATTACCAATTTCTGAATCTAGTTATTCCACGGGTGCATTTTCATTTTGAAAGAGCCTTCTTATCTCTAACCAGGTATGCATGGTTAATTTTTCAATGAAACATTTTGTTCCCAAAGTTGTGCTCAAGAGGAATTGGCATTCCCCTCTTCATCATATGACATAGATACTAGAGTTGTGTAGGATCATTTCTTGGAAATATACATGATTTTCCTACAACTCCAACATAAAAGAAAGGCACCCGTTAAACATATTTCTTTATATTAAAGAATAGAGAGAACCAAGAATTATAGGTTTCAATGCTAGCTAAGTATGAGCAAAAAAGTGTGTTTTATTCATGAGGAAAAAGAAATATTTTCAAAGACACAATCTTGACCAAGATGACTTAGTGCTTCTCGATGAAGAAAAGCATTGATGTACCAAGATAAAATATATGGTTTGTAGGAAATAAATGTTTTCCCATTTACCGAGCTTTATGAAATAGAGAGTCTATCAAAATTTTAACCAAAATTCTATGATGAAAGTGTGAGAAGAGATCATAATCTAAAACCATAGGTGATATGGAAAGGAAAATTGTAGGAATTAAAAAAAATAAAATTTTAATAGTAGATGGGATTTTCCAATAAGTTTTTTGGGCATGGTTATCATACACAAATTTTGTAAATGAAAAAAATAAACTATTGGCTAACTTGGGCATGTTTCCAGTGTCAAATTGAGAAATATAAAGGTAAACATGTAACGAACTATGGTTTAAATTACCTTAAGAATGTTTTAATTCTACTGGTGGAATAAATATTGGAGTTTTATCCTTTTTCCATGATTTATACAATATGAACATTGTCACAGAGTCGGTGGGAGGGTGAGGATTGAGTAATTATCTTAACATGGCCCAAAGATATTTAAAATACACCTAAAAAAATTGCACTCATCCATATATAAATAAAAGAGATAATATCATATAAATGAAATAATTTTTGTGTAAATAATATTATTAAAAATGATTGTAAAAGACAGAATCCAAGTTAAACAGGCATAAAATGTCACTTACTTTGGTTGAGTTGGTTGAAAAACTACTTACTAGGTAGATTGAGTTGAAACGACTCTACCAACGAAGCACTTTACGAATCTAAACACTATAAAAGGTAGAAGTGAAGAATATGGGGTGTTATGAGTATCTTTTACATATATTCACTTGACCTTGTTCATTAATTATTTGAGTAATTTCCTCTTTTAACTTATATTTTATCTTTTTCTAACTCAATGCGAGAAGCTCATGAAAAGTCTTGAAGGGTGTGAAAAAAATAAAAACTATCTTTTTGTTTCTTTCTTGGGGCTTAAGGAATCATTATAGCACTAAGAATAATCCCAATGGCGTGCTATACTTCTCCTTGAAGGCTTAGTGGAGTGACATTGAGAGAGAGGAAACCTAAAATTTAAGTTTGAGAGTGATTTTGTAGTGTTTTAGTATTGGGATAAGGGATGGTAGGATATTATGGAATAAGAAAAACGAGTACCATAAATATCAAGAAAAGGAGAAAAAGGAAGTTTTAGGGCCAAGTTTGGGCATGTGAGACTTCTTTGAGGCACTGGAGGGCAACATGGCACTACCCTCGTAGAAAAGAGGGAATTATGAAAAAAATAAAAGAAAACTATTTAATAGAGAGACTCAAGCGGAGGCTTACCTTGGGATCCTAAGGTTTCCTTGAGGGATAAAATGGCACTATGTTATGAAACCATCTCCAAAAATAGAGGAAAAGAGAGATCAATGCCTTGGAAATCAACAATTTCGAGGGGGAAACCTCCTTTACATTACATAACTGAACAATTCTTGGATGATACAAATGACAAAAATTCCTTTATATATATAGTAGTCCATGCGGTCACAATATCATCCTAACCAGCCTAACAATAATAATGTAAGGGCACAATAATAACAATATGGGGGTTATAGAGGTACAAAAATAACAATAAGGGGGCTACACTAACAACAATAAGGGACTACACTAGTAATATAAGGACCTAACATACCCCTCTCCTTCAAAAAAGTGTCGTCCTCAATGCTTGAGTAGATTTGGATGCTTCTATATATAATTATCATCCTCCCATGTAAAATATTTAGTGGGTAAGTTATTCCACTTGATGAGATACTCTGAAATTGATCAATTGCGTAGCTGTCGAATTCTTATTTTTGTGACTGCTTCAGGTTCCAATATTATTTTTTCTTCCTCATCAAGTTTAGGGAATATTTTTTGAACTTAAATTGTGTCACCTATAAACTTATTTAAGCATGAAACATGGAAAACTGGATGCACTCGAGGAGAAGCAGGATGCTCCAATTTATATGCCATAGTACCAATATTTTGCAACACATTTTAAGGACTATAGTACTTTGAAAATAATTTATTATCCTTCTTAGCTTTCTTGAGGGACACTTATTTTTATGGTTGTAGCAATAAAAATACCCAATCTCATACATCAAAACTTCTCTCGCTACAATGTTGATATGCCTATTGCTTCATTCAATTTTGTGCGAAATTTAGGTTATCCTTTAAGAGTTGGAGAACTTGTTTTTGATGCTCAATGTGATCTTCCACTGCCTGAACCTTATAATTTTCTCTTAAAGATGATGTGATGGACGGTGGATGATATCCGTAAAGTGCAATAAATGGGGTCATTTTTATTATAGTATGGAAGGAATTGTTATAGCACCATTCAGCCAGAGGTAACCACTTGACCCATGTGTTTCTCTATTAGATACAAAACAACGAAGATATCCTTCTAAACATTTATTCATTCTCCGCTTTCCCATAGGATTTAGGATCATATGATGAGCTATGAGATTGTTGAGTACCCAAATAAGAAAATAATTCCATCCAAAAATTTCCAGTAAAAATGGGATCTCTCTCACTTACAATAATCTTTCGGTTTTCATGTAGATTTTTAATTGTTTCCATAAATGCAGTAGCAATTGTACTTTCTTCAAATGGTTGATATAATGCACAAAAGTTTGCATACTTGGTAATTCTATAAACTACCACCATGATGACACTCTTTCCTTCGGACTTAGGTAAATCTGTGATAAAATACATTGAAATCTCTTCAAAATGTTGACTTGGAATGGATAAAGGTTGTATAAGACCTGGGGTCTTAATTGTCTCAACTTTATTTTGCTCGCAAACCAATAATTCCGCCACAAAATTTTGAATATCAGATTTAAGTTCATCCCAAAAAAATGTATTTCTTCACCGTGTCGTAAGTTTTTAAAAATCCTGAGTGTCCTCCTAAGGGAGAAGTGTGCAATTCCAAAAGAATATTTTGTTTTAGTTGGGAATTCTTACAAAGATATAAGCGATCTTTGTACCATAAGGAATCATTTTTTCAACTAAATGTAGCAGATGTACTAGGATATTGCTGCAACTTTTGAATGAGTGTCTACACTACTTCATCATTCTTCCATTCATCCCTTGCTTCAGTTATCCAATCTGTTTGGATAATAGAAATGGCACAAATAAATGATTCCAACTCTTCATCCTTTCTTCAGAGTGCATCTGCAACAACATTTAGCTTCCATTTTTTTTAGATGTTTCAAATTCGTAACCCAACATATTTGTGATCCATTTTTGTTGCTCTTCTAGATATAGGCTTTGCTCCAAAAATTATTTAAGACTATTATGTTTTTTTTACCTTGAAGTATCTTCCCATTAAGTAAGGTCGCCATTTCTTTAGTTCATGTATTATTGCCAACATTTCCTTCCCATAAATAGCTTTCTGTAAATAATTTTCATTGATTGGACAACATTCAAAAGTAATGGGTCTTCCATCTTGCATTAAAACAACACTAATTTCATTTCTTGAGGCATCACATTCCATAATATAGTTTTTTGTGAAGTCTGGCATAGCTAAGATGGATGTTAGGTACAATGCCTCTTTAAGATGTTCAAAGGTCTTAGTTTCTTCAAGAGTCCATGAAAATGCATCTTTCTTCAATAATATTGTTAGAGGTGCTGCTATTCTACCATAATTCTTAATAAACTTGCGATAATACCCTGTTAACTTGAGAAATCCTTGCAACTTCTTTATGGTTGTGGGGACTTTCCATTTCTTAATGGCTTTAATTTTGTTAGGGTCTACCTTAATAGCCTCGTGAGATACAATATGACCCAGATATTCCACCTCTTGTACTCCATAGAAACATTTGGAGGTTTTTGAATAAAATTGTTTATCCTCCAATAGTTTGAGCAACCTATAAACATGTTGAACATGATCCTTCCCAGACATGCTGTAGAATAGTATATCATCAAAAAATACTAACACAAGTTCTCTAAGGAAGGGTTTTAAATGTAGGAGGTGCATTGGTAAGGCCAAGAGGCATGACCAAAAGTTCATAATGACCCTCATGAGTTTGAAATGTTGCTTTCGGAATATCTTCAGTCTTCATTCTAATTTGATGATATCCTGAACAAAAAACCAACTTGGTAAAATAAATTGCTCCATGTAATTCATCCAATAATTCATCAATCACAGGAATGGGAAATTTATCTTTAATAGTGAGATTATTGAGCTCCCTATAATCAAGACACATGCACCATGATCCATCCTTCTTGTGCACCAATACTCCTAGACCAGAGAAAGAACTTTGACTACGTTGAATTTTACCAGCCTCTAGCATTTCTGCAATCATACGTTCAATTTTTCTCTTTTGGACATAAGGATGTCAATTTCGCTCTTTTGGACATAAGGATATCTGTGAGGCCTGATGTTTAGAGGAACACTTCTTGGAATCAAATGAATAGCATGATCATGGTCATGAATAGGTGGGAGTCCTTTGGGAGTTTCAAACACCTTGCAATGATTGTCCAGGACTTTTTGGAGATTTGGAGAAATAGATGATTTTGATGTTGGAACTTCTAGTGAGCATAATTGTGAAATTACGCCTTGTTGTTATTTCTTCAGAATATTTGTCACGACATTAGGGTTTATTATCTTTCCTTAATTCCCTGCGATAACCCATAATTCAACTTCCTTTCCTTCTGAAAAAAATTCAAGAAAATTTCTTGAAAATTAAAATCTAACATCCCAAAAGATTGTAACCATTGTACTCCTAGTACAACATCAACACCTCCCATTGGAATGGAAAGCATTGGACTATTCAATACATATTTCCCCATGGTTAGCTTGATATTATGTCATTTTCGAGAGAAATTTATAGTTCATCCATTTGCAACCACCACTTCACATTCTAGTGTTGTGTATAGGAAGCAATGAAATTCCTTGGCTACCTTACAATGAATCAAATTATGGGTACTACCCGAATCAATCAAAACTATTACCTTTTTCTTCTTGATATGTCCTTCTATATTGGGAGTTTGAGGAGCGGTAATTCCTGCCAATACATTATAGGATATGGTCAAACTCCTTTCTTCTTTCTCTAGGGTTGGTTCCTAGTATATATCCTCTTCTTTTGAAGTTTCTTGTTCATTTTCTTCCTCCTATTCACAATCTATGTAAGATAATTTCTTCTTAGCACACTTATGACCTTTAGTGTATTTGCTATTACAACTGTAGAAAATCCCTTTTGTTCTGTTTTCTTCCAATTGTTGTGGTGTCAAACTTGTAGATTATGGAAGCCTATCAGTAGCAACATATTTATAGATGTGAGTGGTAGGCTTCCTTGTCGCCATAATTTTACATTGATTTTTTCTTGCCAACATGAATGCCTTCTCCAATGAATCAGGTTCTCAAAGGTGAACCTCATGTTGGATGTTATCCTTTAAAGTCTCTATGAAGACATCATTATTGTGTTCCTCTGGAGTTCATTTACCCTTATATTCAATTTTTTGAAGTCCTCAATGTGCTCCACCATTGAACCCTTTCCTTTGAGATTTATCAGTTAGCTAAAGAAGGTGTTGCTCTTTGTATCCTCAAAATGTGCTATCATTTCCTCTGTAAAAATTGACCAAGTGAATTTTTTTTTACGGGAGCAAAGCCATCGATACCATACAAATGTATTTTTTTCTAAATATAAAGTTGCAATGCGTACCTTTTGTGTGTTTTTAACATCATTCAGATCAAAATCTTACTGCATATGTAGTATCCATGTTACGAGATCCTTGCCATCAAACTTACTCATATCGATATTTGAAATATGGTGGGTCTTCAATCCAACATTAGATTTTCTAAAATCATGATTAACATTTATTTTATTCTCATCATTAGTTTCCTATATTATATTTTCACCATTGGGAGTTATTTCTTGTATCAACTTTTTCAAACCTTCCATTGTGTCTTTTAGATCATTCTTCATGTATTCCAATTTTTCTTCCATGTCTTCCATGCCATTATTCAAACCATCCATCTTACCCTCCACACCTTTCTTTAAAATTTCCATTTCATTTTTTGTTTCTCTTTGCGAGAGTGAAAGTTGTTGCACTTTCTCTTGTAAGTTTGATATATCATGTTGCACTTCTTCCTCTTCATGAGTCAACATGGAGAATTCTGAGGGATTAATGGGTTTTGAGTTAATTCAAGAGGGAATTTTAGAACCAAATACTAATATCTAGGCTTCAATGCCCTTGTAATCACTTCAAACTGAATTTTTCAAGCACGAATTATGCAATTTGAAAAAAAAATACAAACATTGTTCTTGATTTTCAGGAGCTCGATATTGAAATTGACGTATCTATGTAATTCCTGATCCCCAATATTTGAGCTTCAGTCCTATAACATCCCACTAAGTCTTATTTCCAATCCCATAGGTCTGGCTTGATTTGGATTCTTCAGGGCAAAGTTATTTCCAATCTCACACAATGACCCAATTATGGACTGGTTTAGAAGAGTAAGCTTATATGGCATGCCTCGTGTCACTGTTTCCTCCTTCGTCTCTAAAATTGATACACAGGAGATTACAGTCCATGTAATTTTGGTGACCTTTTACATAATTCCAATCCTATGCTCAGAGACAGATTTATGATGATTTTCCTCAGGTCACCTCTTTCAGATGAAATTCAGGAGCTTGCAAAAACCCTACCTTCCACAGATCATATCTCTGAAACTATTGTGAACCAAGATCTAAAATTTTTACACGAAGTTCCTCAAGATTTATTCGAAAATGGATTTTTTTTTTTAGCTTCTAAACCTTTGTAGAAATAAAATTATAGCAAAAATGCCACAATGTCATGTTTGAAGCAGTGAAACCATAGATTTCAAAGTTCTGATACCAAATGTTATGAAAGAAACTCCAAAAATAGAAGAAAATAGAGATCAACACCTTAGACCTCCTCTACATTACATAAATGAACAATTATTAGATGATAAAAATGAAAAAATCTCCTTCTATATATATGAATCCATGGAGTCACAATATCATCCTAGCCGACCTAAAAATAATAATGTAAGGGCACAATAATAACAATATGGTGGTTACATGGGTACAACAATAACAATAATGGGGCTATACTAACAACAATAAGGGACTACACTAGTAATATAGGGACCTAACAAACTATGGAATTGGGAATAATTTTAATGGAGTGCTATATAAAGCCTGCGAGAACCAAAAATGAATTGAAAAGCTAAGGACTAGGAAGTGGAAATGGGTTGATGATTAGGAGCGTACTATAACATTTTTACTATGCTCAATGTAGTGTTTCACTACCTTAGAAAACCAAAAAATTGCAAATAAAACCTAACTAGACCTGACCTCAGAGTCATTTTAGTAGCCTAAGGGGCTAAAGGGTACCTATTTCCTACTATATTAGGGTTAGAGCCTATTTGTGTTGTTGCATGGGCCATTAGGGTTAAATTAGGCTAATAATCCTTCCTAAATTGTATCAAGCAATCAAAAATCCAATGACAACTTAGATGTCCAAGATTTGCAAGTCAACTTTAAGGTAGATTTACCAGGTGGGCCCCTCAGTTATTTCTTACTCAGGGCATTAGAAGAGAGTGAGGAAGGTTTTTTAATAACAACAACAACATAAGGGTGAAATTAGGGAACACCAAAGGATGTAGTGACTTTCTGATACTCTATACGTGCCACTTTCCATCTGTCCCTAATATCCATCTCCATTCTTCTAGCTAGACTTCATTGGGATTATAACCCTTCATCCACATCCTTGAGTCAAGACCCAAAAACTTGGCCTAAAAAATTAACGTAGTTAAAATGTTTAAATATCGATCCAATCAGGTTGGGCATTAGAATACTTAATGATGTTCCTGTAAAACCCAAGTATGCCCACATATTAGCCTTAACATATTTTTATGGAATTGTTTGTTCTGGAGCCCAAATGATGGTTTTTTATCATTAATATGACTTTAGAGGGCTTTCATACAACCTTTGGACCCCAACACTTACATATTATGATTCCATGCCACTCATCTTAACTTTAAAAGGGTAATGTAGGGCATAATTTCAATGACGTCGTGGCTGAGGAGGCACTTTATGGAGACATACCCATGCACTTTGAGCTTTATTCGAGTGAAGAAAACACCTGATCCATTTTTTGATATGATTGAGGAACCTTGAGCATTGATGAAGGATGATGTCATGGGGGATATCATTATTTCCCACATGTAAGTAATATCTTTTGCCATTTTTTTTAATTGTATAGAGTTCGACTTGTGACATTTTTCAAACATTTTGTAGGGTTTTAATTGTAAAATTTTATGGAAATAAGGTGTGTTTTCCTCATATAAATAGAGGATTTTTTAATTAATTTTACCATATCATCATTCACTCATCAAAATATTTTCTCTTTGGGAATGTACCATAGTATTTGTGTCTCTATATGGCTAAAATTTTATATTTTGTGGTGAAAATTACTCTTGGAGATGGTATTTTTCTTGAAGATGGATTTATAGAATGATTGAAATGATAGTTATGGAATTTTTAAATTTCAATGTTGGGCCTGAGTGATAGAGAAAACAATATTGTTGGGACTGAATGATGGAGAAAATAACATATACTTTATGCCAAAAAAACCATTTTGAAACCTACCCTGTGATCATGCAAGCTTGCTTCTAGGGTTTTCATAATGTCTTTGATAATGAGCCTTGTCATACATTTTTTAATCCCTAGCCATATGCCTAATGTTAGGACACGAGAAGAAATAACTATTAGACAAAAAATGGTATGCAGATGAGATGTTATGTTTTGATGATATTTTATAGATATTGTTTCTTAAATTTGTTACATATTTTCGTAGTTCCTTGTCCTTGAATCTTTAAACATTACTTCTTAGAGTCATAAAATTTTTAACTATATTTTGTGCTACACTTTGATTTGGCCTCTGAGGGATCCTACTATCATGCTTCTCATCAATACTTATTTTCATGTACTTGGAGCTTGTACCTTCGTCACTTATATCTTCAACTACTTTTTTTTCTTTCATCTTGAATTGAACCATTTCTTGATCTTTCCTTTCAATGTCCCGCAAATGTCCCTTTTTATATTCATTGAGCATATTGATTTGAATTAGAGTTGCATTAATTTCATTTTTATTTTGACTAAATTCTACCTCATGCTTCTGAACATATTCTTCTAATTTTCTTGTGCAAATTTTCTCTTTCATTTCAGCTTCCTTCACTTGATGACTTAGAAGGGAAAATTGTAATTTGAGTGCATTATTTCAGTTTATTTCTTTCTTAAACATCACATAAGGCACTAATGGAATTTTCTTCCAATTTTTTTAATACTCCTTCATATAATTCATATGAATCACAATCATTTTCATTATTTTTATCTTGACCTGCATACTTCTTTGAGTACAGATCATGGAGCCTCTTCGAAGGACATTTGGTTGATGAGTGCTAATCAATTTCAGATTTTATAGGATCTAGTAGAGAATCGGGAATGAGCTTCATAGATTTTGTATTGAAAGTTATATATTCTTTAGTAGATTTTTCTCCAAAAAAAAAATATTTCCATACATAATATCCATGAGCTTGCATATATACTTCCATTCTAGATTCCCATATCTCATATTTCTCTTTATTGAATTAAGGATTTGGTGAGCCAACTTGATTCACTTCATCAAATTCAAAATTGGATACTTCCCTTCATTATTTTGAATGTTTGGTGGCTTGCATCTTTTAGTTTCCCATCTGCACATTCTAAGATCTTCCTTATAGTTCTTTAGTTGTGACTCAAGGAACCTGATCTCATACCAATTGTTAGAAATACTAAGTGGGGGGTGAATCAGAGAACTCACCTTAATATTTGTATTCAATAAATTTATAGCAATAGGAAGCTCCAACTTCTAGGTTTTTGGCATGGACTGAGACTTTGACCCCCTAGTTTACTAGCTCAAAGGGGAAGGAAATTTTTGTTTGGAGAAATACTAAGAGAGGGTTTGGGGGGGGGGGGGGGGTGGGTGGTGAATCAGTATTTAAAACTTGCAAAATAATTTCATTACTATAATTATTTCTATATGCAACTTTACTTAATCCAACTAGTGTATGCACGCAACTTTATTTAAGGAAACTTGTGTATGCCTAATGAACTTATTATTCAGATAAATCCTCAGTAACTTTACTTAGACTAGTGCATCATTCATTCATCAAACATTTAGTAAGTAGTAAACATCTGGAGTAATTACAGAATAAATAATAACACATAAGAAACACACATGAACACTAGGATTTAAGGTGAAACCCAATGTGGGAGAAAACCATTGTTTTTGTCGTATCTATCTTCAATATTTACTATATATAAAATTTCTTACAATCTTATACTGGCACAAACTCATACCAGCACACAGACACCCACCTACAGAAGGTTGTAACCTTCTCTCGTTCTCCAGCTGCTACTATAAGGGAGCTCCAACTACCCTGATCTTGTTAACCAACCACTACTGGAAGGGAGCTACAACCCCCTGATCTGATCACCAACTCCCACTGTAAGGGAGCTTCGACTCCCTTACTAAAGGCTCCAACCCTTAGCACCATTGCGGACCACGTTTCATAAATTCTCACACTGGATCCACCAACGCCAATTCGACGCAACTTATGGGTCTCGTTTCATCATATTTGCATATTGGATCCACTACGCTCATTTAAGTCGAATACCATACATCAAAATGAAACATATAATTGTACCGAATCATTCACTAAATCATCAATCAACCAACCAATAAATGAAATTTAATCACAATTAACTAGAAACATAATAAATACTCAAAGAATTGAGATCTATATGAATACATCAATAACAGACAACAAAAACATAGCAAAATGATCAAAAATTTCCTACAACATACTTCAGCAAAACCCTGGCTTGCATATGCGCCTTCCCTAAGACATATTCGCGACTGTATGCACTTCTTCTGAAATTAACTTGTGTATAGATATCAATATTTTTACTGAATATATACACGCATCTGTAGAATCGAACCTCCGTGTATACACAAATTCCTTGAGTCAAACTCATGTATAGATCTATAAATAATTCAGGATTGCGCAACACTTCAGAATTGAAATCTTACCCAAATCATACCCTTCAGTGCAACAAACATGAACCAAACCATAGATCTAAATATCTCACAAACAGATCATGCAAATACATAGTCAATTTAGGTCTAGATATCCCGATCCATCATTGTATTCATGGGCGCATCATAATTTCATATATATCAATATATTTAGCCCATTCCATATAGATATACCTTAGATTAAATTATTCATTCAATTCCCACACTCATGCACACTTAGCACTATGATCTTCACCTCCATATATATTTTAAGCCTCAGTCAATACCATGAGCCAAAACCACACGTGTCGATGGTATTCTTGGATGGGATAAAATATTCATTACTATGTTCAATATTATGGCCTAATAGCATTGTAAAGACCCCTGGTATTATAAAATTAGTGTGCTAGGATATATGTCACTTTTCTTCTTCGTACCCATGTGTATACATAGATTTTCCTTTACTAACTCCTATATAGTTCTTCAGTTATGTACATTATCCATATTCTAATGCTGATCTGAAAAACCTCTGTCCCATCATACTGTTATTATATTCCATCAATTTTTCACCTCTGAGCTTATCCAGAAACCATATACTTGGTCTTTTACCAGTGGGTTTCCATCAAGGAGAAAACATGCATCATAATGCCAACAATCTCCCCCTTTGGAATGGATGGAAACCATGTTGGTGTTTGATCCCCACAACCCATAGATACCTGATAGACACATCTACATAAGAGGTATTCAAACACCAAGTTACTCTCCCCCTTTAACATCAAGGACAAAGGGTAGACTAATTTTGAAATAAGGTTTCTCTTTCCTTGTAGATACAAGAGCTCTGTAGATATGATATGCACTATACTGAACATGCTCCCCCCTGAACACACATTGAATATTTAGACATATTTTCAATGAAGTAAATGACTCTTTGACCTTTCCTATCACCAAGGATTCATACTTACATCAATCACCCAACCAAGTGGGATAACATATTTGACTCAATCACCCAACCAAGTGGGTTTTCATATTTGAAAGAGTCCATATATGACTGAATCTGACAATATTTACATCATAGGCCTCAGCATGGTCCTTATATAAAATTACTTATATGAATTTTATAACCAAGACAAAAGGACGTCAATAGAGAGAGCTCATCGAACATAATTAAGCAACTATTATAAACATAATTCAAACAGTGCATTATACTCATCAAGGCTAATAATCCCCCTAAACCTGTGCTACATGTTTACTGTCAAGTTGGACCATAGCAACTCATTCATCAAATCATATTCATAAATCATATAATCATAACTTAATACCATATCAGCATACTGTAACCATCAACATTCTATGTCCCTATATTACTAGTATAGTCCCTTATTGTTATTAGTGTAACCCCCTTATTGTTATTGTTGTACCCATATAACCCCAATATTATTATTATTGTGCCCTTATATTATAATTCTTAGGTCGGCTAGGATTATATTGTGACCCCATGGAATCTTATATATAGAAGGAGGTTTGGTCATTTGTATCATCCAAGAATTTTTCATTTATGTAATGTATTGGAAGTTTCCCCCTTGAAGTGGCTATTTCTAAGCTGTTTACCTCTCTTTTCTTCTATTTTTGCAGCTGATTTCATAACATTTGGTATTAGAGATTTGGATTCTATGGTTTTTCTACTCCAAATAGATCATCGTGGAATTTTTGATATAACTTTTATTATACGAAGGTTTCAAAGATGAAATTTTTTTAGAGAAAAGCCGAAATCCTGAGGAATTTCTTGCAGAAATTTCAGATGTTGGTTTGCAATATGTTCAGAGATATGATCTATGGAAGTTAGGGTTTTTTCATGTTCCCAAATTTCACCTAAAATAGTTTATCATGGAATTTGCACTATAAATTTTTTTCTACGAAGTTTCAAAAGATAAAATGTTTATAGAGTGAAGTTGAAATCCTGAGGAACTTCCTGTAAACATTTTAGATCTTGGTTCACAATATTTACAGAGATATGATCTGGGGAATTTAGGATTTGTTCAGGCTCCCAAATTTTATCTCCACGCGGTGACCGTGGGAAAAGCGTCATAACTCTCTCTCTGAGAATCAGATTGGAATTCTATAGAAAGTGGCCACAATCACACGGAATTTAGTTTCCTTTGTATCACTTTCAGAGCCGAAGAAGGAAATAGTGACACGTGGTACATCATACAAGTTCGGTCTATTGAAAAAATCCATAATTAGGTCAGTGTGGGAGATTGGGCATAACTTTGCCTTGAATAATTCAAATTAGGTCAAACCTGTGGAATTTGATGGAATATTCATAGGGCTAATACAGGACCAAATTTTAGATATTGAAGATCTGAAATCATAGAGATAATTCAGTTTGAATATTGAGCTCCTCAAAAGCAATAACAACGTGTGTATTTTTTTTTCGAACTGAATAAGTCTTGTGTGAAAAATCAATTTGAAGTGATTCCAAGATAATATTGAAACATATATATCAGTATTGGGTTCTAAAATTCCATCTAAAATTAATTCAATACCGATTAAGCCTTTAGAAGGCTCTACTATGGCTTATGAAGAGGAAGAAGCGCAACATGACATATCAAAATTACAAGAGCAAGTGCACCAAATTTTTCTCTTGCAAAGAGCAACAAAAAATGAAATGAAAGTTTTGAAGAAAGGCATGGAAGCTAATATGGATGGTTTGAAGAAAGGCATGGATGGTTTGAATAATGGCATGGAAGCTAAGATGGTGAATGGAAGTTGGCTTAGAAGCTAATACGGATGACATGGGAGCTAAGATCGATGACATGGAAGCTAAGATCGATGAAAAATGAAAGACAACATGGAAGACTTGAAGAATGACCTAAAAGAAAACATGGAAGTTTTGATGAAAAGGTTAATAAAATAAATGATTCCTAATGGTGGAAATATTGTAGAGGAAATCATGAAGAGAACAAAATAAATGTTAATAGTGATTTCAGAAGCTATAGTGTTGGATTGAAGAACCTGTTATCACCTAATTTGGACCTCAGGCTGAAAAAGGAAAATCAGGGTAACATCTAAACCAGGCTCAGCCTTGTAGCTAGCCCTACAAGGTCAGGAGAGGGTTCTCTCTAGGAAAAGATATTCTACAAATTACAATAATGGACTAATTCTAGGCTAGGTATAATAATGGGAAAAATGTTTAAATGAAATGAACGAATTTTTAAGGGATGTGTGGGACAAATGGGATAGTTTGAAACTGGCAAATTAAATCAGGATACAGGGTATTTCATGGGGCAAGGTAGGTAGGAAATTTTAGCAATTAAAGTTAAATAATGAATGGGATGGTAAGACTGGTGAGGAGCTGAAAAGGGCATAATAAATGGATCCTTTTCAAATAGAAGAAAACACAGAATATTGAATGATTTCCCAAGGCAGAGCATAAAAAATGGATTCTACCTTTCTATCTTGAAAGCATTCAAATAGAGATTTTTATGAATGGATGGTACACATAAAAAAATACATATGAACACAGAGGAGAGAACAAATGCTAAATTTCATACCACATGGATCCCACAAATCAGAGATGCATCTCTTTATTAATTCCCTGTCCAAAATTGTTACAATGGAGCACAGATCATTTCTCTTGATTTCCACACTATTCCCCTACTTAGTGATTTACATACCCCTTTCTAATGATTCACAATTACATTAAATAGACTGAAATGTGGGAACATAGATCCAAAGAAAAAGGAGGTTATTTTACTAACTCAGAACTGAAATCTGAAGATAGAAAAGAGAACCAACAATCTGCCTAAAAGAAGGAACAACATTACATTTGACCACTTTCGCAGATTCATTGTTACGTTGTTGAATCAAAAATAGGCAACTTGATGAGAAGATCCATATTTTTTCTGTTGCTGTAGAAATTTCTATTTTATATTAGCTCTTAGCCCTTTGACTGTTTCCTTTCTTTATTGAAAAATCTCATATATGCCGAAGGAAACCTTTTGAAAATATCAGAACTGAACTTTATGCCTTTGATAAAGGGAAATCCCCTTTTGAATGAATAAGAACGAATGGGAAAGGAATTGGGGTCCATAAGAGATCACAAATTGCAATCAGAGGAAAGGAGGGGTACATTGACATAATCGAAATTCGCGATGCGATGGAACGGAAGTGATGGAGCCATTCTATTGAGAGATGAAAATAGGTGAGGTCTAATGGTGCAATCGCAGATTGGGATGAAAGGGAAGTGGGGGTAAGGCCATAAAACTTCCGATGCGATTAAAATAGGTGCGACAGGATAATACAATAATTGAGCGGGGAATTCCCTTTTAAAACAAACAAAGATGGTTTTTCATTTTTTACAAAGGGAAAAGACCGAATTTCTTTTGAAAGAGGGGAAGGGATCAAGGTGGGACCAGGGTGTAGCACAATCACAATCGCAATTGGAAGTTGGGGTGGGCGTATTACATAATAAAATACCTCCAATGCGATGGGGATAAGCGATGGGGGAAGGCCTGTGTATAGAACGAAATAAAAAATAAAATTAAGTTTAACAAAGGCAAAGGCCCTTTGTATTATGAATGGGCAGAGGATTATGCGGTGGGACCCAAAGGTCCATCGGCATAGGGGGATCGAAGGAGAGTGGGGCAGAGTGTAATATAAAAATGTTGATTGTGATGATCTGATTTCATATGGGCCATCAGATCTTTAATCGGATCAACGGTTAGGATATAATCGGGTGGGGCCAATCGGGGTTTACAATCTGGAGCTCTCAATCGCATCGGATTTTTTGTGAACAAAAAGGCCAAATCAAAGTGCATATGTTAATTTTTGCGATGCGATCGGGGAAGCGAAGGGTTTTGGAATGGTGGGGATTATAATAAAACCTTAAACTTTATTATAAAGTTAAAAGGCATGGAGGGGAAGTGGTTTATATATTGTGATTACGACTAGAGGGAGGGGGTATTTATAATATGAAACTTTAACTTTATTGTAAAGTTTCAAGGGCATGAGGGGAAGTGGTCTGGTTTAATCGGATTTAAAGGGAAGGGAACTTTATAATAAAAAACGTTTATTAACTGTGACTTTGAGTTTATTAACTTCCTCATGACCTTGTTGATATTTATTAACACTTGACTCATTAATTTTACCATGGTGAGATCCTAGAACCTAATGAGACCCATCCTATGACCCATTGACATGACTCACAAAGTGAAAGTAACTCATGACCAAAGACCATAGAGAGGAGATCAACAAGTTTCACATGAGGGAAACTGATGAAAAATCACTGCCATCAATGAATCCATGACCTAGCAGAATGGTGAAATTTATGATATGGGACTCCTAATATGCAAATGCAAAGAGAAATTTTGATCACTAATGGCAGTATCACTAGACTGACACTAAAATTGGCTCCAGTGGGGATGGCAGCTCCTTGGAGGTGCCAAGAACACCATAGACTGAGTAGCCTTATCCATTGGGCATGGAGTAAAAAATACTTTGAGTTTATTAACTTCCTCATGACCTTGCTGATATTTATTGACACTTGACTCATTAATTTGACCATGGTGAGATCCTAGAACCTAATGAGACCCATCCTATGACCCATTGACATGACTCACAACGTGAAAGTAACTCATGACCAAATACCATAGAGAGGAGAATCAGCAAGTTTCACATGAGGTAAACTGATCAAAAATCACTGCCATCAATGAATCCATGACCTAGCGGAATAGTGAAATTTATGGTATGGGACTCCTAATATGCAAATGCAAAGAGAAATTTTGATCACTGATGGTAGTATCACTATAATAACACTAACATTGGCTCCAATGGGGATGGTAGCTCCTTGGAGGTGCCAAGAACACCATAGACTAAGTAGCCTAATCCATTGGGCATGGAGTAAAAAATACTTTGAGTTTATTAACTTCCTCATGACCTTGCTGATATTTATTGACACTTGACTCATTAATTTGACCATGGTGAGATACTAGAACCTAATGAGACCCATCATATGACCCATTGACATGACTCACAAAGTGAAAGTAACTCATGACCAAAGACCATAGAGAGGAGAATCAGCAAGTTTCACATGAGGGAAACTGATGAAAAATAACTGCCATCAATGAATCCATGACCTAGCGGAATGGTGAAATTTATGGTATGGGACTACTAATATGAAAATGCAAAGAGAAATTTTGATCACTGATGGCAATATCACTAGACTGACACTAACATTGGCTCCAATGGGGATGGTATCTCCTTGGAGGTGCCAAGAACACCATAGACTAAGTATCCTTATCCATTGGGCATGGAGTAAAAAATACTTTGAGTTTATTAACTTCCTCATGACCTTGCTGATATTTATTGACACTTGACTCATTAATTTGACCATGGTGAGATCCTAGAACCTAATGAGACCCATCCTATGACCCATTGACATGACTCACAAAGTGAAAGTAACTCATGACCAAAGACCATAGAGAGGAGAATCAGCAAGTTTCACATGAGGGAAACTGATGAAAAATCACTGCCATCAATGAATCCATGACCTAGCAGAATGGTGAAATTTATGGTATGGGACTCCTAATATGCAAATGCAAAGAGAAATTTTGATCAATGATGGCAGTATCACTAGACTGACACTAACATTGGCTCCAATGGGGATGGTAGCTCCTTAGAGGTGCCAAGAACACCATAGACTAAATAGCCTTATCCATTGGGCATGGAGTAAAAAATACTTAAAACTGACACTATGCAGACTGACTCTGACTCAAAACTAAGACTGAAGATTGAAATAAAAGCAAACCATGCACATATCATTCAAGTTTTATAGCCTTCACCTCGGGCCCCAAACTTCAATGACTATGTACTTGAACTCTAACCAAAAATAACATGGTATATAAAATGATGGTGATATATTTTATGATCCATTATATTAAGCAATGGTAGTGCTTCAAAAGCCTACCATTAACTGCTCCTCCAGGGAAATCTTAGCCATCCATTTCTGAAAGCAAGAAAGCATTATGTCCCCTGTATGCTGAAATCCTATATGGTCCTTTCCATAGGTTGTCAAACTTACCGTGCTTCCCCTTGTCCTCATTTCTCGCATCCCATTTCAACACTAAATCATCTAACTGAAACCTTTCTTCTTTGGTCTTTTAGTCATAGATCTTCTTTATCTTCTCCTACAACTGAACAGTGTTTTGTGACACTTCCTCTCTTGTTTGCTGAAGGTGGATCATCTGATTGATCCTTCATTGATTTTCATCGTCTTCACTACCAACTTCTTGCAATAACCTCATGACCAGAATTGTAAGAGATGTAGGAAAGACAGAATCAGTACCATAAACCAATTCAAAAGGTGACATACCTATGGATTTCTTACTGCTAACTCTGTCTGCCCACAATGCGTTGATGAGTTTTCGATGTCAGTTTCTTTTGTTTGCCTCCATCATTTTCTTGATTATATTTATCAAAGACTTGTTCAATGATTCTGCCAGGCCGTTGCCTTGTGGATAATACGCTGTTGAATGGCCTAGCACGATATTATATTTTTCGTAGAACTCCACCATTTTCTTAGACTTGAACAATGTTGCGTTGTCTGTTATAATTTTGTAAGGGTAGCCAAAATGAGATAAAATATTCGATTCTACGAATTGAATAATTACCGTATTTTTAGCTTGCCTTGTTGGGATGGCCTCGATCTATTTAGTAAAGTAATTTGTTCCTGTCAATATCCATTGATGTTGTGCTGATGACACGGGATGGATTTATCCTATGAAATCAAGTCCCCACTGCTGAAAGGGAGCATTTACTGCAACTGGTTTCAAAAGAAGAGGAAGAAATTTCTTCTTCCCTTGGAAAGTTTGACATTCATGACAACTCATCACTATTTTATATAAATATGAAAATAAAGTGGGCCAATAATATCCTGCTCTCAACACTTTGTTAGCTGTAGTTTTCCAAAACAAATGACCACCACAATCACCCTTGTGAAAGTCATACAGTACCTTCTGAGCCTCTTCTTCAACCAAAAAATTAAGCATAATACCTCCAGGATATTTCCAATAAAGAGCATTGTTTAAGATACAATATTTGGCAGATTTAATTTTCACAGATCTACCTTTACTCTTAGAAATTCCTAGAGGAGGTGAAAGATGCTGAAGAACATAAACAATATCTGAATACCATGGAGATTGTAGTAAAATGTCTGAAATTGGAACAATCAAACCTTCATCTTCATTCTCTGAAATTGCTATAATGGGGTTTATATCCAGGGCACGCAGATTTGATTGGGCCATTAATTTTTCCAAGCCTTGTCCTTTGATCAACTTCATGGGTTTGACCTCCAAATCATACTCCAACATAGCTGCTATCCACTTACCTCTTCGACCTTCTAGATCAATTTGCATGAGGACATCCTTTACTGTGGCATCAGGAACATAAGCTATAGTATGTGAATGCATAATATAGACCCTAAAATCCTTTAATTCCTTTATAAGAGCCAATTCTTACTTCTCATTAATAGTATACCTCAAAGCAACATCTCTAATCATGTCCTACTAAAAAAAGAAATTGTCTTTTCAACCTGATCTCTCTTTTGCTTCAAAATAGTAGCCATAGTATGCTCCAATGCAAATGAAAAAATAATAAAATCTTGAGTACAGTCGGGACTGATCAAGATTGGGGCATTGAACAAAGCAAACTTTACCAGATTAAATGACTTGATAGCTTCCTCACTCCATTTTACAGTGCTATTCTTGTTCAACATGTTAGTCATTTCCCGTAGATGTTCAGCCAAATTAGGTATAAATTTGCACAATAAGTTCATCTTACCATTGAATGCTTGAATCTCCTTTTTGTTCCATGGAAGTTTTATGTGCTGAATTTCCTCTACTCTAGATGGATCGATGCAGATACCATATTTAGAGATGATATGCCCTAGCAACTTTCCTTCATCCATGGAAAAGAGACTCTTCTTTGGATTGAGATAAATCCAAAACTTTCTGCATCACTGAAAAAAAAATCTCAAATGGTGCAAATTCTCATCATCAGAACCAGAAAACACTATCAAATCATCCAAATAAACAACCATAAAAATATATTTTTCATTGGCAAAAGCAATGTTCATTGCTGGCTGGAAAGTAGCTCCAGTGTTCTTCAGTCCAAATGGAATTTTTGCATACTAGAAGGTTCCCTAGGGTGTTGTAAAGGCAGTTTTGTCTTGGTCTCTCTCATGCACCAAGATTTGGTTATAGCCTGAGTAGCCATCAAGTAGTGACAGCCTAGATGCTCCAACTACTCTCTGAAGAATATGGTCCATCTTCGGAAGTGGATAATTATCCTTTAAGGATGCCTTATTCAAATTTCGAAAATCTATGCACAACCTTATCTCTCCTGTCTTCTTACATACTGGGACCAAATTTTAAATCCAATCAGAAAATCTAATTGGAATTATGATACCAGCTTTGTACAATCTGTTTACCTCTTTTTCAATGGATGGTATTAGCTTTGGATTGATTCTTCTCAGCTTCTGTCTAAATGGTTTCTAATCCGGATTGATAGGAATAGTATGCTGAATTATGTTTTTTTCATACACCTTCAAATCTGAATAATCCCATGCAAATACATCAGAAAATTCAGAAATTAATTTAACATAATTTTCCTTTACCTCAGGGGAAAATGCCTTTGACAACTTCATAAACTTGGGCTTGTCAGGTGTTCCAAGATTCACATCTTCAACTCCTTTCTCAGTAGGCACCAATCTTGGTTTCTTTGCAACATCATCCTGATCAAAAATATCCTCTAATTGTATGAGACCTCTAGGAATTAGATTGTCCTTGAGCTGCAAGATGTCCATCTGATTTGTTTCAATTTCTTGATCATCAACCTCATAGTCACCTTCTATTGGAGTATCTTTGAATTTCCATTCACTCTGAAAAAAAGCATTGATCTCATTGTCATCCCAAAACACTTGCCAATACCTTAGATTGTCCGGAACAACATGCCTATGTTTGACATAAATTTCAAACTTGTTGTTGGAGTTCATTGGAATTTTCAAGTTTCTTGCAATAGTGGCAAGAGAATCGGCAATGACGTTCTACATCCTGGGCACTGTTGTCAAAGTGTACTCAAGAAATGTCTTCAAGATGTCTAGGACTGCATTTCTGTAAGCCCTAAATCGTGGATCTTTTGCTTCGTACTCTCCCTTTACCTGTTTAATTATCATCTCTGAATCTCCATAGATAAAAATCCTCCTTACATTTAACTTCTTCAAAATTTTCAGACCTGCAATCAAAGCTTCATACTCTGTTTCATTGTTGGAGCAGTCGAAATCCAACTTATAAGCACATACTCTAACATTACTAGGAACCTTTTTAGGCTGGAAAATAGGGCTCTGAATCCATATTCCAATACCAGCTCCATCCTTACCAACATCTCCATCAAATTCCATGCTCCAAATTCCTTCTTCTTCTTCTTCCAAATGATGAAACTTCACTTCTTTCTCTACTTTATCCTAACTGATTTCTGCATCGTTCTGTTTTTCACTGTCTTTTTTCTGCTGGCAGGTAGGAGGCTCAAAGGTACTTGCTGCTTTATCCTTTTCCTGTTTGAGGACTTCCCTAAAATTCTCTGAAATATTAGGCATGTCATATACTTGTACCAACTGAACATTTTCATCGTTCAGACCACAATCTGAATATAAGACAAAGGACTCTAAATCTGTGTGGACTACATTGATGGGATGATTTACTGGCTTCTCTTTGCTAGTGATCATGTATTTCATTTTCTTCTCCCTATATAGTTTTCTCAACTGATCAAACACGGGAATAGTGGCATAAGAGAATTCAAGCTACATGGTTCCTTTAAGTTTCGCACCCCAAGACCTAGATAGAAGCATTCCAAATTGTGGTGGAACACCAGCAACAACTACATCCAGCAAGACATTCTTGGCTGGGATTTGATCTAAAGACACTACCAAGTCTTTGATAAGACCAATACAATGGACCCTACCCGAGTTAAAGGAATAAAAATCATGGTATTTTTGGGTAATATCAAGTCCTAACTTCTCCATAATGGCTTTGGGCATCAAATTATGTGAGGCTCTGGAGTCCAACATAGCATTATGTAAGATGAACTCATGTAATCTAGGACTCAGGTAAAAGGGAGGGACTTCACTTTCTTTAGACTGATCTTTTGTGGTTGGACCAATGATGAGTTCAGGGTTGTCATCCTCTACATTCAACATATCTGATACAGAGTCTATTTGCAAAATTATAGACACCTGATTTTTATAAGTGTTATTTTTCACCAACTCAGTCAGGGGCATGGAAACTTTTAGCTTAGAAATTTCATTTTCTAAATTAAAATAAGGAGATTTTTCTACATCTTTAATGGGAGGATCTTTCTTCTTTTCTTTCTCCTTTGCTGCACTCTGCTGGTTCTTTTCAATTGCTATATTAATCGCTGAAGATGTTTTGCTAGAGGAAGGGTCAGCCGGCTCTTTCCCTTTCTTTTGAGAGTCGTTCTTCATTTGGAGCTCCTTTCTCTTCTAAATGGGACTAATCAGAACATCTTTTTTCCTCAAATAATACTTCTTTTTTTGGGCCGAAAAAGTGTTCATGTACCCTCTTAGTAATCATTGGACTCTGTATCATTGGCAAGAATGAAATCTTCATCTTTTTTAATGTCTACAATTGTTGTATATTCCTCATCTTCAGTAAGAAAGATGGGTGCACCATCTACAGTGAAGAAATTATTAGCTTCAATCACATGATCATCATCATCTATCTTTGTTCCCTGAACATAATTCTGCTGCAATGGAGTCCTGATTTACTGCTATGGTGCTGCTTGGTCCAGTGCTCTTTATTCTCTCTGCTTAATTCTGAAATGTGGCCGTTGCCCTCTGAAATTCAGATTCCTGATTTGAGGTTCAGGCCTATCAGAAATGCTTAATTGATCAACCATATTTTCAATTGTTTGGATCAAAGTGTCCATCTTGTTGTCTGAAGGATATGCTTCTTCTTTCATAGTGAATCTTTTTTCATCTTTGGTTCGAGTTCTTTTGGCTAGGAAATTAGCTTCTACACTCACCGCTATCTTCTGCATGTCTTCGAGAGTGGTAGGATCTCTTTCCCATAGCTGATATGCCATATCAGCATCAAAACCATCTGGAAATTTGAGCAAGGCTAATCCCACAGGAGGTTTCAGGTTAGCCAAAATAGCATTGTATACAACATTGAATCTTAGACAATAATCCTGTATAGTTTCACCCACATTTCTTTTAATATTCTCATACTCAGACAAAATTTGGAGTGGGTTTTTCTTTACCTCCCACCGGTCTAAGAATTGTGTGTGTAACTCCTGCATAGTGAAAATAGAGCCTGCTGGTAAGGCTCTGAACCACTATCTAACTTCACCTCCAAAGCTTTGGACAAACAACCTTGTGGTTACATTCTCTGCCTCTACTTCATGAAGATCAAAAAAGTCATTCATCTTATCAACATGCTGTTGGGCTATGATGCTTTGAGTGGCATCAAAGATAGGGATTTTACTTTGATAGTTAGCAGGCACATCATTCAGAACCTGAGGTAAAACTAGGGGTGCATACCGGGCAGCCATGACTCTAGGTGGATTTACAACAATGTTTGTAGTACAAGGATTCAAGGGAGGTGTTGATGGGGGAGATGAAATCTGAGAATTGACTGATGGGAATGCTGATGAATTAGGATGAGGAAATGTTGTTCCTGATGACTCTGAAGGCTCGGGGATATTAATTACAATGATAGATGACTGAGGGGAATTCAAAATGTAGTCATCAATTGAGGAATTTTCCCTTTGAACTTCAATATCTAGAAGGAATTTTGGATCTAAAACTATGTCATCAAGTGTAGTTTCAGACTTATTTCTAAACAAAGAAAGCTCAAAACTCTCATCAAAAGAAATATCTTCTACAAGAAACCACTCACTGGGCCAGGTATGGGATCTGAAAATAGGTTCAGGACTTAGTGATCCCTCTTGTCTTCTGAATATTCTTGAAATGAGATTAGGATTTTCAAACACAGGGGGAGGATTTGGATCTATATTAGCCCTTGTGTATCTTCTTGAAGCTAGTGTGTTTAAATTTCTACTGTACAAAATTCTATTTCAGCCTAGCAGACTCTGAACATCATCTTCCAGAATCCAGGAATTTACAAGAAAAATATTACTTGGGTGATCTATCTTTATGTTCAGATACTAGAAAGATATTATGACTTTGGAATAAGTGCTTGTAATTGTATTCCCTTCCAAAGTGCTTTAACAATGTTTGCCTTGCAATAAGCTTCAAATATCTTAAGCAAATCTTTAAATTTTAAAGTGATATAGGGGAACAAATTTAAAATACTTTAGCAAACCTTACTCCAGTCGTAATATCAAATTATAACAATGGCGCGATTCTTTAAAAAAAAAACACCAACCTTCAAACTTATATCATAAACCCATTTAACACAACATACATTTCATTCAATGGGGCCCCACACATCCATATTTCACTCTTTTATGAATTAAATAAATATTTAAAAATGTAAAACCACCGGATCATACCTTGATTTATCGCTTGTGCACTTCACTACGCGATTTTCGTCAGATCTAAGGCTCTCCAGATCAGACGATCCTCGTGAATTTCTCATTTTTTCAAAGGTTAAGGTTTAACACATGAAATTTGCGCGATATCGGTGGTATTTGGGTGATGACGTGCCCAAATATTACTGGATCGCATTTTTTTGGCGTGCTTTTGCTCTGGGCCAAAAGCAGCGCGACAAAGGCAGTTTTGGTTTCCGAAACCCACTGGTGGTAAATGAACTGTGCTTTAACTCAGGTTTAACACTGTGGTTTGGCACTTAAACCCTCGCGTTAACTCTATGGCTGGGTCCCACTAATATTTACTCCGATGGCAACAGAACAAAGCCTTTTTTGATTTCAACAATAGATATTTCTAAAGGTTTGTCGCATTTAATATAACCTGGGTTTAACCTTAAGATAGAGGTTTTAATACTTGCTCATTCACACAGGGCCTGACTATGATTTTCTTTGAAAATAGAATAAACATTTTTAGTTCAACTGCTAAGAATATTTCCTTACAGACAGTCAGATCGCTCCCCAGTGGAGTCGCCAGAAATGTTATCACCTAATTTGGACCTTAGGCTGAAAAAAGAAAATCAGGTTAACATCTAAACCATGCTCAGCCTTGTAGCTAGCCCTATAAGGTCAGGAGAGGGCTCTCTCCATGAAAAATATATTCAACAAAGTACAATAATGGACTAATTTTAGGCTAGGTATAATAATGGGAAAAATGTTTAAATGAAATGAACGAATTTTTCAGGGATGTGTGGGACAAATGGGACAGTTTGAAACTGGGGAATTAAATCAGGATACAGGGTATTTCATGGGGCAATGTAGGCAGGAAATTTTATCAATTAAAGTTAAATAATGAATGGGTTGGTAATACTGGTGAGGAGCTGAAAAGGGCATAAGAAATGGACCCCTTTCAAATAGAAGAAAACACAGAATATTGAATGATTTCCCAAGGCAGAGCATAAAAAATGGATTCTACCTTTATATCTTGAAAGAATTCAAATAGAGATTTTTATGAATGGATGGTACACATAAAAAATTACATATGAACACAGAGGAGAGAAAAAATGCTAAATTTCATACCACATGGATCCCACAAATCAGAGCTACATCTCTTTATTAATTCCCTGTCCAAAACTGTTACAATGGAGCGCAGAGTGTTTCTCTTGATTTCCCCACTATTCCCCTACTTAGTGATTTACAGACCCCTTTAAAAATTATTTACAATTACATTAAATATACTGAAATGTGGGAACATAGATCCAAAGAAAAAGGAAGTTGTTTTACTAACTCAAAACTGAAATCCGAAGATAGAGAAGAGAACCAAAAATCTGCCTAAAGGAAGGAACAACATTACATTTGACCACTTTGGTAGATTCACTATTACGCCGTTGAATAAAAAATAGGCAACTTGAAGAGAAGATCCTTATTTTTTCTATTGTTGTAGAAATTTCTGTTTTATGTTAGCTCTCGGCCATTTGACTGTTTCCTTTCTTTATTGAAAAATATCATATATGCCGAAGAAAACCTTTTGAAAATATCAGAACTCAACTTTATGCCTTTGATAAAGGGAAATCCCCTTTCGAATGAATAAGAGTGAATGGGAAAGGAAGTGGGGTACATAAGTGATTGCAAATCACAATCGGAGGAAAGGAGGGTGTACGTTGACATAATCGAAAGTCGCGATGTGATGGAGCGGATGCGATGGAGCCATTCAATTGAGCGATGAAAATAGTTGAGGTCCGATGGTGAAATCACAAATCAATATGAAAGGGAAGTGGGGGTGAGGCCATAAAAATTCTGATGCAATTAAAATAGGTGTGACGAGATAATACAATAATTGGGCGAGGAAATCCCTTTGAAAACAAACGAAAATGGTTTTTCATTTTTTATAAAAGGAAAAGACCATATTTATTTTGAAATAAGGGAAGGGATCAAGGTGGGACCGGGGTGTAGCGCAATCGCAATCGCAATTAGAAGTTGGGCTGGCATATTACATGATAAAATACCTCTGATGCGATGGGGATAAGCGATGGGGGAAGGCCTTTTTATAGAACAAAATAAACAAAATTTAAGTTTAACAAAGGTAAAGGACCTTTGTATTATGAATGGGTAGAGGATTATGCGGTGGGATCCAAAGGTCCATCGGCATCGAGAGATCGGAGGAGAGCAGGGCAGAGTGTAACATAAAAACGCTGATTGTGATGATCCAATTGCATATGGGTTGTCAGATCTTTAATTGGATCAACAGTCGAGATATAATTGGGTGGGGCCAATCGGGGTTTTCAATCGGGAGCTCTCAATCGCATCGGAGTTTTTGTGAACATGAAGACCAAATCGAAGCACATATGTTAATTGTTGCAATGCGATCGGGGAAGGGAAGGGTTTTGGAATGGCAGGGATTATAATAAAACCTTAAAATTTATTATAAAGTTAAAAGGCATGGAGGGGAAGTGGTTTATATATTGCGATTGCGACTAGAGGGAGGGGGTATTTATAATATGAAACTTTAAATTTATTATAAAGTTTCAAGGGCATGAGGGGAAGTGTTTTGGTTTAATCATATTGAAAGGGAAGGGGAATTTATAATAAAAAATGTTTAAAATGTTATTATAAAGTTTTTCAAAAGGGACATGAGTGGAAGTGGTTTAATCGCATCAGAGTTCCTTTGCATTGTGATTGTGTAATCGGAAGGGGAAAAAGGGGGTTTTACAAAGGAAAATATTAAACTTTAATAACATAAAGTTTAAGGGAAAGGAGGGAAAAAGGGGAAGGGTTAGGGTATAGAGGACTTTATTCACTTAGGCATAAATTTCAATCCAAGAGTCAGTTTTAAAAGTGTAATATAGCATTGGAAAGCTCTTTTTGGGATATTTCTGCTGGATCTACTTAGAACATGATTTGATGCTAAAAATGTTGTGGAAAATTTCTCTGAAAGGCAAGGTGATGACTTGGTGGAGATAATAGCTTCTGAAATGTGACTTATTACATATACTGGCATAAAATTACATAATGAATGATAATAAAGGAAAAGTATTATGTTTTCACCTCAAAACATGGTTTTGAGGTGAAAATTGCATCAAAATGGATAAAACATTTCCGTAATCTTCCCAGGTGCTGTGACTTTGAGTTTATTAACTTCCTCATGACCTTGCTGATATTTATTGACACTTGAATCATTAATTTGACCATGGTGAGATCCTAGAACCTAATGAGACCCATCCTATTACCCATTTACATGACTCACAAAGTGAAAGTAACTCATGAGCAAAGACCATAGAGAGGAGAATCAACAAGTTTCACATGAAGGAAACTGATGAAAAATCACTACCATCAATGAATCCATGACCTAGCGGAATGGTGAAATTTATGGTATGGGACTCCTAATATGCAAATGCAAAGAGAAATTTTGATCACTGATGGCAGTGTGACTAGAATGACAATAATAGAACCACCATATTCCAAAGATGGATTTGAAGAAGTTTGATGGCAAGGATCCCATAACATGGATGCTACATATGGAGCAATATTTTGATCTCAATAATGTGAAAAACACACAAAAGGTATGCATTGCAACTCTACATTTATAACAAAATAAATTTTTATGGTATCCATGGCTTTGCTCCTATAAAAAAATTATCACTTGGTCAATTTTTATGGAGGAAATGATAGCACATTATGAGGGTACAAAGAGAAACACATTCTTTAGCTAATTGATAAATCTCAAACAAAAGGGTTCAGTGGTGGAGAACATTGAGGACTTCCAAAAATTGAATATAAGGGTAACTGATATTCCATAGGAACACAAGATTGATGTCTTCATAGGAACTTTAAAGGATAACATCCAACATGAAGTTCGTGTTTGGGAACTTGATTCATTGGAGAATGCATTCAGTTTGGAAAGAAAAATTGAATGTAAAATTATGGAAACAAGGAAGCCTACCACTCACATCTATAAAGATGGAAGTGTTGCTACTCCTAGACTTCCACAACCTACAAGGTTGACACCACAACAATTGGAAGAAAAAATATAAAAAGGGCTTTGCTACAGTTGTGATATTAAATGCACTAAAGGTCATACATTTGCTGAGAAGAAATTATTTTACATAGATTGTGAAGAGGAGGAATAAAATGAACAAGAAAGTTCAAAAGAAAAGGATATACATTAGGAACCAACCCTAGAAGAAGAAGAAATGAGTTTGACCATATCGTGTAATACATTGGGAGGAATTAATACTCCTAAAACTCTCAAGATAGAAGGACATATCAAGAAGAAAAAGGTAATAGTGTTGATTGATTTGGGTAGTACCCATAATTTTATTCATTGTAAGGTAGCCAAGGAATTGAATTGTTTCCTATACCCAGCACTAGAATGTCAAGCGATGGTTGCAAATGGAGGAACTATAAATTTATCTAAAAAATTCCATAATATCAAGATAACCATGAGGGAATATGTATTGAATAGTCCAATGCTTTCAATTCAAATGGGAGGCATTGATGTTCTATTAGGAGTACAATGTTTACAATCTTTGGGGACGATAGCTTTTAATTTTCAAGAACTTTTCTTGAATTTTTTTTCCGAAGGAAAGGAAATCAAATTACGGGGTATCACAGGGAAGCCAATAAAGATAATAAGATCTAATGTCATGACAAAGCTTCTGAAGAAAGAACAATGAGGTGTAATTTCACAATTATGCTCAATAGAAGTTCGAACATCAAAATCATCTATTTCCCCAGATCTCCAAAAAGTCTTGGACAATAATTCCAAGGTGCTTGAAACTTCCAAAGCACTCCCACCTATACGTGATCATGATCATGTTATTCATTTGATTCCAGGAAGTTTTCCTCCAAACATTAGGCCTTACAGACTCCTTGTGTCCCAAAGAGTGAAATTGAACGTATGATTGTAGAAATGTTAGAGGTAGGTATAATTCAACCTAGTCAAAGTTCTTTTTCTACTCCAATAGTATTGGTGCATAAGAAGCATGGATCATGCCGCATGTGTATAGATTATAGGAAACTCAATAAGCTCACTATTAAAGATAAATTTCCCATTCCTTTGATTGATGAATTCTTGGATGAATTACATGGAGCAAATTATTTTACCAAGTTGGAACTTTGTTCAGGATATCATCAAATTGGAATGAATAATGAATATATTCTGAAAAAATAATTTCGAAATCATGAGGGTCATTATGATTTTTTTTGTCATGCCTTTTTGCCTTACCATTGCACCTTCTACATTTCAATGGTTGATGAATTCCATTTTCAAACCCTTCCTTAGAAAATTTGTGCTAGTATTTTTTGATGACATACTAATCTACAACAGGTCTTGGAAGGATGATGTTCAACATGTTGACAGGGTGCTCAAACTACTGGAGGAGAAAAAATTATATGCAAAAAAATTCAAATGCTTATTTGGAGCACCCAGGGTCTTCTACAACCTTTATCCATTCCAAGTCAACATTGGGAAGATATTTCAATGGATTTTATCACAGGTTTACCTAAGTTCGAAGGAAAGAGTGTCATCATGGTGGTAGTTGATAGACGTACCAAGTATGCACACTTTTGTGGATTATCTCTTCCATTTAAAGCAAGTATAGTTTCTACTTCATTTATGGAAACAATTCAAAAGCTACATGGAAACCTGAAGATTATTCTAAGTGACAGAGATCCAATTTTTAATGGAAATCTTTGGACAAAATCATTTTCTTGTTTGGTTACTCAACTAGCTCATAGCTTATCTCATCATCCTCAATATGATGGTCAAACTAAGATAGTGAATAAATTTTTGGATGGATATCTTCGTTGTTTTGTATCTGATAAGAAAACACAATGGGTCAAGTGGTTACCTCTTGCTAAATGGTGGTATAACACTTCTTTCCATACTGCAGCAAAAATGACCCCATTTATGGCACTTTATGGATATCATCCACCATCCATCACATATTATTTAAGAGAAAATTCTAAGGTTCAAGCAATGGAAGATCACATCCAGCGTCAACAAGAATTTCTCCTACTCTTAAAGGATAACCTAGATTTGGCACAAAATAAAATGAAACAATAGTCAGATCAACATCGTAGCGAGAGAAGTTTTGATGTAGGAGGTTGTGTATTTTTATGGCTACAAACATACAAACAATTGTCCCTCAAGAAAGTTAATAAGGATAATAAATTATTGCCAAAGTAATATGGTCCTTACAAGGTGTTGCAAAAAATGGGTACTATGGCATACAAATTGGAGCTTCCTACTTCTTCACGAGTGCATCTAGTTTTCCATGTTTTATGCTTAAATAAAGTTATAGGGGACAAACTTCCAGTTCAAACTATATTCCTAAAACTTGATGAGGAAGGAAAAATCATATTAAAACCTGAAGCAGTCATGGAAACAAGAACTCGACAGCTACGAAATCGATCAATTTTAGAGTATCTCATCAAATGGAAGAACTTACCCACTGAAGATTCTACATGGGAGGATGAGAATTTTATATAGAAGCATTCAGATCTACTCAAGCATTGAGGACAACACTTTTTTAGAGAGGGGTATGTTAGTTCCCTATATTACTAGTATAGTCCCTTATTGTTGTTAGTGTAACCCACTTATTGTTATTGGTGTACCCCTGTAACCCCAATATTGTTATTATTGTGCCCTTATATTATTATTGTTAGGTCGGCTAGGATTATATTGTAACCCCATGGAATTCTATATATAGAAGGAGGTTTAGTCATTTTTATCATCCAATAATTGTTCATTTATGCAATGTATTTGAGGTTTCCCCCTCAAAGTGGCTATTTCTAAGCTGTTTATCTCTCTTTTCTTCTATTTTTGGAGTTGGTTTCATAACACAACATCAGACCAAGAAAATTAAATCATAACTGTCAGCAGCATATCAAAACCTATTCTTGAGTTTGTCTCACTATTTTTCTATCAAATAAAAACATATGCAACCATCTTCCAAGGAAGTGAATGTGAAATACTGAAACTTCACAACTTAATCACCCCCTAAACATGTACATCCTGTACCGGTCTTCTCTTGTCGACCAAAATCCAACCTTGAAATGGTATTTACAAATGATATTTATAGAGAAAGGCACCAAAACCATACCTAAAAAGGAGGATCCACTCTTCCTCTCATTACATAGGATTTATAACATATTAAAGACATATCCTATCGAACTATAACTAACAGGACAAATGTATATAGGAATAAAAATACTATTCAAACTGTGATGCTGAGTGTGCTACCAACCTGCCTACTTTTTTGTTGAACTGTCTCTCCATTATCTTGTTTCTTTAAAACCCATGTAGCTTCATTAAATGTGTCATTTAACAGCCTAAAACCACTTATAAACCTTTACTTGACATGTCCATATCATTAGGAGTCCTTATCATCCTTGAACTAGCTCAAAAATGGTGCTGACAACTGTAATAAATCATTACAAATAGACGCTACCAGAACTTCTGGTAAAATACTACAACTATGCAAAAACTGTAATGCTATAGGAAGTTCTAGTAGAACTCTGTTTCCTTTTCAAAAATGTACAAAAAGATATTTCAAAATTTCTGTGCAAATTAAAACATTCTGAAAATTTTAGTTTTTCCAAAATATAACAAATAGGACAAATGATACTTCATTGGGACATCCTTTTACCCCTCCTGAATATGAGCTACAACTTATACAAGCTTGTCTAAATCTATTTTTTTTTTCAGTTGTTGATTATGACCATGTAGTCCTCGTGGTTGTCTCTATTGTAATGGAATTTTTCTCTTCTGAGCTCTTTTGTATCTTTCTTCTCTCGAAGGTTCCTGTTTGGTGGCTTGAAGGATATTTACCCTTTTATTTCTTCTTGTACCCACTAGATTATGTAATTGAAGGAGTTACAGCCTGTAACCCTTCATATTTCCTCTCCACATTTATAACTTTTGTCATCAAGCTTAGGTTATGTAGGGCTTTGGATCTCAACTTGACTTTTCTGCTAGCTCTTTTTTGTCATTTCCTGCTACTAAAAAATTATATTTTCCTATTGCTAACAACATATCGTGCATCCTTTAGGAGTTCCTCATCATATTTAGTGAGATGATAATCCTTCTAAGCCTTATGATGAATGTTTTCTACCGAAACTTCCAGCATCAATTGTTCTTTTGTTTTTTCTGCAGTTGGAGTCTTTCCTATCTTCCCTCTGGCATATACCTTGGGAAAAGGAGAAATATGAGGCACAATATTCATTGATTTGGTCTTGCTAATAGATGAACCTTATCCTCTTTCCAACTTCTCTTCAACTTTGGTCGGGAGAGTCTTGTCCTTTTCACTTTTTTCCTTAGACTTCTTGTATATATTTACCTTCTTTTCTTTTCTTTTAGTACTTTTACCAACTTATGACCTAGTTGGTTTCTGACTTTCTTCCTTGTGCTTAACAAGTTGAGAATGTTTTTTTTAGGTTTTAGGTTGTTGAGCATGATTTTTTTGTGTAGATATAGGTTGACCTACCCTATAAAATAAGAAATGCTCCCAAGACTCGTTTCCTGTTTTGATTTCTTCAACAATCAGCACCTTGATAAGAGCTTGATGGTAGATGGTATAATATGAAGCTATTGCATGGGTTTTTATTCTAGCTAACATCTTAGTAAATATTTTCAGTAGGAAGAAAGGTAGATTGAGAGTCCTGATACCTTCAAGGTGAAACAAAAACCTCATGCGATACATAAAAACAATAGTATACCTCCTCTCACAAGTAAGATAGATCTTAATGAGATTGACATATTCAACCCATTCATCCTTGAGATAACTACTAGGAATCCATTTAGCCCATTCAAGATCTCTCTATTCATCCTTGATGAAGGTTTTTAGGTCTCGTCTAGTAATAAATTGGTTTTTGAACAATTTATCTCCTTCTTGTGCAAGGTGGAAAGCTTCAACAATGGATTTTGTTCATACGTGCAGTTTGAGGCCATAAGCATTTTCTTCTTGTCCATCAAATGAGAGGGAAATTTCTTTGGCTACTCCTAGATGAGAGCTTCCTAAGCTTGAGAAAAATGGGTACCACCCAACCTGTACAAAAGACACGAGACAAAAAAATTTGAAATATCACTTGCAATGAAAAATAACTAATATACACTTGAAAAATAAAATAACATTTGCAATCGAAATCTAAAATATTTGCATGAATCAAAGTAAAACAAACTAATTAAACTTACAAATTTACAAAGGGATGCACATGGTTGATGGGGGCCCTTCCATTGTCCAATATCATTCCAACTCACAAAAATCACATTCTAAAACACAATGATAGAAAATAACCTTCTTTATTTATAAGCTCACAATTTTACAAAATGGAAATCTATACTCCTAATCTCATTACATCAATAGCTCTTCACTTTACATCTCCTTCCATCTCAAGCCTTGTTTACAAAATATTCTATGATTCCTTCCTTTTTCTCCTCCTCTTTTATGATAGGAGAGAGTACTCCCATTTATAAAATATTTGAGAAACAAACTCAATAATGGAGATCCATTATTTTCTCCATAGATCTACAAGTGTCTCAACCAATAACACACATCACCTTATCCTGCATGATCTTCTCCATGTGGCATAACCTCAAATATTTATGAGGGAATTCGAATTTGATTATGGGAGGCCACATAAGGGTGCCGTAGAAGCTTCCAATGAACCTACACATGTCACACAACTCTTTCCACTTTTAAGGTATAAGAATATGCATATTATTTCCTAACTTTTGATCACAAATTCACTTAAAAACACTAGAAATTAATAATGTTTGGAAAACACAAGGGTAGCCCAAATGATGATGAAAGTGAGATGAATGTAGTGACATGGTGGTGAAATGGAGGTGATATAATGGACATGATGGTGAAAGTGGATGTACTTTTAAGGACAATTCCGAGTCACAACATACATTGGAATTATGATGTAATATGATGATATGTTTCCCTTGATGGAAACCTACTTAATGAGTTGTCCCTTTTGATAAGAAACCTATTTTTTAAAGATGTAAAAATGATGTATCTACAAGTCAGTTTAGATATGACAAAAAAAGGAGTTCAGATATGACAGAGAAATGATAAATGTAATATTTCACAATGTATATGCAGGTTTGATTAAGGCAACCCAAGTGTGCTCACAAGTTTGATGAAGGCAACCCGCATATACATCCAGAATTAGTGTATACACAGTTTTGATGAAACAAAGTGGTGTGTACACATGGAAAAGAAGAAGAAAATTATCTTATGCATTTTGCGCTCTAAATTTATGATACCAGGAGTCCTTACCATGGTTTTAGCCCATAGTATTAAGTGATGTGTCATCTATTTGATTCTTTCCAAGAATACCATTGGCACTTGTGTAGTTTTGGCTCATTGTATTGAGAAAGGCTCAAGCTATATAAGGAGAAGAATATCATAGTGCAAAGGTGGCAAGAGAATGGGTTTTTGACTAAATACATCACTCTGAAGTATATCTGCATGGAATGTGTTACAATTTATTGATAGATATGAAATATGATGCACCTATGAATACAATGATGGATCAGGATCTCTAAACATGAAATGAATATGTATTTTCTTGATCTATTTGTTAGATGTTTAAATCTATGATTTGGCGCATGTTCGCTAAAGTGAAGGGTATGATCTAAGTAAGTCTGTTGATTTCGAACTTTCTGCATTCTTGAATATTTACAGATCTATACGTTGGTTCTTAACGGTAAAAGAGCATATAGACGTGGGCTTGTTTTAGAAAAAGCACGTATGGAAGTCAGGGTTTTCTGAAGCTTGATGAAGAGATTATCTATTAAATACTTCTATATTTCTGCTATATGTAAATGAAGTCTTCATGTATATCTAGATTGTTTGAATGTTGAATATGTTGCTTGTTGATTATCTACAAATATTATCAATGACTAGGTGATTCAATATGATGGATGCTACTAACTACATAAGAGTTCTATAAATCTGACAAAGTACACCTCAATGTCTCTGATCTATTCTGAGTCAAATCATATTCCAAAATTCAGTATATAAAGATCTATATGCAGGTTGGTATTTTTAAATGTGCATATATACGCAGGTTCGTGTTAGCAAAAGCGTGTATGTAATCTAGGGTTTTGCTGAAGTATGCAGAAGGAATTTTCTGATCAGTTTTGTTGTATTATTGTTGTCTATCAATGATGCCTTCATAAATATCTGGGTTGTTTGAATATTTAGTATGCTGCTATTTGATTGTGATTAAATATCAGTGGTTGGTTGGTTGATTGATGATTCAGTGAATGATTTGATATCATTATGAGTTTCAGCTTCATGTATGTTTTTTGAGCTTAAATGTGTGGAGTGGGTTGAGTCTAAAAATATGATGAAAAGAGGCCTATAAGTTGTGTTGTGTTGAAGTTGTAGGATCTAGTGTGAAAATTTATCAAACCTGGTCCTCGGTGGTGCTGAGGGTCAAAGCCTTCAGTGAGGGGGTAGTAGCTCCCTTCCAATAGTAGTTTGAACAATATCAGGGGGTATTAGCTCCCTTCTAGGAGTGGCTGGTAAATGAGAAGCAAGGGGTCGTAGCTCCGTTCTAGCGGTAGATGGTAAACAAGATCAGATGGTTGTAGCTCCCTTCTAGCAGTAGCGGGAGAATGAGAGAAGGTTGCAGCCTTCTACAGGTGGGTGCCTGCATGCTGGTATGAGTCTGTGCTAGTAAAATATTGTAAGAATATTTATTTATAATAAATATTGAAGAAAAAGACCACAACAGTGGTGGTTTTCTCTCGATTTGGGTTTCCAACTTAAATCTCGGTGTTCATGTCTGTTGCTTACGTGTGACAATTTATTATGTTCTTATTGCACATGCTTACTGCTTACTAAACATCTGATGAATGAGTGATGCATTGATATAAGTAAATATTTATATGCATGATAAGATATCTAGACATACACAAGTTTCATTAAAGATAGCCATGTGTATATGCCAGTTGGGTTCATTAAAGTCGCGTATAGAAATTAGTAAAGAAAATTAAAAGTTTACTGTGAGTTATAAACACTAATTCAACCCCCCCCCATCTAAATATTTTTCCCAACAATTGGTATCAGAGCAGGTCCTTCTATAGAAGCTGGATCGCTTGAAGGAAATCCATCACAGGAAGCAAAAGAAGAAGGCTACTCAGAGGAAAAATATATCTCAAAACACGTGTGCAACAGAAAACGAAGAAGATAAAATAGGTATTGATTGTTTTTTTTGTGATTCACTTCCTTGTGCATGCAATATTGAATATAGTGAAATCAAAATTGAAAGTAATGTTATGGATCTAGAAGCAGACATTGCCAATCTCAAGATTGAAGTTGAATATCAAAATATTTTATTTAATGAAAGGTAATGTCTCCTCAAAGATATGATTTCTATATTTAATTAGCAATTACAAGAAAGAAATTCAATTGAGAAACTAAACAAAGAATAGGTAGACCAATGTCAAAAGCTATAGGATGAAGTAACCAATCATTGAAGGACTTGAAGCAAAAATCATCTCTCTCAAAGCACATTTGGAAAAATCAAATAAGAAGAATGAGGAAATTATACAAACATTTGAAAAACAATAAAATGGGCTAAAATAAGATATTATAAAATTGAATGAGCAAGTAGAAGAAGGAAGAAGGGTCAAAGAAAGTATGAAGAAGCAGTGCCAAATATTAGAGGTTGAGGTAAACATTTTAAAAGGTAAATTAGAAGAAAAGGATAAACACTTGAGGTTTCATCATAGTACTAAGATTATGGATAATATTCTTAGTATTCAAAGGTCTCTTTCTATTAAATTTGGTCTTGGTTTTCATGAAAATATTAAAGGAGAATATATTTCACAAGACAATGCTAAAGATTCAAAGGGTATCAATGCAAAACTTGAAGTGTTTAAAGAAATGAAAAGTCAACCAACAATCATGAATTCTCAAAGGAAACCATTCCATTCGAAATATAGAATTATTAATCGATTCTCTTTGTTGATCAATAATGTTGAATGCTTTGTATGTCATAATTATGGACATGTTTCAGCCAATTACAGAAGCAAATGTTTCCAGCCGTAAAAAAATAGACACTACATAGAAAGATCGATAACTCCCATGTACTCAAGTTTCTTTAAAGGATATTATTTTCATGCAACAATTTTGGTCATAAAGTGATTGATTGCAATAGAATAAATATAAGGAAAACATATTCCTCTGCTCCCTTTTCTAGTCACATAAGATGTTATGTGTGTAACAAGTTTGGCCATGTAGAAAAGTAATGTAGGAACATACCAATGTATCATAAAATTCAATAGGGAAGACAAACAGATGATGGTGTAAGATCAAAGAAATTTGGATTCACCAACACTCATGTTAACAAGTAGAAAAAAGAGGAGATAAGATGTGGTCTTTCTCTCTGTGCAATTAAAGATAAGGATGAATGGTACATAGTGGATGCTCTTATCACATTACTAGTGATAAGAGTAAAATGAAATATCTCAATAAACATCAAGACGGTAAGGTTATTGTTTCAAATGATTCTCCAACAAAATTTTTGGGAAAAGGTAGAGCCATAATTAACACAAATAGAAGGGAAATTTAGTTCAAGGCCTAAAAAAAAACATATTAAGTTAGGCCAAATGGAAGATAAAAGAAATATAATTGTGTCTACATAAACCAAATGCAAGGTTATGAATGAAGAAAATGGAGAATTCATATTAAAGGGATATAGAAACACTGAAAAATTATGTGTTTAAAGATCTAACCTCTCACATATATGAAGAGGATTCAGACTTGGACTAAAAGAAGACAATGCTCATTTTAGTCCATTATTCTTGAAAGAATAATGATACCATCAACTGCAATGTATAAAGGATGTTTTGGTAATTCTAATTATTTTTATTTCTAATAGTGAATCTGATGTGACAACATAAGATAGGTTTAGGTGGTACAATTTCAGGGGGATATGGATATGTAGATTTGAAATTTTCAATATTTCACTTTCTGTATGGGGGTTTCATAAACTAAAGCCGTGTATACATGCGATTTCTGCGGGATACAGTTGTGTATGTTTTTCTCTGATAAGAAAAATAGTGAGTCGGACTCAAGAACAAATTTTGATATGCTGCTGATTTTCTTGGTCTGAAGTTGATGGGTTTAGTCTGCTGATATGATGAATGAATTGATATGCTCTATCTTGACTATGAACAGGCAGCACAAATTCAGGGGGATCATTACCCTAAATACTAATGTTGCATTATTGGCATTATCTTTTCTTATTATTTAATTCTTTCTCATGTTCGAATGATGTCGTCATGATCCATGGATTTCTTATGATGAGCTTATGAATGAGCCCTCATCATTTTTTGCAAAAGTTATATTTATTTTCCACACATGTATTTGATGCAAGACTAATAATTCAGATATGAGGACATAACATGCAGATCTTGTTGCTGATGAATTTTGTCGTGAATGAGGCCTATTGTACTTGATTCCTACACATGTTACATTGTGATTATGAAAATGGAATAAATATAAAACGTGAAGACTTTGGTGATAACAGATCACATGAATGATTTCTTGATACATATTGATTATTGATGAAGTAGTTCTATGATAATTCTTCTTGGCAAGAATATGAAGTTGATGCAAAGATCCTGAAAACTTGATTTTTGATGTGCTTATGCTACAAATATACGATGATAATTGAAGACATGGCTACATTGTCTTACCTTTATAATTGGGTCTCTCATATATTGTTGGTACAATTCTATGGTGTTTTCTCATGTTATATGATGCATCACTACTCTATCTTATTTCATGATGATTCCAACATATGTTTCTACAAAGGGGAAATGGAAAGTTCACTTTGATGAAGACAAGGGATTGATTTCATATCTAATTTCCACGGAAAGATATTCTAATCTTGAAATTGTAGACCTGGTCATAGGTTGATGATATTGAACTTTTTGTTGACAAACATGGTTTGGCGTTGATGGGTACAACTGCAGTTATGGTTTTCAAGCTGCATTTTCATATTTGATATATATCTTCTTGATGAACATGCTTTGATGAACACTGTTGTTGATAATGTTGAGGATGCACATGTTTACGAGGTTCATTAGTCATGTTGGGTATAATTCATTGTTGGAATCTTGTTGGTTGCTGAATTATGTTCAATGATCTCTCTTCATTGAGGTCATTTTGTATTTGTTGTATCGTCATTTGATGTAAGGGTCATGTTGAGAGCTATGATGTAAATACTATCATATTCTGTCATCTATGGTCTTAGTGAAATATGTCAACCCACTTTGATTGGGTGCATGAGTCAAAAATGTAAACCCAATTGGCTAGGTAGTTGAGTAAATTATGTAACACCACTTGGTTGGGAGAATGATATATGTATGAGTCCTTGGTGATAGGAAAGATCATACTTAGTTGAATCATAAATTCATGTATTCTATTGAAAATTTGAAGACTCAACATGTGCTCAGGTGGACTCTGGTTAGGACAGATCAGATCTATAGATATCTTCCTTCTACAAGGAAAGAGAAACCTTGTTTCAACAGTAGTCCTCCCTTTCCCCTTTATTTCGAAGGGGGAGAGTATCTTCATGTTTGAATAATGTTTATGATTGATGTGTCTTTCAATTATATACAAGATGTGGTGATCAAACACCATCATGGTTTCCATCAAGTCCAAAGGGGGATATTATTGGCATTATGATGTAATATGAGGATATGTTGTCCTTGATGGCAACCTGCTTGATGAGTTGTCTAGAAACCTATTTGTTAAAGATGTAAAATTGATGTATCTACAGGCCAGTTCAGATGTGAAAAAAAAAGGAATTGAGAAAGGCTCATAGTATTGAGAAAGGCTCAAGATCTATAAGGAGAATAAGATCATAGTGCAAGGGTGGCAAGAGAATGGGTTTTTGATTTAATACTTCACTCTGAAGTATATCTGCATGGAATGGGTTACAGTTGATTGATAGATCTGAAATTATGATGCACCTACGAATATAATGATGGATCAAGATATCTAGACCTGAAATGACTATGTATTTTCTTGATCTGTTCGTGAGATGTTTAGATATGTGATGTGGCGCATGTTCTTTGAAGTGAAGGGTATGATCTAAGTAAGTCTGTTGACTTGAAACTGTATGCAGTCCTGAATATTTACATATCTATACGCTGGTTCATCATGGTAAAAGCGTGTATACATGCGAGTTTGTTTAAGAAAAAGTGCGTACGGAAGTCAAGGTTTTCTAAAGCTTGATGAAGAGGTTACCTGTTTATTTCTGCTATATTTTTGTTGTCTGTTAATGAAGTCTTCATGTAGATCTAGATTGTTTCAATAGTGAATATTCTACTAGTTGATTATGTACAAGTATGAGCAATGGTTTGGTGATTGAATATGATGGATGTTGCTAACCGAATAAGGGTTATGTAAATCTGACAAAGTATGATTGAATGTCTCTAATCTATTATGAGTCTAATTAGATTCCTAAATTCAGTATATAAAGATATATACACAGGTTCGTCTCTGTAAAATCATGTATATACGCAAGTTCATGTAAGCAAAAGCGCGTATGAAATCTAGGGTTTTGCTTAAGCATGTAGAAGCAAATTTCTGATCAGTTTTTTTGTATTGCTGTTGTCTATTAATGTTTTCTTCATACATATTTGGGTTGTTTGAATATTGATTATGATATTATTTGATTGTCATTAAAGATCAGTGGATGGTTGGTTGATTTGTTATTTAGTGAATGATTTGATACAATTATGAGTTTCAGTTTTATGTATGTTCTTTGAGCTTAAATGTGTGGAGTGGGTCGAGTATGAAAATCTGATGAAAATAGGCCTACAATATGTGTTGTGTTGAAGCTATTGGATCCAGTCTGAAAATTTATGAAACATGGTCTGTGGTGGTGCTGAGGGTCGAAGCCTTCAATGAGGGGGTAGTATCTCCCTTCCAGTACTAGCTGGTAAATGTGATCAGAGGGTAGTAGCTCCCTTCCAGTACTAGATGGTAAATGAGATCAGGGGGTAGTAACTCCCTTTCAGGAGTGGCTGGTAAGTGAGAAGCAGGGTATCATAGCTCCCTTCCAGTGGTAGTTGGTAAACGAGATAAGGATTTTTGAGCTCCCTTCCAGTAGTAGCTAGAGCACGGGAGAAGGCTGCAGCCTTTTGCAGGTGGGTGCCTGTGTGCTGGTAGAGTCTGCGCCAATACAAAATTGTAAGCAGTTTTTTTTATAATAAATATTGAATATAAAGATTGCAACAACGATGGTTTTCTCCCGACTTGGGATCCAGCTTAAATCCCAGTGTTCATGTGTGTTTCTTATGTGTGATGATATTTTTTTTTCTTACTGCACATGCTTACTTCTTACTAAACATATGATGAATGAATGATGCACTGATATAAGTAAAGCTTTATCTACATAATAATATCTCTAGACATACGCAAGTTTCATTAAAGATAGCCACGTGTATATGCCAGTTAGTTTCATTAAAGTCGCATATAGAAATCAGTAAAGAAAAGTAAAATTTTACAGTGAGTTATAAATATTGATTCACCCCCCCACCCCCCACTCCCTCTCTTAGTATTTTTCTCAACAATTGGTATCAGAGTAGGTCCTTCTATAGAAGCTTGATCTCTTGAAGGAGATTCGTCACAATGGGAAGGAAGGAAAAGAAGAAGGCTACTCAGAGGAAAAATATATCTCAAAAAATGTGTGCAAAATAAAATGAAGATGATAAAAAATGTATTGATTTTTTCTCTTGTGATTCACTTCCTTTTGCAGGAAATATTGAAGATAGTGAAATTGAAAGTGAAAGTAATGTTATGGATCTAGAAGGAGAAATTGCTAATCTCAAGAATAAAGTTGAAGATCAATATATTTTATTTAATGAAAGGTAATGTACCTTCAAATATATTATTTCTACATTGAATGATCAGTTACAAGAAAGAAATTCAATTGAGAAACTAAAAAAAGAACATATAGACGACTGTCAAAAGTTGCAGGATGAAGTAACCAATCATAGTGAAGGACTTGAATAAGAAATAATGCCTCTTAAGGAAGGTATGGAAAAATAAAATAAGAAGAATGAGGAACTTCTACAAACATTTGAAGGAAAATAAAATGGGCTGAAAGAAGAGATTCTAAAATTGAATGAGCAAGTAGAAGAGAGAAGAAGGGTCAAAGAACGTATGAAGAAGCAGTGCCAAAGATTGGAGGTTGAGGTAAACATTTTAAAAGGTAAATTAGCAGAAAAGGATAAATACTTTAGGTTTCAAGGTAGTACTGATATTCTGGATAATATCCTTATAATTCAAAGGTATCCTTCTATTCAATATGGTCTTGGCTTTCATGAAACTGTTAAAGGATAATCTAGTTCACAAGATAGTGCTAGAGGTTCAAAGGATATCAACACAAAACCTAAAGTGTTTAAAGAGATGAAAGGTCGACCAAAAATCATGAATTCTAAAAGGAAATCATTCGATCCTAGCTATATAAGTATCAATCGATTCTCTCCATATCAATAATGTTGAATGATTTGTGTGTCATAATTATGGACATGTTGCAGCCAATTGTAGAAGCATATTGTTTTGTTTGTAGACAAATAGACACTACATAGAAAGATCAACAACTCCCATGTACTCAAGATTCTTTAAAGGATTTTTCTTTTTCATGCAACAATTTTGGTCAGAAAGCAAATGATTGCAATAGAAGAAAGATAAGGCAAACGTATTCCTCGGCTCCCTTTTCTACTCACATAAGATGTTATGCATGTAACAAGTTTGGGCATGTAGAAAAATAATGGAGGAACAAACCAATGAATCATCAAAGTCAATATATAAGACAAATAGGTGATAGCATAAGATTAAAAAAATTTGGATTCACCAACATTCATGTTAACAAGAATAAAGAAGAAGAGATAAGATGTGGTCTTGCTCTCTGTGCAATTAAAGATAAGAATGAATGGTGCATCAACAGTGGATGCTCTAATCACATGACTGGTGATAGGAGTAAAATGGAATCTCTCAAGAAACGTCAATACGGTAAGGTTATTCTTTCAAACGATGCTCCATAAAAGGTTTTGCGAAAAGGTAGAGACATAATTAATAAAAATACAAGTGTAGTTGATATCTTATTAGTTGAAGGCCTAAAACAAAACATATTGAGTGTAGAAAAAATGGAAGAAAAAGGAAATATAATTGTGTTCACATCAAACAATTGCAAGTTTATGGACGAAGTAACTGGAGAAGTCATAGAAAAGGGATATAGTAGCGATGACAAATTATATGTGTTTAAAGATCTAGCCTCTCGCACATATGAGGAGGATTTAGACTTAGACTAAATGAATACAATGCTCATTGTAGTCCATCATTCTTGAAAGAATAATGATATCATTAACTGCAATGTATAAAGGATGGTTTGGTAATGCTGATTGTTTATATTCCTGACAGTGAATGTTATGTGAAAACATAAGACAGGTATAGGTGGTACAAGCGCAAGGGGAGATGGAGATGGAGATGTGATATTTTCAGTATTTCACTTTATGTATGCGAGTTTCATAAACTAAACTCACTTATACATGTGAGTTCCATTAGATACAGTTGTATATGTTTTTCCATGATAAGAAAAACTGTGAGTTAGACTCAAGAACATATTCTGATATCCTGCTAATTTTCTTGGTTTGACGTTGATGTGTTTAGTCTGCTGATATGATGAATGAATTGATATGGTCAGTCTTGACTATGAATAGGCAACATAGATTCAGGGGGAGCATTATCCTAACTACTAATGTTGCATTGTTGGTGTTATGTTTGCCTATTCTTTAATTCTTGCTCATGTCTGAATGATGTTGTCATGATACATGGATTTCTTATGATGAGATTATGAATGAGCGTAATCACTTTTTGCAGAATATTATCTTCATTTTTCACACATGGATTTGATGCAAGACTAATTATTCAGATATGAGGACAGAACATACAGATCTTGTTCCTAATGACTTTATGTAGAGAATGAGGCCTATTGTACTTGATTCCTACACATGTTACATCATGATTATGAAAATGGAATAAATGTAAAACATGAAGAACTTTGTGATAATAAATCACATGAACGATTGCTTGATAAATATTGATTATTGATGAAGTAGTTGCGGTATGATAATTCTTCTTGGCAAGAATATGAAGTTATTGCAAATATCCTAAAGACTTGGTTGTTGATGTGCTTAAGCTACAACTATTGGATGATACTTGAAGACATGGCTACATCGTCTCACCTTTCTAATTTATTATCTCATATATTTTCGATACAAGTCTATGGTGTTTTCTTATGTTATATGATGCCTCACTACTATATCTTATTTCATGATGATTTCCACATATGTTTCTACAAAGGGAAAATGAAAATTTCTCTTTGATGAAGACAAGATATTGACTTGATAGTTGATTTCCATGGAAAGATATTATGTTGTTGAAATTGTAGACCCAGTCACAGATTGGTGATATTGAAATTTCTGTTGACAAACATGGTTTGGCATTGATGGGTATAGCTGTGGTTATGGCTTTCAAGCTGCATTTTCTTATTTGATATCTATGTCCTTGATGAACATGCTTTGATGAAAATGGTTGTTGAGAATTTCCAAGATGCACATGTTTAGGGGGTGCATTAGTCATGGTGGGTATAATTCATTGTTGGTATTTTGTTGGTTGCTGAAGTATGTTCAATGATATCTCTCCATTGAGATCCTTTGGTATTTTTTATATTGTCATTTGATGTAAGGGTCATGTTGAGAGCTATGATGTAAATATTGTCATATTCTGTCATGTATGGTCTTAATCAAATATGTAAACCCACTTTGATTGGGTGCATGAGTAAAAAATGTAAACCCAATTGGTTGGGTAGCTGAGTGAATTATGTAACCCCACATCGTTTGGAGATTAATGTATGTATCATCCCTTGGTGATAGGAAAGATCATACTTAGTTGAGTCATAAAGTCATGTATTCTATTGAAAATATGAAGACTCAACATCTGCTCAGGGGGAGTATGGTTAGTGCAGATCAAATCTATAGAGCTCTTCCTTCTACAAGGAAAGAGAAACCTTGTTTCGGCATTGGTGCGCCCTTTCCCCTTAATGTCAAAGGAGTAGAGTATCTTGGTGTTTGAATAATGCTTATGATTGATGTGTCTTTCAGGTATTTACATGATGTGGTGATCAAACACCATCATGGTTTCCATCAATTCCAAAGGGGGATATTGTTTGCATTATTATGTAATATGGTGATATGTTGTCCTTGATGACAACTTGCTTGATAAGTTGTCCTTTTTTATAAGAAACATATTTGTTAAATATGTAAAAATTATGTATCAATAGGTCATTTCAGATGTGATAGAAAAAGGAATTCGAGTGAGTGATGGAGAAATGATAAAGGTAATATTTCACAAGGTATATGCAAGTTTGATGAAGGCAACCTGAGTGTGCCTACAGGTTTGATGAAGGAAACTCACGTATAAATCCAGAATTAGTGTATACGCAGTTTTGATGAATCGAAGTCATGTATACATGAGGAAAAGAAGAAGAAAAGCAGCGTATGTATTTTGCACTGTAAATTTATGATACTAGGAGTCCTTACCATGGTTTTATCCCAAAGTATTGAGTGATGTGTCATCTATTTGATTCCGTCGAAGAATACCATCGACACTTGTGTAGTTTTGGCTAATGGTTTTGAGAAACGCTCAATCTATATAAGGAGAAGAAGATCATAGTGCAAGGGTGGCGAGAGAATGGGTTTTTGATTGAATAGTTCACTCTGAAGTATATCTGCATGGAATGGGTTACAGTTCATTGATAGATCTGAAACTATGATGCAACTATGAATACAATGATGTATCAAGATCTCTAGACCTGAAATGCCTATGTATTTTCTTGATTTTTTTGTGAGATATTTAGATATGTGATCTTGTGCATGTTTGCTAAAGTGAAGGGTATGATCTGATTAATTCTGTTGATCTAAATCATTCTGCAATCTTGAATATTTATTGTTCTATAACTTGGTTCGTCATGGTTAAAGAGCGTATACACGCAGGTTTGTTTTAGCAAAAGGACATACGAAAGTCAAGGTTTTCTGAAGCTTAATTAAGAGGTTATCTATTTATTGTTGCTATATTTTTTTTGGTTGTCAATTAAGTCTTCATGTAGATCTGGATTGTTTGAATACTGAATATGTTGCTAGTTTATTATGTACAAATATGATCAATGACTGGGCGATTTAATATGATGGATATTGCTGACTGAATAAGGGTCCTGTAAATCTAAAAAAGTATGCCTAGATGTCTTTGATATGTTCTGAGACTGATCATATTCCTAAATTCAGTATATAAATATCTATATGTAGGTTCATCTATGTAAAAGTGTGTATATATGCAGGTTTGTGTCATCAAAAGCACGTATGTAATATAGGGTTTTGCTGAAGTATGGAGAAGGAAATTTCTCATCAGTTTTTTGTATTATTGTTGTCTGTGAATGATGTCTTCATAGATATCTGGATTTTTTGAATATTTATTATGCTGCTGGTTGATTGTGATTAAAGATCAGTGGTTGGTCGGTTGATTTATTATTCAGTGAATGATTTGATACAGTTTTGAGTTTCATTTTGGTGTATGTTATTTGATCTTAAATGTGTGGGAGTGGGTCCTATCTGAAAATATGATGAAAAGAGGCCTAAAAGTTGTGTTGTGTTGAAGCTGTTGTATCTAGTGTGAAAATTTATGAAACATGGTCCACGTTGGTGGTGAGGGTTGAAGCCTTCAATGAGTGGGTAGTAGCTCCCTTCCAGTAGTAGCTGGTAAACGAGATTAGGGGGTAGTAGCTCCCTTCTAGGAGTGGTTGGTAAATTATAAGTAGGGGTTGTAGCTCCCTTCCATTGGTTGCTAGTAAATGAGATCAAGGGGTTGGAGCTCCCTTCCAATAGTAATTGGAGAATGGGAGAAGGTTGCAGCCTTCTGTAGGTGGTTGTCTGCGTGCTGGTATGAGTCTGCGTCAGTACAAGATTGTAAGCATTTTTCTTTATAATAAATATTGAACACAAATATGACAACAATGGTGGTTTTCTCTCGACTTGGGTTTCCAACTTAAATTCCGGTGTTCATGTGTGTTGCTTATGTGTGATGATTTATTATGTTCTTACTGCACATGCTTACTGCTTACTAAACATCTGATGAATGAGTGATGCGTTGATCTAAGTAAATATTTATTTGCATAATAAGATATATGGACATACGTAAGTTTCATTAAAGATATCTTTGTGTATACGCTATTTGGGTTCATTAAAGTACCGTATAGAAATCAATAAGGAAAATTAAAAGTTTACAGTGAGTTATAAATACTGACTCACCCCCCCCCCCCCTCTCAGTATTTTTCCGAACAACATACCCCCCAACCAAAGTTATTGAATGTCATGCAACCTATTACATTGATTCATTTGATCCATTTGAATTGTCTTTCTTTTGAATGAGCTTTGGCTTGACTTAATCCTCCTTTGAATTTGCATTCTCATAGCATTTGAAATACATTAGATTGCAACATTCATTTTTATGGTTGGTTCTTGTGTGACAACAAAAATTTATTTTTTTATTGCTAGTTCTTGTGTGACAACCAAAATTGATGAGTATTGGTTCTTGTGTAACAATAATTTGTTTATTCTTTGTTGCATCAAAATATTTTGAAATCATTGAGAATTTTTCCTTTCAATTAGCCATCTAACAAGCTCATCAATTTGATGAATTTAAAAACATATAATATTTTTGAATATTAATGCAATAGTAGTTGTATGTTGCTTATATGAAAGTGACATGGCATGTGACACAAGATGTAAATATATAAAGTGATATCCCTTCCCCTCGACTGATGGTATTTTCAATTTTATGAAGTGAGAAAAGGAATATTGTGGAGTGTTTTTCCAAAAATGATAAAAGGTTAGAAAATAACATACCTTCACTTACCTATGAAATGGATAAGTTGTGTATATGTAGCTGCTACAAAAATTCGATATGATGCTTCTTCAATTGTTCGTGCAAATAATGGATGAAGTTGTGAAAGTGAGTCTTTATTGCTGCTATTGAATTTGCTAAATCTATTACATCTGCTACATATGCTACAAATGTTAAATAATGATGGATCTGATAGTCTTCATGTCATTATCACACATTGGCACAATTCTTATCTATGTGAATGAACTTTCTAATGTTAAACATAGTAAGAATTTGTTGAATTAGTGATCATTAATCTATGCCACCAATCAACACGATATCTCTCACCATTGATGACAATGAGAGTCAAAATTCCTAAGCACATCTTACTAGGTATGAATAAATTTGCTGATGTCGAGTCACCTAGAAGATCCGTCAAATAAGGGAAATTAATGTATTCCCATTGTTTTTCAGCAATAGAACTTTCCATTAAGGCATGCAGTCCCTAGGGTACTTTTTGAAAATATTTTTAAGACTTAAAAATGACTATAGATATATAGTTTGCTTTGAAACAAGATTTATTTCGGAAAGAAAAATGAACATGAAAAGGAAAAAGACAATGGATTTAATCAGTATGTAAGTGAGATAATTTCTTTTATTCACGAGTTATGGGTGTAAAATTTATGAATGAAAATGAAATGGACAATTTATGTGAATTCATGGAACAACATAGGAAATTTGCTAGGAAAAATGATTGTAATCATACATGAAATACTTGGATGGATGTGTGATTTTGAGAGGGAGGAAAGGTAATGGCCTTCATAGATAATGGACATGGATTCATTTTCTTCATTCTTTTCTCGAAATTGGTCTTTGAAAACCAATTGTGAAGAAATTAGTCTTCTTCGTAGAATCTACAAAAAACTTGGCACTCACATAAAAGTGTAAATATATTCAAAGGAAAAGTGATCAATTTATTCTTGATATCTATGCAAAAATTAAATGAAAAATAAAGCATAGTCTAAGAAAATTAAATGCATAATATTTAGTCCAATTTCATGATTTCGATGACAAATCCAATTTCCAAAAAAATTATTTCGATGACAAACCCAATTTCCAAAAAAATGACGATATGCAAAATTTCCTCAATTTACATTTAAACCATAGCATTTCATAAAGATAAAGAAATATTAACTTTTGAATGCTCTGCAAAACAATCTTCAATCAAAATTTTCCAATCGACCCCTGCAGATAGAGTGCTCTTATGATTCTTCTTCTTCCCTACATCATGCTTGAAAACATAACATTAGACAAAACCAATGACAAATTCTGACCATGATTTTGACAATATAAAACTCAATCTTAAAAAAATTCAATTTAAAACTAAGTTTAGTTAATAAAAGCTATTCAATTTCTTTTATTCAATTGTTTTTGTCTCATGTTTTTAAATAAGCCATCACAACAATTTTTTTTCAATTTACTTCAATCATGAATTTCACATCAAGTTTTACGATAAAAAATTTTAGTTGTTGACGCTTGTGTCAAAAGTTTAGAACAATTAACAAATTCCAATATCCATAATATTTGAACTCATGACCTTTATTATGAAATTTGAATTAATTACCAATAGATCATAAGAAACATTTATGAATTTAATAGAATTTTGTACATTTTAATTATTATAAAAATAAAAATAAAAACAACTTGACAAGTGGCCAAATTAGATCCAAGGTTTTTAGGAAAATGATATTTCAAAATATTTGCCAAATCATTTTTCATATATTTTGAACTCATACTTTTTTCCCTCTAAATCCAAGAATTTTAGGAAAATGAGATTCAAAAATATTTGCCAAATCATTTTTCATATCTTTTGAATTCATCCTTTTTGCCCAAATAGTGGATCTAATAACCATTTTTTATACCATAAAAGTTATGAAATTGTTCATGATTTATTTATTATTTTTGTTATAGGTTGTAAGCATGGAGAGAATTCAGAATTTTTGAAGTAATTTTATTTTATTTTTATTTATTTATTTATGTTTAAGTTTTCAATGTTACTATTATTTTTTTATTGTACACGCACACAGGGCATGGAGTTGCTGTCTTGAAACCTACATGAAGCTTCATGGTTGGGTCATGGCGGATCTACTTCCTGTAGATCAGGAAAATCGAATTTTCTCCTTCCATCATGGCCGCAATTATCTGTGCATTCAAAATTCATTTTTTTTTATTGCACAATCTAACAAATATGGGTCAAATGAACCCCAAAAAAATCCCAAATTCTTAGGAATCTGAGGAAATCACTAACGAAAAAAATAATTCCCCCTCGTTCTTAGAAAAACCAATGTCTTCGTTTTTCCATATTCATTTTGGTTTTCTCAAAATTCACATTTTAAAAACGAAGTTTTTTAAATAGCTATGCATTTTGTTCTAGCAATGTAATCAATTGCTGCTAGTGAAAAATTGGAAGTTAGCTCATGGGCTTCTTCTTGCTTGCATGAGACCGTAACCAACTTTACCCTTCAGCCTCTCGCTCTCAGTTTTATTTTGTGGTTGGTTTTATTATTATTATTATTATATTTATATATATATATATATATATATATATATATATATATATATATATATATATATATTATTGTCTTGTGTATTTATATTTTATGTTTTGTTTTATGTGTTGTAGCAATATTTTTTAAATGTATTTTGTTTTGTTTATATTTGTTTTTAAATTTTATTTATTAAATTTTTAAATGGTTTTGTTAGGTTTTGATTTTTATTTTTTTTAAATAAAAGAATAAATAATTATCCATAATTTCTAAAAGAATGAAAAAATAATCTCATAATGAAAAAAACTAAAATTGTGAAAATGAAGTTGCAATGGAATTGAAACTAACTTAACAAATGAAACAAAATTCTAAAGTAACACTAATCTCTATGTACGCCTCCCCGGAAACGACGCCAAAATGTTGGGTGAAATAGTCATCTTTTATTTCCCACATAAATTGTCAACCAGGAAGTTCATAAATAGTGAGGTGCACCTACACTAGGGATTAGTAAAATAGATCTAATCTAATGATTATTCATAAATGGAAACAAAATTTGTGTAATTTAAATCTAATCTAAAATTACTTTTTGTAATTGAATTCTAATCTAAACACACTTTGCGTAATTAAATTCTAATCTAAACACACTTTGCGCAATTGAAATCTTAATCTATGGTTGCATAATTGAAATATCACTTGCAATGAAAACTAACTAATCTACACTTAAAAAATAAAATAACATTTGTAATGGAAAGCTAAACTATTTGCATGAATCAAAGTAAAACAAACTAATTAAACTTATAAATTTACAAAGTGATGCACATGGTTGATGGGGGGCCTTCCATTGTCCAATAGCATTCCAAGTCACAAAATTCACATTCTAAAACACAATGATAGAAAATAACCTTCTTTATTTATAATCTCACAAATTTACATAATGGAAATCTATACTCCTAATCTCATTACATCAATAGTTCTTCATTTTAGATCCCCTTCCATCTCAAGCCTTGTTTACAAAACATTCTATGATTCCTTCCTTCTTATCCTCGTTTTTTATGATAGGGGAGAGTACTCCTATTTATACAAGATTTGATAAAAAAATTTAATAATGGAGATCCACCACTTTCTCTATAGATCTACAATTGTCTGAACCAATAAGACACATCACCTTATCTTGCATGATATTTTCCATGTAGCATATCTTCAAATATTCATGAGGGAATTCGAATTCTATCATGGGAGGCCACATAAGGGTGCCTTAGATGCTTCCAATGAACCTACACATGTCACAAAAATCTTTCCACTATTAAGGTATAAGCATATGCATATTATTTCCTAACTTTCGATCACAAATTCACTTTAAAACACTAGAAATTAATAATGTTTGGAAATCACAAGGGTAACCCAAATGATGATGAAAGTAAGATTAATGTAGTGACATGGTGGTGAAATTGAGGTGATATAATGGGCATGATGGTGAAACTGGATGTCCTTTTAAGGACAATTCTGAGACCCAAAAGAACTTATGACAGTTTTCACATGCTCTCACCTCAGCACATACATCAGAAAATAAGCTAGGCTAAAAATAACCAGCTCTCGGTATTTTGTATGTAATAGTTCTCCAATAATGATGACCTCCAAAAACACTAATATGAATATCAAGCATAACCTTCTTAGACTTATCTAGTTGAATGCGCCTTAACAAAACTCCTATAGGATATTTCCAATATAAAGAGTTATCCTTGATGAAAAATTTAATGGTTTTAGGATTCAGACATCTCACTCTGCTTTTATCAAAATTTGGAGGAGTTTTAAAAGCTACAGAAAGTAAATGATATCATTATACCAAATACACTTAAAAAGCTTTACGTCTACTTCCATGTTGTCAATAGGTTTTGAAATTTTCCCTTCTAGATTTTCATCCATGAAATTCAAGCCCAAAACTCTACAATTTTCTTCAGCTAGTAGTTTGGTTAATCCTTGACCTTTGATTATCTTGGTAGGATTTATCTCTAAATAAAATTAAAGAACTTTAGTCACCCAATTACTTATTTTTCCATCAATATCAATATGAACTAATATTTCTCTAACAATAGATGAAGGTACATAGGAAATAATTTTAGCATGTAGAATATAAAATATAAAACCCTTCAGAGCTTTAACTAATACATAGACATGCTTTTCCAACATTTCATACTTAAATCTGCATCTCTAAGGGATCTTCTTAAAAATTCTATGGGGGCTTCCTTATTTTTTTCCATATTTTTGTAATAAAACAAAAACAATAGTATCTTGATAGGAAAATGAGAAGATTAAGAAATGCTTTGAGTATTCAGGGCTTACCAAGTGAGGTGCTTCAATGATAGTTTTTTTTATCATCTCAAATGAATTTCTAGCTTCAAATGTCCACATGAATTTTTTGTCCTTCTTTAGCATACAATTAATATTATTGACTACTTTAGCAAAGTTGGGAATGAATCTTCTTAAAAAAATTATCTTACCAAGGAAAGATTGAATCTATTTATTGGATCTTGGAAGCGTTAAGGCATGAATTGCAATCACTCTTTTGGGATCAATTCTCACTCCATATTTAGAAACTATGTGACACAACATATTACCTTATTTAAGATCGAAATGAGACTTCTTTGGATTCAATGATATACCATATTTTCTGCATTTAACAAATACTTGTCTAAAGTTTTGAAGGTGCTCTTGATATGAAGCTGAAAAATAGCAATCTCATCCAAATAGATTACTAGGAATTTCTCTTTTTCTCCCATAAATGAAAAGTCCATAGCACATTGGAAAGTAGCTCTGAGATTCATAAGCCCAAATGGCATATTTTCATACATGAATTTTCCCCAACGAGTAGTGAATGTTGTATTCTCTCGATTTTCTGGCCAAACAAATACTTTTTTGTACCCAGATAACCCATCTAACATGGAAATTTTATCTCACCTAGTTACCTTTTGAAGAATATGCTCCATTTTTTGTAATGGAATATTTCTTGGAGCATGTGTTAAGGTTCCTAAAATCTACACATAATCTAACTTCACCACTCTTGTTTCTTACTAGAACTAGATTATCAACCCAATACGAGTATCTCAATGGAATGATGATTTCAGCATTCAAAAGTTTCTTCACTTCCTTCTCCATCACTCGTAACATTAGTGGATTGATTTGTCTTAATTTTTTCCAGAATGTCTTAGCACCCTATTTCAATGGTATTCTATGCTCAATGATAGATGTGTAATATGTCATAAGATCCTCATATTTCCAAGAAAAAACATCAACAAATTCACAAAAAAACTTGTGGTATTCTTATAATAAATATTTTGACAACTTAACATACATTGGCTCTAGTTATGTACCAAAAGTGTAATATTTCAATTTTGCATCTTCTTTTGCTAACTGTGGTTTAAATGAAAAATCATTGTGATAAAAAAATCTTCTCAAGTGGGATTAACCCCTTGGGAATATGATTGGTAGTCATTTCTATGATAGGCTAATCAAAAATCTGTTTTTTTTTCTTCATATTTTTGGTATCTTCATAATCATCATTATCCTTCATGAAATTTTCATCCTGATCAATGTTTAGAACAAAAAATTATTCATTAGCTTTAATGAATATTCTAATCTCATGGTCATCCTCAAAAAAATTCAAATTTTTGATAGTATCAGGAATGCTAGGTCTAAACCTAACTTCCATTTCATATTTTAGCTTTATAGTTATTGGAATTTTGAATGAGCTTACTAAAATAGAAAGTGAATTAGCTAAAATATTACTTTTTCTTCAAAAAAAAGAAATGTTAAATTCCATGAATGAGTCTTATATAATGCTCCATACTCCATTCTGGTAATATCTTAATCTAGGATGCTTACTTTCATAAAAATTTGTGATTTGCTGAATAATAAGTTCAGCATCTTTGAAAACAGAAATTTCTGAAATATTCATGACTTTTTTTATTTTTAAACCAATTAAAAGAGCTTCATATTCAACCACGGTGTTAGTTGCTTCAATTTGAAGTTTGAAAGAAAAATTCGAGCTCTCTTTCAATGGGGAAATAATAACTATTCCTGTAGCAGCTCTTTCTCTATAACATGAGCCATCAAAATACATTTACCACACCTGAGAACCCTCATGACTAATTTGATTTTCAGTAGGCTTCAAAATCTGAAAAATTTCTATATGCAGGGAAAAATTATCCAAATGTAAAATGCTTGAACTCATATGAGTCATTCCAACATAAATAAGATGATTAGTGGGGTATTTTATGTCAGTAATAATATATGATAGCTAAGATTCTCTATAAAGTATTATTTCTTCTCCTCCAAATACAGGGACAGTAGCATAAGTGAAATCCATTTGCAAATTTCATCCCAACATTCTAATCCATGACCAAGAAAATAACATACCAAATCTACAAGGAATGTCAGCTACAACAATATCCATTACCATCCCTCTCATGGGTAACTGAAAGAGGCTTACTGTAAGGTCATTCATGACACCAGGGCATTGGACTTTCTAGGAATAAAAAGAGTAGAATTATTGGTATTCTCTAGTTACTTCTAGACCTAGTTCATCCATGACTTCCTTGGGAATTAAATTATGTGAGGCTGAAGTGTCCATTACATAATTATGCAAGACCTTATCATGAATATTAATTGATAGATAGAAGGGAGGGGTAGATTCATCTCTGTTTTCTACCAATGGACCTAAAATACTAGTGGGGTTTTCATCTTGAGGGCTAAACAAATTAGAGGCTACTTCGGTAGGTGGAGGTTGAAGAACTTTCATAAAATTCTTTTTGAAATAATCATTTTTCATGAGTTATACAAGAGGAACATGAATCTTAATATTTTGTATCTCATTTTGAAAATTGAAAGTAGGCGACAACTTGTGAGAGATTTTTACCTCAAGTGAAGGAGGGTTAGCTGCTTCTGGCTTGCTTGGATAAACCACTTATTTTTCTGCTAGAAATTTAACTGTATCCTTATTCTTCTTTGGATGTGCAACTAGCTTGGAGTTATCTTCAATATTATTTGATCTGAGATTTTATCGACTTTGATGATCAACTCTAATCATGGAATGATCAGAACTCACTTCATTATTCTGATTATATGACATGTAGTCTTCATACTCTGCTTGTGTAAGATGAATCAACCCTTATTTATCTCTTAGAAAATTGATATCATCACCTTTCTCCAACCTTGCAACTTCCTCTTCATCTTCAAACATAACACTTTGCAAAGGGGACCACACTTTTTGATCATCAACATCTCTTCTTTCTCGCTGCAAGATTTGAGGAACATTAGGTCTTCTAAATTGCTTCCTATTAGGCTGATCAAATGAAACATTTCTAGTAGTAGCTAGTCTTTCTTCCATCTCGAGCTTTGAAATCTCAGTGGTCAATTACTTTACCATTTTGTCAAATCATCTAACTTAGGATCTATGTCAGAAGTTCCTGAAGATGAAACTTCATCTTTTTTCTTCATTTTTTCTCTGTCAATCCCTCCTTTGAGCCTATCAGTTATTAATATATTATATTATACCTATATAACATTGTATTGCATTTATGTTAGTGTTGTAGATCTTCTTTCTCTCAATAATAATAAAAAAATCAGGATCAAAGGAACTAGCATAAGCAATTTTGGCTAAAGCTTTAGTAGGCTTGATTTCAATAGGTATTTTATTATACATCTTATTGGATCTCTTATAAAAACTAGAAACTAGTTATCCTTTTCTTTCGATTGCACCAAAGTCAGTGATATAATAAAGAAAATATTTATTATCACCCCATTTCCTTAAAAATGTCTCATCTAGGGTTTTAATTCTAGTGATTCTACCAGATTGCAAAGATCTAAACCATTTTTGAACATCACTCTTATGGCTCTGAATAAAAACTCTCATCCAAACATCTTCATGCTCAATATTCAAATTGTCACCATAGGCATAAAAGTCAGTAACATGTTATTTAGCTGTTACCTCTCCCTCACCACTAAATTTAGGCATATACTTGAGATAATATCCTACAGATAATGCATTCATAGGTTGAGGTAAAACTAAAGTGGCATACCTGGAAGAAAAAATTGCATCCATTTGGTAAGGGGGTGGGATTTGACCAGCCATGGTATGAGTTCCTAGAATTTGTGAAACAATAGTTGGTGGCTTTTGAATAACAAATGAAGTTGTGGAATTTTATGAGATGAAACACCAACACTTGGTGTAAAAACTATTTTTTGGCTAGAAAACAAGGGGGATACAAAATTTTCTGAAAAATCAGTAGACAAAATTTGCAACACTTCTTTTGTGACAACCTTTGAGAAAATAGTAGCAGAGGTAGGAAAATTTCGTTTACTTTTTCTTTTCTTGATTAGCTTCTTAGGATTAGGGACTAGGATTATCAAAGGGGAATATGGGTTAGCCTTGGTTCTAGCACTTCTAGGAGCCAGAACTTCAAAAATGAAGTCACCATGTAAAGAAGTCTAAAAATACAACTTGAGTTGTACACCTCATAACTAGATTTATAAATTTGTCATTCACCCATAGATACACTTCAATTCACCTCCCCAACAATGACGACAAAGATGTTAGCACAAGGCTTCACTCCTTAACTACAAAGGAGTAAGCCTTACACATCATAGTTCATTTCAAAGCAAACTATTTTGGATGGTGGGATGGCTCCTTAAAGAGTTTGAAATGATTTCAACTCTTTTAGACCTTCATTCATTTGGAAAGACGTGGAAAGAATAAATTGTATCGACAAGTTTGTAGTATAGGGGAGAATATTGTGACAGATGAAATCTGATAGATATCTGGTACTCAGTCTATGAAATAAACATATCCTAAATCAATCACACATCTATAATGGTGGCCTTTTACATAGACTTTGTTTTATATAAAGGAAACAACATTTAGAAATCAGAATACATGCATAAATAATATCATAAATCCTTCATGAAAACTTCACTAGCATTCTCTACAATAGATGATTTGCAGAAGAGTGAACAGTATATAATTAACTATTAGATCCTCTAATAGTGCTCTGAATCATATTTTCTAGTTGCTGCAACTCATAAATTAGATGAATAAAACAACAAGAGAAACACACCATATATTAGATAGTCCTTTAAACACAAAGCCCTCCAGCATGAATTACAAAAATGAGTTTTATTTATTATCAAAAATTCTTTAGGTCGACCAAAATCCAACCCTAAAATGGTATTTACAAATGATATTTATGCGCAGAGGCACAAACTCCATCTCACCTAAAAAGACGGATCCACTGTTCCTCTCATTATATAGGAGTTATAACATATTAAATACATATACTATCAAACTATAAATAACATGACAGATGTAGATAGGGAGAAAAATACTATTTGAAATGTGTTGCTAAGTGTGCTGACAACTTGCCTACTTTTCTGCTAATCTATTTCTCCATGGTCTTGACATGTCCATATCATTATGAGTCCTTATCATCTTTGGACTAGCTCGAAAATTCTGTTGACAGCTGTCAAAAATCATTAAAAAAAAATGCTACTAGAACTTATATTAAAAATGTGTAACCAATTAAAAACTTTAATGCTACCAGAAGATCCAATAGCACTCTGTTTCCTTTTCAAAGATGCACAACAAGATATTTGAAAAAAAAATGTTCAGATTAAAATATTTTGAAAGTTGAGTTGTTCCAAAGTATAAAAAATAGGAAAAATGATACTTCGTTGGGACATCCTTTCACCCCTACTCCATATGAGCTACAACTTATGTAAGCTTGTCTAAATCTGTTTTGTTGTCAATTGTTGATTATGTCCTTGTAGTCCTAGTGGTTGTTTCTTTTGAAATGGCATTTTTCTTTTATGATTTCTTCTCAAATTTTTCTTCTCTTGGAGGTTCCTGTTTGCTGGCCTGAAGGAGATTTACCCTTTTTTTATTCTTGAACCCACTAGATTCTACAATTCAAGGAGTTACAGTTTGTAACCCTTCATATTGCCTCTCCACATCTATAACTTTGGTCATCAGGCTTGGGTTATGTAGGGCTTTGGATCTCAGCCTAAATTTGTTGCTAACTCTTGTTTGTCTTTTTGTGCTACTAAAAACTTGTCTTGTCCTATTGCTAATAACATATCCTGCATCCTTCAGGAGCTCCTCATCTAATTCGATGGGCTGATAATCCTTCTGAACCTTATGCTGAATGTTTGCTACCGGAACTTTCGGCAACACCTGTTATTTTGATTTTTTTGTAGCTGCAATTTCCATTTTTGACCTCTAGCATATACCTTGGGAAAAAGAGAAATGAGAGGAACAATCTTCATTTATTTGGGCTTTCTAATATATGAACCTTCTCCTTTTTCCAACTTCTCTTCAACTTTGGTTGGGGGTGTCTTTTCCTTTTCCGTTTTTTCCTTAACCTTCTTGTAGATATTTACCTTCTTTGCTTTTCTTTTAGTCCTTTTACCAACTGGTGAAGTAGTTAGTTTCTGACTATCTTCATTCTACTTAGCAGGTTTAGAATATTGTTGTGAGGCTAAAGATTGTTGATCAAGAATTTTTTGTGTAATTATAGGTTGTCCTGCCCTATAAAATAGGAAATTCTCCCAAGACTGGTTTCTTCTTTTGAGTTCTTCAACAATCAACAACTTGATAAGAGACTGATGGTAGATATTATAATCTAAAGATGATGCATGGGTTTGTATTCTAGCTGACATATTAGTCAAGTTTTTCGGAAGTAATATAGGTACGTTCAGAGTCTTCTTACCTACAATGTGAAAAAAAAACCTCATATGATACCGAAATATAATATTATGCCTCATCTCACAAGTAATATAGATCTTAATGAGCTTGACAGTTTCAGCCCATTCATCACTAAGATAACTACTAGGAATCCCTTTAGCCCATTTAGGGTCTCTATATTCATCCTCGATGAATTTTTTCAGGCGTCCTCCAGTAATAACTTGGTTTTTAACAATTTTTCTCCTTCTTGTGGGAGGTGGAATGCTTCAACAATGGATCATGTTGATACCTTCAGTTTGAGGCCATAAACATTCGATTCTTGTCCAATGAATGAGAGGGTAATTTCTTTGGCTACTCCTAGATGAGAGCTTCGTAACCTTGAGAAAATTTGGTACCACCTAGACTATGCAAAAAACTTCCTCACATTTGGTTTGCCATCTATTAAATCAGCCCCTTGAGGTTCAATACGCTTAAGTTTTCCTCTTTTAGTCATCTGCGCAATAATTAAGGTTGTCTGCTAGATCTGAAAGGTGTAAATATTAGAGAAAAAAATACTTAATAGGTGTTGTTCAATCCTCAATGTAAACTATCTGAAAACTCAGTCTCCTCTTCAAGCTTCTCACTAGAACTGCTTATTCACCAACAACCGAATTTGAAAACTGATTTCTTTCCTTTTATTTCGGTGATTTTAAGTCATATGTTGGTTCATTTTTCCATGTAAAAGATATTTTCATAATGATAAGTATCATAACCATCTACCACACCTCCTGATATAAATAATTACCTTCTAGTTTCCTTCTTTGTTTCATATTCTTTGCAACAGGTGGCTAGAGCTGAATGATGTTTGAGTTTGTAGTCGCCTCCATTGCTTCTTTTATGGTAGGCCTAAAGTTCCAGCAATGCTCATGCATTATTAACCATTTGGTCACCACATTAAATCATAGATCCATAATTAATTTTGATAATAAATATGTACCCTTTACATGTGGACACAACGACTTGGACTGATAGACAGAACAAACAACAGTTTGTCTTCATGACTAGACATTGACACCTAACTCTTCCACGTATGACCACTACTAACTCGACACCATTCAAGTGTATAAACTTTCCTATCACATGGAATGGGTCATGATTAAAAATATTTAAACCTTAGTTGATATCGGAACATGTGGCTAACTCAAAAGAGGGTTTCATTTTTATTTTAAAAAAATAGGGGAAGTCATCGAAACTTCTGGTAGCATCGGGTAAAGGAAAAACATGCATAAAATGGAGTTAAAACATACTATCCAATAGGGAAAAAAAAACACTACTGGAACTTCTAGCAGTTTTTTAATTTTTTTTTTTAATTTAAAATTTTTTATCATACAAGTAAAACAATTTAAAACACATGCATGACTAAGCATAGAACTGTGCTAACAATCCAAACTCCTGGTTCTGTTCAACATACTTAACTTGTAACTAGTGGCCTTATGCCCATATGAGTTACAATAAAGAAAACATCCATGAAACCATATTTTCTTCCTTTATCTATGGGATTCTTCACTAAATGGATGCTTTTCTTTTAGGTCATTATCATCATTAATAGTAAATGTCATGAGAACTTGCAAATCTTGATCAAAATCTCCCTCTTCTCCATTTGAAAAACCATCGTTTTCTTCATTACTATAAAATCTTCTCCAATTTTCAAACCGTTTCCCTTTGTCATGATTTTCTTTATAAGGAAACTTAGCATCATAATGACCAACTCTACCACAAGAAAAACACTTGAAGGGAAGCTTACCTTTCAACCTTCCAGTACTTGGTTGAATTTTCCTCATGAAATTTTCCTCATGTTCTTGTGATATATAACTTGATTCCTTGATAAATTCATTTTATTTTCCTTTTGCATAGATCCTAAATGTGGCTTATTTGACTTATGAGGTACGTCCTTTTCTCAAATTCAGTGAGGATACTGTCAAGTTGACCAATAGTAAGAGTCTGCAAATCTTTCTTTTCTTCAATGGAAAACACTTTTGACTCAAATTTTGCATATAGATATCTCAAGTTTTTCTCTACTAAAGTTGAATACTTTCTATCTGCACCAATATTTCTCATAAAATTTACAATCTCATCTATTATTAGAAACAAACTTGCAATACTTTCATCATCATGCACTCTAAGATTTTCATATTTAATTATAAGAGTTTGAAGTTTGGCACTTTTTACCTTCACATAACCTTCATAGCTTTGAATGATCTTGTCCAATATTTCCTTCGTTGAATTTAGTTGCATGACTTTGACAAATTATGATTATGACAAGCTTCCCAATAAGGAATTGACAAATTTTGCATTGGTTTCATATTTCTTCTTTTTTGTTGCATATGTAGGAATGAATGTTGGATATTGATAACCTCCTTCCACGTTTCCCCATACATCTCCTCCAACACTTTGCAGGTAAGCTATTTTTTATATCTTTCACAACAAAAAATTACTTCCATTGAACATTGGTGGCCTGATAGAGAATACTCCTTTATGACTTCCCATTGCGAGGGATCTCCTTCAAGTGATCAAGCTTCTTTAGAAGGACCTTCTCTGATCCCAATTTTTGGGAAAAATATTAAGAGAGGGTGGGGGGGGGGGGGTGCGGCGTGAATCAGTATTTAAAATTGACACAAAATTTTCTTCACTTTACTGATTTCTATATGCAACATTACTTAACCCAATTAGAGTATGTCAACAACTTTATTTAAGGAAAATTGTGTATGCCCATTGAAATTATTATTCGAATAAACCTTTAGTAACTTTACATAGACCAATGCATCATTCATTCATCAAACATTTATTAAGTAGTAAACATGTGCAGTAAGTACAAAATAAATCATCACACATAAGAAACATACATTAGCACTAGGATTTAAAGTGGAAATCAAATGCGAGAGAAAATCACCATTAATGTTATTTATGTATTCAATATTTATTATATATAAAATTGCTTACAATCTTGTAATGGCACAGACTCATACCAACACGTAGGAACTCACCTACAAAAGGTTGCAACCTTCCCTCGTTCTCTAGCTGCTACTGGAATGGATATCCAACCCCCTTGATCTCATTTACCAGCCACTAGTGGAAGGGAGGTACAACCCCCTGATCTGATCACCAACTCCTACTGGTAGGAAGCTTCGACTTCCTCACTAATGGTTCCAATACTCATCACCATTGTGGACCACGTTTCATAAATTCTTACACTGGATCCACCATCTTCAATTCAACACAATTTGTAGGCCTCTTTTCATCATATTTTCAAACTAGGCTCACTAAAATCATTTAAGCCCAATACCATACTTCAAACTGAAACATATAACTATACCGATTCATTCATTGAATCATCAATCAACCCACCAATCATTGATCTTTAATCACAATCAACTAGCAACATAACGAATATTCAAACAACCTAGATCTATATGAAGACATTATTCGACACCTAATCCTCTATGGGTAGGTGTGGAAGGTGAACATTCAGAGAGGATTCCAAGTGAACTTGGAATGTGAAATCCAAGAGTCACACCAATGTAATATAAATGTACATCTATGGTTAATAGAAAGAAAACTCATGCATATCTTTCCTTAGCTTTTTTATTCTTTCCTATTTGGTTATGTTCACCATAGCCTATTTCAACAGGCTCGAGGGCCTATTTATTATTGGGAAACAATGGAAAACCCTAAACATCCAAAAATCTAACCCTATGAGATGAAGCACCAAAACTATGGGCCCCATCTGGGTAAATTGGTACATCAACTTCCAGGAGACGTAACTCTAGCATACGATCTCTGTTTGACGTGCTCAATTCCTTGTTAGAAATATCTATCCAAGAAATACAAATTTTGAGTGAGAAACAATCCATGGACCAATGTTGCTCTCGGTTTTCCCAAAAAACGTCATTTTGGACCTCAAAATGGCTCTGGAAGTTAAGGACCCGTAAAATGCTAAAAATAGTAAATTGTGCTATAAATAAGAAAACTAAAAAACTAAAAGAAACAATGTTGGGGCCCCTAGCGAAATAGGCGGGTGGCCACCAATATCCACCTCGATTAATTATTTCATCTTACAAATAACCCTTTTGTGCACATAGCTAGTCGAGTCCCCACACAACCATGACTAGGTCTCTGAGCACACAGCAAGCAGGAGCCTTTCTACCCAACCAAGAAAAAATCCCTTTACAATGAATTATAGATCCATACCAATCATAAGCAAGTTCCTCTTAGATTGACTAACTAACTTAGACTTGATCTATCTATTTATATTCTTCTAGCGCAGAGAGAATATGGTCTGAAACAATGGTTTGAGGCCAAAAATTTACCCTTAAACCCATTTACATCAAAAATAGGGACTTGGACCCACCCCAAAGCCCCTTGACTCATTCACACAATGGGAATATATAAACGTATACAAAATTACATCAAAAAGTGTGCCCCAAGTGACCCCGTTCCAACAACCCCCAACACTAACATGTGACTCGTCTCGAGTAACTAAGGTTTCTCCTCCTTGATCTTCACTTAGAATGCACCGACATAAGATTTCAGAGGGAGCACCATTTCCAAGATTTTCATTGCTCCTCCCTGTGCTTGATGAGCTAACCTTTCTGTGGTGGGCCCTCCAGTGGCCATCTCTATGCTACGGTGTGTCTGTTGAATTGTCTTTAAAGTGTTGTCTAGCGTCTGTGAATGCTAGAGAGCCTCCTAATCCCATGGATGCATATGGGCCTCAAGTAGTTGTTCTTTTTAGCACAAGTCTTCTATCTCGGTTTGGATCATCCGACACACCTATAGATGAGCTAGGTACTATGTAAGAACCAAGGTTGGCACCAGTGTCCAGCGCTCTTCAAATTGATGTTCCTTCCGATGGAGCTCGTCGCATAGCTGCTATACTACTCGATCATTCTACACATATTTCCATACGCCCATAGCCTCACGTAATAGACTTTCACGCTAGGTGACTGCAACAACAATACTATATTTGGGTTGCTTCACTTTGACTTCTCTTTGGGCACGAACTTCTAGTGGAATTTTGGGTTGCAGCTTGGTTTGAAGATCTGCAATTTATTATTCATACTTGGTTATGATGGTCTGCACCTCAGCATGTGATGCTTTCAATGTAACAACCAATCCGTCAAATTTTTCCTCTGGCGTAGCTATGGCTAGGACTGCTGGAACATCGTGACATACTTGATGGATTTTTTCCTCTAGCGTAGTGTGCTAGGCTTTGGTGACGTGTAATGTTGCTTTTCCTGCTTGTTGTTTTTTGTGGCTTCTTTTGCCCACCTCTAAGATTCTATAGTATATGTGTGAGCAAAAACCTCTCTGAACTGAAGTTCATCTGCAATCATCATGTGCATCAAGTGCAGCTTCCCTACTGGTAACACATAAAGATTAATATTGATATCACGTGTACCTCGAAATTGGACACACCAGCTGGTGTTCACCTGAATGGTTGGTGTAGGGATTTGTACAAAGTGGGAATCCCCGGTAGCTAGTAAGGCAACATCTAATGGCTATGCACTTGTAACTTGCATGCTGGTCTGGATTTCCTGATTTACGCTCGCTTGTATCTGCCTCGCCTACATCTTCAGTTCTTGGATTCCTACCTAAACAATCTCTATCATATTCTTGTACTACACCTCCATGTTGATCTAGTGATCCTCATTCATATACATGAATGTGTTTTAAATTTCATGTAGATAATCTTCTTTCAACATCAAGACCTCCTACCGGGAATATTTGGATCCCTTTATCTTCTTTCTTGATCCACCAATGGCCTGAGAGCTAGACTTGGTTCCCTTATATGTCTTTGCTTCTCATGTGTCCTTTGGCATAGACTCATTCTTCTCTGGCTTTCTTTCTTTTTCAAGATCAATGGTCTTGCCGCTGGTGGTGGGAATTTCTTCTTTCTCTACCACCTTCTTTGTTGTTTTCACTAGCTAGGTGCGAGTGCACGGCTTTGTCAGTGTGATAGGTTTCAACCATGCTGGTAGCCATTCTGTCATTACTCTAATCAAATCATCCTCTGTCACTAAGTATGGTAACACATACCAAACTCCTTCCATGGTGCCTTTTACGCAGATATGCATGTTGTGGAATGTAGCCTTAAAGTCAGATACCATCTTGTACTGATCATATAGCATGGGTGACAGTCGCGGCTTTGACTTTACAAGTTGATAGAGGGTCGCATCATAAAGAAACCAAAATATTTTATTCTCTTTGGGGTGTACCGGGTCTGAGAAGTTCCATAAGGTGGCATAGCGCACAGCCTTGCACATTTGACCAACATGGTTTCCTCAATAGTCTCATCTTGCTCACTCTCCTAGAATTATAACCATTTATTTCTCCTATTATGTTTTTCTTTTGTTTGAAAAACAACTTGTTGGCTACTCTCGGCATATTTAGCAACAATTTTTTTCTTCTTATTCATTCTAGGAAAGGGGTGTCCCAATGCACTTCTTGTTGTTGTGCATTCTTGTTCGATTCATGGGTGTACAACATCTTGATCAAACCATGGTGGTATACTTCATGTGGGTACCAAACCCTCCTTTTTCTTATAGAGGCCACCATCTTAAGAAATATTTGATGAAGGTAAAAAGACAAATTCATCCTATTAGAACCGACCAAATATACAAGAAATCACATATGATATATGTAATTTTTTGGAAAACGACCATCACATGTCAAATAAAGTTGAATATTCATCATATGATCAACCCATTATGGCTTTAAAATTCTTATGTGCACCCCCAACGGTCTAGGAAGGGTTATCATTGCCATCCTTCCCAAAATAATTTAGATTTACTCCTTAAACCATATTTCCCCCTCATGTGGTGTTTTAGTTTCCTCAACGATTCTTTCTTATGTTACATTAAATATCATCCCATGTACCCTAGCTCTATTGCTATCAAAAGAATCAATGAAATCACTGGTTAGCTTAATATCATACCCACTTAAGAGCTAAAAAATGGATCTGAGCCAGCTTCTCCGAACATTGCAAAAGTGTGAGGCACATATGCCTCATAGAGCATTGATCGATCTCACTCATAAATGTTGAGGTTTCCACTCTTTCCCATATGTCCACCTAGGAGGTTCCAAGAATTTTCCAATTCAACTTTTTCCCCTTGTGTGCTCCACTTAAATGGAAATGGTTACCAATGCCTAGGAAATGGTTCCCACCCTCTTAGATTTATCAAATACTTGTTTTTCATTCACTTCACTACCACTACATAGAGTAAGAGCTACAAATACACCGGTTTTAAAAACCCTTGGATAATACATTTATTTGAATGTAGAAAATCCATGCATACAATTGGTTTCCACCGTGTCAGTCAAACACTTGCATCTCATGAACTTGGTTACAACCAACACAGATCATCAAACACATTCTTTTCATGCAATTTGATCCCACTGTATATAGTTAGAGTTTTGAATACACAAGTTGTACACCACCTACTTTATCAAACCACCAGCTACTTTATACCAGTTTCCCACTTGTGTACCACTGCATATAGTAGGCCCTACTCTATCACCTGAAATATAACAGATGTACAGTAATCTGCCATTGCATACATGTAATTTTTTAACAACCAATGGCAACATGAAATATAGAAGTGCATACAGATAATGGTTTAACATGAAATGGTAGCATTAAATATAGAAGCGCCTAAATATAATGGTCTAAGAACTTAATTTCTCACAAGGCTATCAAACCACTTAGTGCATTAAAACTTTTTTATTTAATCACTTTTTTTTATAGGAAATACATAGGTAGAGTGATAAAAATATGACTCAAATTTAAACCTAGTTTTTTTACATTTGGATGACCAATTAATGATTGCTATGAAACTATTTTTGTATGACTAATTAAAAGATTGATATGAACCCTCATGTTAGAATATTTCTAAGACCATAGCATAAGTTATGTAGGAATGGTTATGCAGAATTGTATGATGGTAGATTAATATAGTGTAATGAGATGAGGAACCATAATTTGAATTTAGTTTTTGTACCATAATTTGTTCGGGCGTGGGAGGAATATAATCTACAGCTAAGTTTGGGGATTGTTGCCTCAATTGGAGAACATGTTACATTTTTTAAACATACAATGTACATTTCGTGTGATACCCCTACAAACGAGTGGAATTTTCGGTCTCCGATAGAACATTGCACTTTCAATTTTTTGGTATATAATTTTCTCGTAGTGCCAACCATAAACAAAAACCTACCTTAAATTTTCATACATAATTAAGAATTAAAAATGGGAAAATATGAATAATAACTCTGTGTACCAAAAACATTTCTGGCAGGGGAGGAACCTAATCTAGAGCCCATTTTGGGGATTTTTGCCTCAATTGGAAAACAAATTACAATTTTTAAGCATACAATTTATATTTCCTATGATACATGATGAGTTCGTTGAAGTTCTAGCTTTGATACAACATAGAAGGGGTTACTTCTACAACAGTGTAATTTCAATTTTTTGCTACAATATTTTCCCACAAACTAAAACTAGCCTTAAATTTTAATGGTGTTGTGGGAGGAGCTCTATTTTGACACTAATGGAGCTGTCTAACTGTAGGGGGCATCGAACAGTGTGCAGAGAGCTGTGTGAAGTAACTAGTGATGTCTTAAAGTTCTGACTAATTTCTGGATGCAACTCATATTTCTAACTCTTGTGAATTCATTCCCATGCATTCAATGCACGCTGGTGAGGTTTTATGGCAAGGTAGGAGAGGGTGGCTGAGGAGGAGTGTTTAAAATGGTGGAGGGGCCATGGGGAAGATGGTTGTGGGGCCTACAAAAAGGCGTTCTTAAAAAACAATGGAGATAGAAGGAGGTGGGGTGGAAGGGGGTTCAACAATTGTTATTATTACTTTCCTCAGTAATCCATTATTTCAATTCCAATCCTACATGACTTATGCATACCAATACCATAGTTAAGAAATACTAGAGCTCAAGGTGAATGAAAGAGATTCCTCTTATAAGTTAATTTTCCGTTTACAAGCTCCTTACTTTAATTATTGTACATCTAATCAATATACATGTTCTGTTCCATTGGATAACTCTGTAACATGAAATATTTTGGCCCATCTTACTACAGTTCATCCAACTACCCATAAGTTAAGTATTGGAAATAATTTCTACATTTTTTTTTTCTAGATATTACACATTATAGCTATTACATTATTAGTAGTAGTAGGTTAACTATCTATTTGTAGATTTGGATAGTGGAGATGTTTGCACTCTAATATATATGGTCTAGGTATATTCAATGTAACTAAAAAATATTAACAAGGCTAACATCACATTCCAAATTATTCATGATATAGATCCCCATGTAATTCTCTTCTTCCAAAGGGAAGAGGAGATCTATGACACACTAGAGTTGAACCATATTATTATTCATAGTTTTTAAGGTGTACATGCACCCCTTATACAAACATGTTGTTAATAGTTTTAGTGTGTCGGACCAGTCCTATGCAAATGTATATTCTCTCTGTTTTCCTAAACGAGACTAGTTTTCTTAGTATGATAGCTAACATTTACTATCACATCTCCACCACCATTATTTAGTCCAATTTTTCTCTAATATGTTAAGGTACATTTTCTAGATAGGAGATTTGGTTCTACAATTTTCTATTGTATATACAAGGCACAATACTTTTCACAAATTTCTCATGCTAATTATTCTTATGTAGATACTCTTAATATTAACCCTCAATATCCCCACTTCCTACTTTGTCCCTTTAACATTGTATTCATGAGAACATACTCTTAACTCAACTTATTTGAATAAGTTTACAACAATTTATTTTTAATGATATCTTTCCTTTATTATTAGTATTGTTATCACACTACAAGGAAAAGACCCTCTAGCGGAGGTTATAACAGAGGTTTTTAGTGTTATAAAATTGGCCAAAATTGTCAAAAAAACATTTTCTACAACATCCATTTTTGGTAATGGACGTTTTGGCGGAGCTTCTAACGGAATTTCAACACAACTAAAAAAATTGGGCGGCTAGAGGCTATTACGGATGTTTTTCTCATCGGTGCGCTATTCAGGTGTCAATGCACCAATGCGTTTTAGAGTAAATGCACATGTTATACAAACATATGAAGCACCTGGACAGAAAAAAAAATAAAGGATGCCCTGGGACGTCTAAAAAAAATTTGGTGTGTGTCATCCAGATGGTCACCCCAGGGTGGTCGAAGGTGCATGCACTGGGTCGTAAAGGTCTAAAATTGCACTATGAGAACTGTAGGTGATACAATGCACCAGGTCGCTCTAATTGGTATTGGGATTTTCGCAGTGCCCATATGTCATATCAACGCATCGGTTCATAGTATTATATAAACACACCGGTGCATAGTATCACACAAACACACTAATTGTTCTAATTCATATTGGTATTTGTGTGGTGTCGATAGGTCGTAGAAATGCACAAGTGAGCAGTCTCACATAAACGCACCAGTGCACAGTATCACACAAATGCACCAAGAGTAATAATTGATATTGGTATTTATGCGGTGGCCATAAGTCGTAGAAACGTACCAGTGCACTTTATCATATAAACGGACCGGTGTGCAGTAACTGACATGCACCAGTGTTCCTTTTGTTTTTTTTAGAAACATCGACCTATGATAGTGCAATTATTATGATTTTTTAAAATTCTTTATTCATCAAAAGCATGGAAAATTTTAGGGGCTAATACTCATAGGTGGGCTAATTTTCCATGCTTTTTCCAAAAAAAGATTCACCAAATTTCCATTTTCTCTAAAAGTGATTCGCCCAAATTTTATAGTATAAAATTCTTTTACCTTAAAAATCGTTGAAATTTTATAGATACTAACATTAGATCGTTATAATTTTGAATATTTTTATAAAAATATATCCAAACATTTTATACTTATCACATTAGGGACTCGTAAGATTCGGCAAGGATTCTAAACATTAAAATAAATTTCCATCCTTAATATTTTCCCTGATAAAAAGTCGACACATATCTTATAACATTATTCATGTAAATTAAAATTTTATTACTGGATTTGAATGTGATGTTTGGATTAATTTTTTATATCATATCATTATATTTCACATCTCTTCATTAAAATATTTAATCATCCATATATTTAATCAGTGGTGTTACATTTCACAGCGACAATGGAGAACACAATAGAATAAATTAAAACATATTTTATTATATATATATATATATATATATATAAGACACTATGTCATACAAAATGGGACAGCTATTGGTATCCGATTGTCTTTCAATTGGGACACTATGTCCATTACATTAGACAAAATGCCTGATTTCACACTCAAATATTTCAAAAAATACAACGCCTTGCTTTGATATCCAAACAAAATGATCATCATTCTTCTCTTGAACTAATGTCACTACTCGAGCTATTTCCATGACTTAGGTTATTTTGAGGAATGTTTTGTTCACGGTGTTGATTTTTTTATTCTTCTTCACCTTCCGTCTACAAACAAAGAAATAAAATACAATGAGTGTATATAAATTGGTGAGAATAATGAAAATTGCAATATTAAATAATATACATCAATGTAAATCGAAAAGAAATGACGTACCATAGAAAAAATTGACTCATGAACTATACACATTCTTTCAATACCAAATTTCATGCCATCTTTCAAGATTTCATCTCTTGGCGCAGTTCCATACTTTATTTCCTGCAAGTTTTATACCCCATAAAAAATCATATATTTAATATAAAATATTTTTTTTTCTATTATTTATAGACGAAGCTATGTAAAACGAGATCGATAGATGCTTACAAATTCCACAATTAATTTTTTATATGCCAACATATACTGACAACCCATATTTAACTCAATGTCAATCAATTCGTCTGATGTTTTTTCTTTGCATGTTAGCACCTGTTTGAATAAATTCAATGATGATTGTTGTAAAACAAATTAAAATATACAAAAATAAATCTAGTTAAGTTGTTGTAAGGAAGTAACAATTACTCACAAACTTAGATATCAACGCTTTTCTTCCATGTTGTCCTATTTTATGTGTTAAATGGGTTCCATTTTCTTTTCTTTTCTGCAATAAAATACTTGAAAATTAATATTTAATGATAAATTGTTTACTTATTGTACCTTTTATTGCCCAAATCCACCTTAGGCTGAAGGAAGGCGGGATTCAGGGTAACACCAAACCATGCTCAGTCTGGTAGCTAGCCCTACCAGAACAAGAGAGGGCTCTCTCCGAGTCAATATCAAGAAAAATGTATCAATAGGGCTTGAGATGACTGAAATGAGTGCTAATTTTAGGCTAGGTATATGAATCAAGGAGTTTGGAATGATTTTCAGGGGTTTTTGTTGGAAAAATGGAAAGGCAGTTTTGGGCTTGGGGATGAGGCCAATTTCTTGCAGAGTTCGAGTTGGGGCAGGGAAGGCAATGGCTTTGATGTCTTAGATTGAATGAATGGATATAAAATAATTCTGATGAGATGAAGAGGGAAAGAAGGTGCAAGGATCCTCTTCAAACTAACGAAAACATATAAAACTAAACAGAAGTTTAAGGTAGAGCACCAGCAAACTAATGAATTCTACCTTAGTTACTCATTTGTTTAATTTCAGAAGCAAAGAGAAGGGAAATGGCATACATAAAACATTAATGAAACTCACAATTACATGGAGAAGAACACCATCAAAACTCAGAGCCACAAGGATCCCAACAAGTGCTGCAAAACCTTGGTCTTTCCTTTGCCAAAAATACTGAAATGAATATACAATGAGGTGCCAAACTATTCCCAAGATTCCAACCCTGAAAACGTCACAGAAAATAAAATATATAGAAAATTCTAACCCCTTCCCATGCCTCTAGGGGTCGAGCTCATCCTTCTAGGAGCTGTTTCAACCAATTCTAAACTAGGAACTGAAATCTAGGCAATCAAACAAATTGCCTCTATATGGAAGGAAATTGATTCATTCATTTAATTTTCACTTTTTAGTGAATGAATCCTCTAGAACAAGTAAATATGTGTCAAATTTACATCATTATCATCAAATGACATCAAGGTAGATCAATAGTTACATCAAAATGTAAAACTAGTCAAAACTGGGCTAATTTCTGAGCTGAAGAGTGAAAATGAGGCCAAATTTCTCTATGCGCCACGCCCAAAAACTCAATGTGTCACACCACTTTGGAGCTGATTTGGAAGCACTTCCCGAAGTCCAAATTGAGCTCATGATAGCTTGTTTGAAAGCCCTGTCTGTCTACTATCCCACCCAAGTGGAATTTATGGATTTGGATGTCATTTTTCCCTCCAAAATTTCAATCTCCCAAGACTGGTTCCTGTGTGTGCAAAAGGTGGCAGAAAGGCCATTTTCAAGGTGTTTTTGACCCTTTAAACCACCCAGAACTTGATGAAATATCTCATCCATTCCTAAGAATGCATAATTTATCATAAAAAAATCCAAAAATATCAAATTTTCCTCCTGAAGATGTCCCAATCATAAGCGCACGCCAAGTGGCGCTACGCGTCGGGCAAAAAAACCTGTTTTGTGACCAAAAAAATCAAAAATGACAAACTTTTCTCCAAATTTGCTGAAATTTGGAGTGAAGGTCCCCCATCAAGTATCATGCTCAGCCAAAGAAGCTTAGGCCAAAATTTGGAGTCTATCTTCCCTTTTTCGCCATTTCAGTGCCCTCCTTAGCCTCGCTTTCAGAATCTTCATTTTTGCTTTGCAAACATGTGTGCGGGCCCAATAGTGGTTCTTCATGTGTCTGAGAATTTCCTTTTCCCTATTTTCCTTCGCCAACAGCTTCTCAAGATGAATGTTGACTCTCTCAAGCCAAATCTGCCGCTCAAAAGGTGTCATGTCACCATGTCTCTTCCAGGCCAATTCCCGGTCTTCACGAATTTTCTGCAGCTCCATGAGTGTCTGTTGATCCTCCAATTGTTTATTCCGCTGCTCCAAGTAATTTATAACCCACTAAGCTCTCTACAACTTCACGATCAATTTTTTGATCTCATCTTTCTTCTCCTGGATGGTTTCTCTTAGTTTTGAGTTTGGAGAACTCACGTCCACATCGATCAATGTAAAATCAACATCTTGACCTCCTGAAGGGCCTCCCTCCCGCATAGGCCTCTTGCCTCTGTCATGTCCCTGTACCTGTGTTTATTTCGAAGGCGAGACCCCTTCCACCCCAAGTGGAGATAGTACTCGCGCTGCTAATGAAAGTAACGAGACCCCTTCCACCCCGGGTGGAGATAGTACTCGTCGTGCTGCTGCAAATAAGGCTCTGGTGCCTCTCTGATAGGTAACACACACTGGAACACTGATAAGCTCTATCTCAGGACCCTAAAACTGATGTGAAGGCTCACCTGCACCATGAAAAATCTCTGGAGGAGGCTGAGGGGCTGTGAAGAAGTCACAGGAAATGAACTCCTCCCATCCAATGCCCTGCAATCCAAGCTGATGTACTACAATGATCTTGATGAGCGCATAATGATAAATGTTGTTATGCTGCTGCTCTGGAGTCTTCTTCTGCACAAGGTTATTCATCCTCTCTATGTTTTGGCACATGAAATATGGAATGCTCATCATCCGTACTCTCGTGAAATGTATCAACAGCCGGATGTGGTATGCATAAAGGCATGAGAATCTACCCTCGCAACTGAAGTACCTGATAATAAGTCTCATCAATGGTGCATATGACTCCTTCAGAAACCAGAATGGGAATACCATGCTGAGCTGCCTCAAATAGCTAGGCCTAATGTAAGGTTCATAATATGCTCTATCTAGCTATTGTCTCTTGTTCCACTCTTCACCTATGTTCGGTATCCCGGTTGCTTGAGAAATGGTTTCTGGTGTCAAGGTGAAGTTCACTCCAGTAAGGTTTACATGACCATCATGAAAATGTAGGAAAAATAAGCGAACCAACTCCTGATGATGTTGAATCTGAGCAATCATCTCACAATACTGAAAACATGACTGTTGCTGAAAGCATGCCATTGCAAGCGGGTAGGCCTTCAATTGAGTCAAGGAAGTAGGCTCTTCTCTCACGTGCTTGCCACTTTTATGAGGCCTTCTCGGTACATTAAGCTCTGTGGTTGAGTCACTGTCTTGCTCATATCCTTGCTCAAATGATGAATCTGTCTCTGTCATGGTGCTGCAATGTGTGTAACAAGTATATGTTTGATTGGTTTGAAAATGAGAAATAGGTGTTTTGCTTCAATGTCAAATATGTACCAAGTAGGAAATGAGGGACTGTGAGGA
>CM076572.1:1045858974-1046035444 GCA_034641835.2 Pinus albicaulis
TCGTATGTGTAGAGCTATAAAAAGGGTCTCTTTCACCTCTAATTACCTCACATTAATATGTCAATCCGGGAGCATTTTGTCATTATAAAGAGTGACTCATTCTGAGGCTATCATTTGTCAGAGTAATGCTAGTAGTACAGTGCTTAAGAAATACAAGAGTAAACGGATGCTTTTCTATAACTAAATTGCTTCAAAGAATAAATCACACACTCAGAAAACTCAACAGCTTATCAGTCAAAGGTTCGGCAGTGATAACCCATCCCTTCAGAAACTGATGAAAAGGAAACCAGAGCATAGACCACGAGCCTGGGAGCTAGACGGTGACTGCTAATGCTCACCTCCCATCAGGTCATCTACTCACTAAATCGGCGTCTTGATAAATGGAGCGACAAATAAAGATTGAACATCAATTCTAGAATGAGCGACAAATGAATAACTAAGTCCATGATTTACCTTGATTTAATCTATTAACTCAAATGCACTCTTTGCAATTAAATAACATTCTTTCACTCTAAAGGCAATTCACACAAATCACACTAATGGAACAACAATAACTATTAATGAATTATGGAACAGTACTGATAAATCAGAAACGCGCACAACACACTGAAATAACAATCTGAATCAACGGAAATACGAGTGTGCTTCCAAATAGAACACTATTATTTCTGAATCCAACGATTATGAAGAACACTACCTCAACAAATGTATGACACGAATATTCAGTATAACAGCTCCGTAACAAAACAGTAAGAACATGCAATTAACTCTTAAAAGGATTAATAACTTGATGCGGAGTCAAGACACGATTCTATATGTAAAAACCTCAATGATTCAATCTTTAACAGAGCATGTAATATGAACTTTATAAAGCATATCAAATTATCAAATAACACTGATAAACAAACCACACAGAAGTCAAGTCGTAATGGTACAAAATCAAGTGTCCTCCGGGGCCGGGCCCTTAGCCTCCAAGGATACACCGCTTTAAGTTAATCCAGACGCAAAGATGAAATAATCACCAAGCTTTTATTAATGCATCGGTCAAAAATACATTGAACCAATTCTCAACGAGACTTAATAATCAAAGCTGATGTTTTACAGAAAATTACATAAAAGCATATCCTTCCTTCTCTTCTTAAGCTAACAGTGTTGTCCCTTTATATAAAGGCGACGGCGGAGATGTCCAAGTAACAAGATAAATAAAGCAGCGATCCCTCAGGATCGAAGATCCTGAGGGATTCGCCAAACTGTTAATTCTTCATCCTTTCCTTTCTTTGGCGCCGAGCTGGTGTCTTCTCCTTCTTTTCCGAGCCGATTTGCTGTAATCTGTTTAGCCTTGTTTGCATTCGGTTCACCTTCAGAGGGACAGCAGTTATCTCGACTTTGTCTCTTCCTTTGGAGCGGCAATTCCTCGTTTTCTCCTTTTCCTGTACAGAAAATAACCATTATCAGTGGTTAAGTCTTGCATATCAATTTTCACATGTTTTGTTATAGTTCCTTATTACTTTCCAAATCATGATACAAAAAGATTTACAAATTCTACTAAAAAGCCACTGAAATAATCATCAAAAGCATACCTTTTTAGTACTCCACACACCCCCCTGCTTACCTTGTTTCATGTCCTCATGAAAACATTGTAGTTGACATGCAAGGCAGTGAGAGAATATGCTGGAGAAGGAGTCTCATTCGGAGGCCTACAACCATGATGAGTGATTAGATAATCAAAGAACTGACCTGTTTTCCCCTCAGGCATCTCATACAGGGCCTGGTATCCGGGTGCAGGGTGCCAAATAATTGGAGTGCGAAATCTATATCCTAACCAGGATGACCCTGCTTTCAGAATGCTCTCGCCATAGAGGTTTAAACGGTTGGCAGCTAATTCAAAATTCTCATACTTAAATGGTTCTCTGAGCTGGATGTTTGGATCAGAGATTCGGTACCGAAATTTTGCTGCATTAATGGCCAAGTCTTGGATGGAAAGAAAATACTCTAAACCTTCCCGAATAAGTGCCTCATGCATGGGTCCTAAAGTTTCACAGACACCCGGAGTCTTTATGAGGTTTCTATGAGCTTTCCACAACTGCACTGGGTTCCTAGGCTCAGCCCTTACCCGTAAATCTAGACCATTTTCCTGACTCTGTAAAGTATCATAGGCTTTGAGCCACTTAATTTGATTAACCCCGAATGAAATGAATGCCTGAAATTGGATGTCTCCAAATAAAGGGCCAGGGTTTAACTCAGTCTCCTGATTTAACACAAGGTCATGCAAATAAAGTTCACACAACAATCTCTGGACTTTCACTCCATAATGTTTATAGCAGTCTATAAAGTCATTGACAATGTTGATTTGTATAGGGGCACCTGCTTTAACAGCTTTTATTTTTAATTGTAAATACCGTTCTAATAAAAACAGAGCATAGTTTTTAGCAGGAGCCCTACATGCTAAGACGTCATTGTATAAAGAACACAAGGTATTCATATGCTTGATAACAGTATCTAGTCTACGGGTTACCTGTGCAACTTCCTCTTGTTCCTTTCGCCACCCTTCAAAGGCCTGGCTTTTGGATTGATTGACGTCCCTTAGTTGCTGCTGTAACTCTTCATATTTTTCTCGGGGGATCGTTTTATCTCTAAGTTGTTTGGCTTCTTGTTGGGCTTGCTTCATCATCTTATGCAAGGTTTTTGTCTTCGGATCTTTTTTCCATAGGTCAGTGGAGGCCGGGAGTTTTACCTGAACTTTCTTATTATGCTGTTTGGAGTTCAGAACCCTTATTACCCCTGAGGGTGGTGCCTCCGTCTGAATGTTCTTGTCACTGGTCCTTGTATCATCCTTTTCTGTTTTAACGCGAATATCCGTCTGTTCCTGTTCCTCAACATCATTTGGAACGTCAGCTGGATTTTCAGTAGGGTTTTGAGTAGCAGGCCGATTGTTGGCCCTCTTTTTCTTCCTTTCAGTCTTTCTTACCTTCTGGTTCTTTTTCAGAATCCTAATTTGTTGTCTGAGCTGGGTTATCGTATTCAACAATTTCTGCCGTTCCCTCCGCAACTTCTTAATTTCCAGCGTTTCATTAGAAGGAACAGAAGAATGTCTGCTGCGGTCTGGACCATGACTAGTTTCAAAATCTTCCTCTTGGGGTTCTTCCTCACTGTTCTGCTCTGGCTGTTCTGGGGTAGGAACCTCGACTGGTTCTGTCTCTTCCTGAGCGACTGCTGTTTCTGCTCCTACTCCCTCTAGAATCTCCTCTTGTGACCTGGGAACAGATTGTTCCCGTTCAGTATTTACCTCCTCTTCATCATGAACAGGCATGTTTTCTTCTTGGGGTTTGTCGTGGGGGTCCTCTGAATTAGAAGGTTGGCCATACTTGCCCATATTGGCTAAGACTGCGGCCAAGTCATCTTCTCCCAGTAGGTCTTGTAATGGGCTATCTTCCTGCTGTACCATTTCCTCCTCCTGTTCAATTTCTACTTCTATTTCTGTTTCCAAATGCTTGGCTGCTTCTTCTTCGGATTGCTCGTCCTCAATTATCACTGGTTGGCTGGTGCTTTCCTGGAGCTTTTCCAGCCTTCCTCGTATCCGAGCTAACCGGATTTATTTTCTGGGTTTCTCTATCCTTCCTCGCATCCTAGGTAACTGGGCTGATTCTCTGGGCTCTTCTGGCTACTCGGGTGTATTACTGGTATGCTTGTGTTCTGCCGATTCTTGGTGTATCCCTGGTTGTTCTGATGCACTAGCGACATGTTCTCTGCGTTTTGCCGGTCGTTCTGGTGTGCTTGTAGGATGTTTACGTTTTGGGGATGGCACTGTCAATCCCCCCCTAATCATTACAAGAAGCTCTTCCCAGCTGCTCTGCTGCTGGGTGAGACTATGGCTAACAACTAGTCATATTAACCCATGGTGACTAACGACTGACTCTACATGTTGTGCCTTTTTTATGCTTTGTGCAACATCATGCAGTAATGAGTTCAGGAGTGCAGGTAAATTTACAGAGCATTTCTGCTTTAAAAAAGCTAAAATTTTAAGATGTCGTGGTCTTACCACATCTTTCCTTCCTTCGCAGGTGATGTAGCCCTGCACTATTCTTGCTAACTCCGTCCAGGGTTCTCCTAGGGTTGCTGGAAGAACTCCCCTCCCCTTAATTGTCAAACTCTGGCCTTCGTCCTGGAAAATTTCCATGACCTTCTGTAATCGTTCCTTTTTCAATGTCCATACTGGTCCGGTGGCTGGTAGTCCTGAAACTTCTGCAATTATGTCATCGGTGACCGCTATCTGCTTCCCCCTTACTGTGGAATGATCATCCTGTAGGTTCTGTAGAAATTCCATCGCTACTGTTTCATTAGACTCCTGTAGGCGATTGAAATAATTCAAGCATCCTGCTCTTTCCAGGATCTCCCGGGCAGCAGCAGAGATCGTCAACTGCTGAGGCTCGCTTCGAATTGCCCTTCCTCCCATGGTTTCACTGTGGATTCTAAATGGAACGGAAACTACGTTTTCTGTTTGAAACACAGAGAGGGTGATAATCGCAAGGTTTCAAAAAACACAGAGTATGCAACAGTGCAACAGAAAGCAATTTTGTGCAAAAATAGAAATGCCATGCCGTTAAACCATGCCAAACCATCGTTCGCTATTTTTCCCGAATGGTAAGTTGACACGTATTTCAGGGAATGATGAGGTTAACCTCCCCCCCCCGCAATGTGATAAGCTGTCCCAGCCGGCAAATAAAGGGGCGGCACCCAATCTGCAACCAAGTTAGAAAGGAACAGCATGTGGAATTATGCTATGTTAAAAAGGACAACGAATTACCGAAATCGAGGCGGAGAATTGATCGCGTATTATATAAGAGGCTGCTGTGTTATGATATGAGGCTAGTGGATAAGACATGTATCGTACGTGCCAAATCTCAAGTGGTCATGGTCACTTCCGTTGCCATGATTGGTAATGATAAATGTTCATGCGATGTATAAATCGGGAAATGACATATGATTAGTTCCTAGGATATAAGAAACAAAAGAGTATTAGTATCTTACCCATTGGTGTAACCAAGGTGACTTCAATACCATTAACAGTACTCTGCTGCCAACAGGTGTCCATAACCTTGGCAGAGTTGTTTTTTCACCCTCGGAACCATGATCCTTTGTGTATACTTAGGAGTGTTGTTATGTCAAAATGTAGACCATTATGCTGGCTTGATGACCAGTTAACCATAATGCCATTCACGAGGAAGGAGCGAAACGTGGGCAGGCCGACTCGTGATGAGACCTCCTGTTCCAAGGTTCGTTTATTTGATATACCTTTTGGACCATATCCCTGGTGTGGTGGCCATAATGGGAATGCCACTTCACTTCCATCCTCATGATCATGGTAGGCTGGCTCTTAATGAGACCCCCTATCCTGCATTTGACACTTCACATATCATGTTCACACATTTTTTTTTTTTTTTTTTTTTTTATAGAATACTTATCCTTATTTATACACAAAGGGTGGTTCTACACTCCTTAAGAGTAGGAATGGTGCAAGAATTATTATCATCTCAATAGGAAGATATAAGCTCTTTGCTCTTATTCCCAAGTAATAGTCAAAAAAGTTTAAGGGGATCAGCATGATAAAGATAACCAATCAGGGCAAAATTAGTAAAATCATGTCAAAAAAAGGTAAGAAATAAGTATGTTCTTCCGTTTGTCCTCTTACTAATGCAGAGCCTTATAGATATAGCGATTTATGGTTTGCAGATTTCGGTATGTTGTGATTTTATATTCATTGCACAAGTTCATAGCTGTATCTTTAAAGACTTGAAATAATACGGGCAAGAATCATCCTCAATTTAGTTCAGCAATAGGAATAAGCTGTTTCACAAGGAAAGCAAAGGTATGCTAGAGGTGTTCCTTTGAAAAAGAAACAACGACGGATGATAGAAAAAGGAACAGCAAAAAATGCAAATGCCGTTCCTTTGGGAAAAGGAACAGCAAAAATAAAAATAATATAAAAAACACTCAAAATGCCATTCCTTTGAGACAGGAACAACAGCAATAAAAGAACGTTGTTCCTTTTAAAAAAAGGACAGTAGTGATCAAAAGGAACAACAAAAGACGTAACAATGCCGTTCCTTTGGAAAAAGGAACAGCAGAATGATGTTCCTTTAGAAAAGGAACAGCAAAACAAGCAAAGCCAAAAACACGCAGATGCTATTTTTAGAACGGCAAAAATCGAACTTTGTGAAAGAAAAGGAACAGCAAAAATGATAAGAAAACATTTAATGCAAACTTATGTACAAAAATCACTCAAAAACAAGAACTTATGTACAAATTATAAAAAGAAATGAACCCTTAATGAATTACAGGTGAGGAAGATTTCTCTTCCTCTCCTAAAATCTCCATATCAGTGTCTCGGCGTAGCTGCTGGCAGAAGGATTCCCGAGTGAGTGGTTTGCGATAGAGACGGACTCGGTGGCCGTTTACTTTGAATGCATATCCAGAACCGTCAATGGTAATTAGAGTGAGGGTTCCGTTTTCATGCACCTTCTGGATTTCGTATGGTCCCAACCATCGAGTCTGAAGTTTTCCAGGGAAGTCCTGAAACCGAGAGTCGTATAACAGAGCCTAGTCTCCCTTGTGGAAGACTTTGTTTTTGATGAGCACATCATGCCATTTAGCTCGCTGCTGTTGAATCAATGCTGTATTTTGTAGTGCAGAGAGCCTAATTTCGTCTAATTCATTGATCTGTTGTAGTCGATTGATTTGTGCCTCGCTTAGATCTAGGCCAACTTCCTGTGTTGTCCGTAATGTTTGGATTTCAAATTCTATGGGAAAAATGGGTTGTTTTCCAAACACTAATTGATAAGGTGAGTAACCGGTGGTGCTCCTCCATGTGGTTCTATAGGCCCAGAGTGCTTCAGGTAGTCGGGTAGCCCAATCACGCCTATGTGACGCAATGGTTTTCGTTAGGATTGATTCTATTATCTTATTGCTATTTTCTACCTGCCCATTCGCCTGTGGGTGATATGGAGTAGTGATTTTATGCTGGACGTGATAATTGTTGAGTGTTGCGGCTAATTTATGCCCAACAAATTGTGGTCCTCCATCTGTAATTATTTCCCTAGGCAGGCCATAACGAACAAATAGATGGAACAGGAACTGTATGACAGAGTCCTCTGTGGCTCTTGGCAATGCTTCTGCCTCAACCCATTTGGTGACATATTCCGTTGCCACCAAGATATATGTTTTCTGATTTGATGAGGGGTTGATGGGTCCAACGAAATCAAGAGCCCATCGCTCGAATGGTTCGATGACTAACTGTGGTTTCAGAGGCATCTCATCAGCTTGACCAGGTCGTCCTGCTCGCTGGCAGCTGTCACAGGCTTGGACAAACTTCTTCGCATCTTTGAAGATCGTAGGCCAGTAATATCCTATCTGCAATACTTTATGTCCAGTTCTACGCTCGGCGAAGTGCCCCCCACACGGTCCATCGTGACAGGCTTTTAGGATGTCAAAGATTTCATCCTCTCTAACACATCGCCTGATATGCATGTCTGCTCCTGTGTGAAACAAATAGCCCCCAATCCACGAAAATCGAGAACTTTTCTGAATAATCTGCTTGCGCTCATTAGGAGTTAAATGTTTTGGTAGTTTACCTACTGCGAGGTAGTTGGCAACATCTGCATACCAGGGTGTTTGAACGGTAATAGCAAATAGGTGCTCATCCGAAAATTGATCTTCCACTGCTGCTGCATCGCTTGATTTTGGTATTCTCTAAGGAAAATCGGCTACAGGGTTTTCTTTGCCAGGCCGGTCCTTGATTGTGATGTCGAATTCCTGCAATAAAATTAACCATCGAGTTACTCTGGCATTTGTGACAGGCTTATTTGCTAAATATTTTATAGCAGAATGGTCTGTATATAAGATAACAGGATAGCCTGTAATATAATGTCTAAATTTATTGACAGCATGTATTACGGCTAGGAATTCTTTTTCAGTAACAGTGTAATTTAATTCAGCAGGGGATAAATTCTTGCTGATGTAATAGATGGCATATGGTTTTTTATCCTCTTCCTGCCCAAGGACTGCGCCAATAGCTGTATCTGAGGCATCAGATGATATCTGGAATGGTAGGTCCCAGTTTGGTCCTCGAAGGACTAGGGTTGTGGATACGAGCTTCTTTAAATCCTCGAAAGCATGGTCACATTTTTCTGTCCAAAAAAAATCAACGTTACCGGTTAGTGCATATAAAGGAGCAGAAATGTGCGAATAATGCTCTATAAATCGTCTATAATAACCAGAAAATCCAAGAAAGCTGCGTACCTTTGTTTGAGTAGTAGGAGTGGGAATGAGCAAAAGTATTTGGATTTTGGCCGGGTCTACCTGAATGCCGGCTGCTGAGACATAATGTCCCAGGATAAGTCCTTCAGTCATCATCAAGAAACATTTTTCGTGACTTAAGCAAAGCCTGGTAATAATGCAACGTTGTAGGACTTTTTCTAGGGTGTCTAGAGCCGGATCAAAATCATCTCCATATGGTGTAAAGTCATCCATGTAAACTTCGAGTCCATCATTTATTAAATCTGCAAAAATGCTGAGGATAGCCCTCTGAAATGTGGCAGGAGCATTACATAGGCCAAAAGGTAGAACTCGATAGGCAAATGTTCCCCAGGGACAAGTAAAAGTAGTTTTATCCTGGTCTTCAGGGGCAATCTGAATCTGATTGTATCCAATGAAGCCATCTAGGAAAGAAAAGAATTTATTCCCTGCTAAAGTATCTAATACTTGATCTATGAATGGGAGAGGAAAGTGATCTTTCTGTGTCGCCTTGTTTAATTCCCTATAATCCACACAGATTCTCCATTTTCCATTCTTTTTTGGTACCACCACCAGCAGAGAGACCCATTTACTATCAGAAATAGGATAGATAAAGTTGACATCTAAATTTTTTTGAAGTTCAGCTTTTACCACATCCTTTAGATGAGGATTAAGTCTCCTTTGCGGCTGACGAACAGGTCTGGCGTCTTTTTCTGTATAAATGTGGTGTGTACATAACTGGGGATCAATTCCTTTCATGTCAGGGTAATCCCATGCAAATGCTTCTTGATATTTTGTTAACAAATGGATGAGCTTAGTTTCTTGTTCAGGTGTGAGATTAGCATTGATGTTTAAAGTTTTTCCCGGTGCAATTTCCACAGTTTTACTATTTGCAACAGAAGTAACAGGTATTGTTTGGTCATGCGTATCTTTCAGAGGATCTTCCTCCAATTCATTATCAAATGCTGCTTCTATCATGTGACACTGTGTGCGAGGTTCAGTTTGACTAATGAAATTATTAATGGCATCATCTTTTGTTTGGTCTTTAAAATCAAGTGCCTCTTGTATAGTTAATGGAGATCTGATGTTATCAGTAAGGTATGATACAGGGTGCTTATTAGTTTTGATCATTGTGACACTTGGCTGCGCTGGAGGATATAGAACTAAATTTTTGCTATTCGGTCCTCTGGTTATGGTCATATTTCCCTGCCGGCAACCAATGTAGGCATCGGCAGTGGCAAGCCAAGGTCTACCTAAAATTAGTGGATGTCCATCAAGTCGGGTTTTTGGATTAATTATCGGGAAATCGGTTGGATACTCCCAGGACTCTACAGAGACCATGACATCATGTAGAGTACCCTCTGGTCTAACCACAGATCGGTCAGCCAATTCCAACAAAGTAGAGGTGGGTTCTACAGATGTAATGCCGAGCTTTTGGCAAGTTGTGGTTGTTAAAATATTAATTGCAGCCCCTAGATCAACTAAGGCATTAGACAGGGTCTGACCATAAATTTGAACAGCTATAATTGGATTCCTGGGGTCTTCATATTTGAGGGGTGTTTCTCTCCCAGACAATAGGTCAGATAAAGTACCAACTACTTGGACTCTTGGATTATTTTTTATATTCCTCCTTGGTTTCTTTATGCACAATTCTTTGATAGTTTTTGCGTATATGGGAATGTCTTGAATGGCTTGGAGGAATGGAATTTTTATGTACAGATTTTGTAATTCTCCCAGAATGTCAAAGTTAGGATATTGTATGGGTCGAGGTATGGTTAATCGTTCTGGGAACGGAGGAGAGGATGTGGTTTCTTGATTATGAGTTTGTTGCTTATTTACATCCTCTTGTTGTAACTGATGTTCTCTTGGTAACTGATCTTCAATATGAACTGTTTTATCTCCCTCAGTTTCGATTATACGTCCAGATCTTAAATGAAGGTCATTGCACTCCCTCAGCTCGGGTCCTATTTCTGATTTTTCTATGATTTGAATAGATTGGACCTGTCTGTTATTTGGATTGGGATCGGGTTGGGCTGGGAGTTGCGGTCTCAGGTTAGACTGGGGATTTTGTTGTAAGGCTGGCTGAGTAGGTTGAGGGAGCGGAATAGTTCCAACTGGGTGGTACATCGGTCTCTGCCAGCTTGTCTGCCAGGGTGAACTTTGTGAAGTAGAGGGGGTCCATTGTGAAGGATATGGGCCATTTTGCCAATATGGTGGAGTGTAAGGGAAATTCGGCCAACCAGTTTGGCTTGTTTGATTCAGCCATGGATTTGAAGAAGGAAACGATTGTGGTGACCAGTTTGTAAATGGGGTTTGAGATTGATTTTGCCACATACCATATTGTTGAGCATTATACTGTGGGTTTTGAAAGAAAGAGGTTGGGTCCGGAAACATACCAGGTTTTCTTGGCTGCCACGGGCGGCGCTGGTTGATCGAATTCACCGATTCTGGTTCTTCTTCTGCTTCCTTATATACCGCTTTCAATCCAGGAAGTGAGGGGCAGCTCTCCGTAAGGTGATCTTTTGTACAGATGGCGCATGTTTGGACTTTATCCAGTGGACATTCCTTATGGCTATGTTTTTTTCTGCATCGGGGGCAGAAGATTGCCAAATTCTGTTCTGCCTCCAACTGCTTCTGTTTAGCTTGCACAATATCAAGTTGTGTAGTTAGTGTCCCCATAATATCAGTTTTAAAATTTTCTAATAAATTTCCAATTTCTGCACGTGTTACTCCTTCTGCTGATACTTTGTTATCTCTTGCAAACCGATCATATTCAGTCGGTTTAATTCTTGTGCTACCTCTCGAACTCCTGATACACAAATAAATAATGTCAGCAAAATTCTCTTGATAAATATCCCCTTTTCCCATAATGTTTAATGTTTCAATCCATTGTTCCTTCATACCCCTTATTAATGCAGTTTTTAACACATTATCAGGTAAAGGTAGTGATGCATAAGGAGATCTTTGTAGATTGTACTGAAAACATTCCACATACTCCTCTAATGTTTCATTCGGTCTAGCTGTCATTTGAAATATTTCGTCTTTTAATTCTCTAGACCTGCAATAATCCTGATATTTTTTTAAGAAGGATTCTTTCATTTGATCCCAATTGTTGATAACCCCTCCACCTAGCCCCATAAACCATCTTAAAGCAGCCCCTTTTAATGTAGAGGGGAATAATTTCAATTTTTGGGGATCGGTGGTGTAATCGTACCTCCTACATAACACATCGAATTCGAATAAAAATGCATCTGGATCTTCTGATGTGAGTCCATGAAATGTAGGGATATGCTGAAGAGGGATAGCTTTCATGGGTGCATTAGCTGCAGAATCCACTATAGGATATTGTAATGTAGAGGTTTGAGTATTTGGCTGGTTTTGAGCCATGGTATCGAATATATGCCAATAACCTTCCGGGATATCTAGGAGGGTATTCCTAGGTTGAGAGGGAACGGTTTTGACAGGGATATTTTTAACAGCGCTTCCTTTATCTGGAATAATGAGGATACCAGGTGTCTGAGGAGATTGAATTCCTTCAACAATGGCTTTCGCAGCACTCCCCTTATCTGGGCTATCTAATGGCTGATTTGTTTCAATAGGGGATTTTGGTTCCTTGGTTTCCCCTGTTTCTCCTTCTCCTTCACAAAAGTTGCTGGAATTCCCTTCCTGCAATAATTCTGGAGTAGAATTTTCAACTTCTTGAAAGTCCTGCTCTTCAGTTTGACTATGTACCTCAGCACAGGCTACAGATGGTGATCTTGTGGCCTAAAGGGAACTAGTAGGCGGTTTAGAAATGTTTTTCTTGAGGCCTACTGATGGCTGAGATTCTGTTTTCTTATAGATTTCGTCTATGAAGGTCGTTCGGCCAAGGGTCACCGGCCCCTTAGCTTTTTCAGGTTTGGATGGGGGTTTGATCTTCTTTTCTGGCTTTTTCTGCTTAGTCATGCACTCAAATGAACTACCAACTTCTATTCAAACAAAACAAAGACAAATCTGTTAGAAAAGCGGACAGTGGAGCAGGGCTTTTACATGCTCCGCACGTAGGTTCTTACCTTCCGTTTTTAATATCCAACTCCACCCTAGTAGGTTCGTACACTACTCTGAAAAAGACAAATGGCTACACTCTTTCCCCGGCAACGGCGCCAAAATGTAGAGCTATAAAAAGGGTCTCTTTCACCTCTAATTACCTCACATTAATATGTCAATCCAGGAGCGTTTTTTCATTATAAAGAGTGACTCAATCTGAGGCTATCATTTGTCAGAGTAATGCTAGTAGTACAGTGCTTAAGAAATACAAGAGTAAATGGATGCTTGTCTATAACTAAATTGCTTCAAAGAATAAATCACACACTCAGAAAACTCAACAGCTTATCAGTCAAAGGTTCAGCAGTGATAACCCATCCCTTCAGAAACTGATGAAAAGGAAACCAGAGCATAGACCACGAGCCTGGGAGCTAGACGGTGACTGCTAATGCTCACTACAGCCTTAGATCATCTCTCACACTAAATCAACAAATGTTGGTAAATGGAACAGCAAATAAAGAATTGAACAGCAATTCTAGAATAGAACAGCAAATGAATAACTAAGTCCCGCAGGTTGCAACCAAGTTTAATCCATTAACTCAAATGTACTCTTTGCAATTAAATAACATTCTTTCACTCTAAAGGCAATTCACGCAAAACACACAAATGGAACAGCAATAACTATTAATGGATTATGGAACGGCATTGATAAATCAGAAACGCACACAACACACTGGGATAACAATCTGATCACCCTGAATCAACAGGAATACGACTGTGCTTCCAAATAGAACACGATTATTACCTCAAGCAAATGTAAGACACGAATATTCAGTATAACAGCTCTGCAACAAAACAGTAAGAACATGCAATTAACTCTGAAAGGATTAATAACTTGATGCAGAGTCAACACACGATTCTATCTGTAAAAACTTCAATGATTCAATCTTTAACAGAGCATGTGAGATTAACTTATAAAGCATATCAAATTACCAAATAACAATAATAAACAAACCACACAGAAACCAAGTCGTAATGGTACAAAAGCAAGTGTCCTCCGGGGCCGGGCCCTTAGCCTCCAAGGATACACCGCTTGAAGTTAATCCAGACGCAGAGATGAAATAATCACAAAGCTTTTATTAACGCATCGGTCAAAAATACAATGAACCAATTCTCAACGAGTCTTAATAATCAGCACTGATGTTTAATAGAAAATTACATAAAAGCGTATCGTTCTCTCCTGATCTATATATCTAAGCTAACAGTGTTGTCCCTTTATATAAAGGTGACGGCGGAGATGTCCAAGTAACAAGATAAATAAAGCAACGATCCCTCAGGATCGAAGATCCAGAGGGATTCGCCAAACTGTTAATTCTTCATCCTTTCCTTCCTTTTGCGCCGAGCTGGTGTCTTCTCCTTCTTTTCCGGGCTGACTTGCTTTAATCTGTTTAGCCTTGTTTGCATTCGGTTCGCCTTCAGAGGGACATCAGTTATCTCGACTTTGTCTCTTCCTTTGGAGCGGCAATTCCTCGTTTTTTCCTTTTCCTGTACAGAAAATAACCATTATTAGTGGTTAAGTCTTGCATATCAATTTCCACATGTTTTATTATAATTCCTTATTACTTTCCAAATTCATGAGACCAAAAGGTTTACAAATTCTACTAAAAAGCCACTGAAATAATCATCAAAAACATACCTTTTCAGTACTCCACAGATGAAAGGGATGAAAATAAAAGAGAAGGGGAGATTCTCCAAACGAATGGAAAAATATACTTGATAAAGAGTAAGAAACTTATAATTTTTTATATCTACACAAAGTAAATATTCATGTTGAACTTTGATATAATGTATATTTTGATCTCTATGTACTATATGTCAGTTTGATTTCATCAACGAATGCAGAAATTGAAGTAATCAATAACTTCATTCTTTACAATTCCGAAGTGACACAACCATGGGTCACATTATATGAACAAAAGAGGATGAAATGGGATAGTGACACGAAATAATTCATACAATTGAATGGTAGAAGTGTTCCTTACCCCGATCATTTAAAATAAAATATGCCCCAAGAGTTCGATTTCTGACCAAGTTAGAGAGAAATAAGGTACAACCGGTTGTTACCCACGTGCTGAAGAGGATGCGCTAAATGGAGGGATTGGGTGCACCAACTCGGTAATAATCTATTTAATTTATATGTATATTTGAAACTTACTAATGCACCTTTCAAATGTACATACATCTATTTCATATTTTAACTGTTGGGTCATTATAAGACACATGACACTATGATTTTTTTAAATTTTTTATAGGTGCATTTGTTCCCATCTATGTGGGCATATGGACACCATTTTTGCACAGAAAATGTCGATTATGGACACATGACACAAGACTGTGGAGTGGAATTCGAGTTCAATCAATCTAGTCGATCTAGACATTGTGATCAAAACCTAGTATGGGGGGTGTTAGGTTACGTCGGAAAGATACATGAAATCATTGAAGTGGATTTCTCATCTTTCTAATGTGTTATTTTTAGGTGCAAGGGGTGGGACACCTTTGATCGGAAAAATGTAAAGGAATATCACGATAGTAGGCTGATATGTATCAACTCTATAAATATGTGGGATGAAGCTAAGGAGCCCTATGTTTTCCCCAAACATTACAACTAGGTGTTTTTCTACCCAGATGTGTTGGATAGGGATTGGTGGTTCGTATTGAGACATGAACCTAGATCAAAACATATTTTTGGGAACAATAGTGTTATCATGCCAAGCGAGCTGGAAGATAATGAGGGTGATCATGAGAACCGAGAGTGATATGGTACATGCGTTATTTCATAATTTATAGTTTTTAAGATGTGTTTTTATAAAGAAGAAGACTTAATTACCTTATAACTTATAAGACTCTTTTTTTCAAAACATTATAATATGCATTTTGAATTAATTGGTAATTTGCATTGCGTTAATGTTAAAATCAATATTTCACTTGATAATTTGCAATTATGTTGATAAAAAAAACAATGGCATACTATATAAAGTTAATTTCTTTGGTATATAAGGTCATAATAAAACAATGATAATTCTAAGTACGTGAATTTATTTGCATTATTTTCTAAACTTTATTATGTTACAAAATTTCATATTATTCTAGATTTATTATTTTACAATTATTTACAATTTTAAAATTTTAAATATTTAAAAATTTTAATAAAATAATTTCACATTAATACAATTAAAATTTTACAAATATTTTACATACAATTACAATTTTACAATTTCACATACAATTACAATTAAAATTATTGATTACAATTTTAAAATTTTACATACAATTACAAGTAAAATTTTATAATTTTACATAAAATTTACAATTACAATATTTACAATTATAATTTTAGAATTTTACATACAATTACAAGTTTACAATTACAAACATTTCACATTAATACAATTGAAAATTTACAAATATTTTACATACAATTACAATTACAATTTTACAATTTTACATATATACAATTACAATTAAAATTACAATTAAAATCATTTCACAATAAATTAAATGTTACAATTGCAATTAAAATTTTACAAATATTTTCCATACAATTACATTTAAATTAAAATTCCAATTACAATCACGACACAATATTTAATAAATATCATGATTTAATATTAAAAATAAACATCACGATCATGATAACCATCGTACAAACATCATATTCGACTAAAAAACACATACAAATTCGCTAACATCATCTAATCATCATGATCATGATCATCTAACAAAACACAAGCATTGTATAACATCATCACAACACAAACCTCAAATATACATCTCATGTCAAATAACTGCTATCACATACACATCTATCTGCAAGTTGCACATTAAGTGAACATATCTAACATGGCCTAACAATATATACGTCATGATGATCACCAACATGTAAATTAAGTACAATGGCAACATGAACATAAAATACATGGACTATATATATATATATATATATATATATATGTACACAACTGTAATATAAATGTCAAATATCAGCTAGTGGTACATCATCAATAGTAGTACTAGTCGAGGCCTGCTCAGTCAATGGTGCAGCCTCGACAAGCTTAGATAGATGTCGATCATCACATGCCTACTCATCTGCTGGTCCCTCATGCTGATCAAGATCAACTGACGGCTACTCATGATGACTCGACATGGATGGTCTAGCCTGCTCATGATCATGAGTACTACTGGATGTTGTAGGCTACTGATCATGATGATTCGACATGGATGGTCCAGCCTGCTCATGATCATGAATGCTCCATGGATCTTGCAAGCTAAGAAGGTTGACTCGATGTGGATGATCAATCCTGCTCATGATCATGACTACTCATTGATGATGCAAGCTTCTCATCTATGACGCGAGGTGAATGTTGATTGCACCCCTGATCGTGATCATCAGATGATGCATCACTACTCGAATGTCAACGTACTGTGTCTCGACCATGCCTACGTCGAAGGGCCCTCCTCAACCCTGCCAAAAAGCTTGTAGCTCCTACGACACGCCACATCAGTGTCAACATGTCACGTGGCATGCGTCTCCACATCTCTATCACCCTAGCATCTACCCTTATCTCTCTCATAGTGGTAGGCCTGACACCCTCCTCCATAAGCAGTCCACAAAGTTGGTCGTCCAACTCCATCGTAAATCTAGTGTCAAGCCTACCCCTCACACCAACCTGTACCTGCACAACATGAGGACCAGGTATGTTTGCACCGGCCATATCCTCGACATCTGCCATCTCCTGATCGTAATCAGGATCTACACTTGGATCATTTTATGGCGGTGGCATCTCATAGCCATCAAATGACCCAATGTTTCCAAAATATATATAAGTACACAACAATAATTAGATAATTTCATTAAACAATTTAATAAAAACAAGTTAAAGAACATGTTAGAATAAAATTAAAGAAAACAATAATATTATCTCTATCATTCGGTGACTCATCATCTATGAAGAGGACGTTGGCACACCCTCCCCAATCCAAACCAGCATACAGAAAGGGGACTAAACTGAAGGCATGCTCATCAACACTGGCTAGCAACTCCAGTGCATCATGCGATATCCTCGCAAAAAACTCTTACTTGCCCCTCTTGGGCATCATCTTCCTCCACATCTGTGTACGTACATGCAGCATTGGCCTACGAGGATTCTAAACAAAAGTAGGCCTCGTCTCTGGAAACCTCTAAGAAAATAAACAAAATAGCTCTAAAGAAAAAGGGAAGTTCAGCCTCCCTTGTGCCTGAGCACGACATCTATCTAAAGATGTACAGAACTACCGCAAAAAAATTGGTATACCACCTCACAAGTCGTGGGGCCTATTACTCAAGTAAATCCCCTCTGTAGAAAAATGCAATCCTACTAGCCCTAGGGTGGGTCTAGAAACAAGGAATCATGCTAGAGTGTAGGTTCCTAGATACTTGAATGAAAAAGGATGCGATAAGATGGCCTACCTGTTGTCCAAAGTTATCGTTGATGCCTGTAGTGATGATGAGAGTCGCTCGCTCCTGATCGAAGACAAGTCACAACCCTTCCACCTATCGTGTTTGGACACCTGCATAGAGATCAGAAAATGATAACCACATACCATATACTAATTCCATTCAAAATCTACTAATCATTCAGAGAAGACTAGAATATTGCATTTGATACAGACAAAAAACAAAACAGGAACCAAACAATAGTCACTTATATTAATAGGTAGAAAGAAGAGATACAACCATTCTCTGACATTGTGGTCTCCTCCAGCAGGGCTCGGGCGATGCACGTCTCAAAGCTTGCCGGGGAATTCGGACGGGATAAGGGACCTATCGATGTACTTCCTTCTTGATCTACCTTCTCATTTATTCGACTATGGCTTAGTTCTCCAAGTTCAGAATTTCAGCTGCATAATCCTCTTTGTTCAGCTAGCTTTCATGATGGGAGAAATCTCATTTATATAGGGGGAGAGGGAGAGGTTAGGATCCCTATAATCATGGAAGGGAGACCTATATTTTTGGAGTGTCCCATAAGAGGAGGAAACCACTACCTAAAGAGGGAGATCCATGGTTCATCCAGTTAACCACTTCTTGTGACTCATCCTAGAGGTGGTTGAAGGAAACTTCCACTTCTAGTTTGTTAAAAAAAGTTCCCAAAAAGGCTGGCATGGGTACAAAAAAGGGACAGAGCACTAGCTGGTGTAGCCTCTAGTGTACTTTCTCCACATTGGCGTGAGGGGTGAACTGGCTACCTGTGCCAATGCCAAAACATGGGCTTTTATGGGCTTCTTGAGAAAGTCTTCTATAGGAGAAATGATGTTCTAGTATAGAAGGATGTAGGGAAGGTGCTTGTAGAGGATGACATTGCTCACAGGTCACGAGAAAGACCCTCCAATATGTGGGGCAAGGGATTGCAGGGACAGTGACAAATTGTTGTGTAACAGATGCCCCCTAAAGCATGAGGTTCGAGAGAGAGGGAGAGGTGATATGCTTTATGAGAACACGTTCGACCCAAACACTGCTGTCAGAAAACCTACAAGTGCAAATACAGCTGATACATCTGATATAAGACATGTGGTATGACCGCAACCATCCATAATAGACTATGTAAACAATGAGATCCAAGGTATGGACACAACCAGCCAGTAGTAAGGATCAACAAATAGACTCAGGTATGGTCACAACCATCCAATCAAAAGAGTCATATAATGAGTCACAATTATCCACAAAGAACCTGCAGCATGGATTTAATCAGACAAAACCCAGGGTCTTGCACTCCATCTCGACCTGAACATAGTACGAATTCGAGCATGCGAATATGTGAACTGAAGTTGAACATGCAAGAAAATCGTCTGATTACTAGCCAATGATGAAATTTGTTAACAGACGCGAGAGAAACCACCAATAATGACAATGGTTCTCAAGGTACGAAAGGTACAATCCACGGGATGTGAACATTGATCTAACAGTGAACACCTGTAGAGTCAGTCGATTGAAGGCCAATGATGTGGACCTTGCATCGAGTGCGAAGAACCTACCATTGAGGCATGCAGGCTTCAAGGTACCTGAAGGGAGTCTCTAGATCAACTTCCTGGATAATGAGTTGGAGTCGACAGGAAATGACCTTGATCGAATGTGGGCCATAATGTTTCCCACATCATCAATACGAGACAGAGGAATATGATGTTTGTGAATCAAGACCAATAGAAAATCAGAGGGAGGTTGAAAACTTCAGAGGAAAACTTCTCTTGAACATATCGACGACATGACACTAGATTTGGCAGTATTTGACATCAAGGGATCTGAGGTCATGGTGATGTGGCAAAGAGCAGATGAGTGGTCAAAATAGATTACCCAAACCCATGGAGGAAAAAAAATAACGAGATGAGATGTCCCCAACCTGAAACGAATGCAGACAAGTGCCATGTTCAAGAGCAGCATACTTTCAACATGACTACAATCTGGTTCCATTTTCCCCCACCATTTCTGGCGAGTACCCCAATTATTTTTGAAAACAAGCTTGAAGGGGATAGCATGTGCTTGCAATGTAAGTTTGTCCTTCGAACAAATCCAACCTAGTACATTTTACGAGACCTAGGAAGGAGGAACTCGAGTAACATCATGATGACGGAGTCTGATGTCATTAATTTTTAACGAGTCTAACAAAGGGAGAATTCAGCATCTTTTCATATTTAGAGAGTTCGAAAAGAAGGCAAAAAAGAAAACTCCAGCAGTCTCTTTTTGTAAATAGTCTCACAGATCTGAAAAGCTAGAAAACTGTGTCTGGTAGAACCTCTTAGTCACAATTGGCTAAGGTATTCCTTTTTCGTAAATAATCTATCACAGCCTGAAAAAGGGTTAAACATATACTGCGTAGATATTGTTTCGAAGCCAAATTAACAAGTTTAAAACAACAAGCGACTCGACGATATTTTTAGTTTTAGAGATTCAAAAAAGAGCTGGAAGGTGACTCCAGTAGTGACTTTTTCATGTTTTTACCGAGTCTAAAAAAGTATAAAATACAACTCGCCTCTCGGTCATAACCACGTGAAAAACATGTCCCTGCACAAAAAGACGCATGTAAAATGTATTCCTCGAAAATAATATGAAAATATATTGACAAATATGTTTTAAAACCTAATTTAGGACTTTGAAAAGTTATAAAACACCATAATTGGTAAAAAATATTTACTTTTTACTTTTACCTCTTTGCAGAGCAATAGTGACCTGTTTCCCTTGCGATCTTCAGGCAACGATTGTGAACAATCTAGTGGACCAATATGGATTCCTTCTGTTTCAGGTAAGGGCCGACTCCATTTTCCATATTTTAAGCTATATTTCATTGCATTTAATTTTCATTTGGGATCCCTTAGGGGAGGATTTGCAAATTCTAGGGCATTGCAGTTGGCGTGGGTTTCAGGCATGGACCTGCGCCAATCGACCCTTTTTTACATAACGGTTGCACCAGGTGGCGCGACTATTAGCCAAATAGTCACGACAATGGCACAACCCAAAATACACTTTAAATTTAAGAAAATGCAACCAATAGACTGCAAATTTTAATACCCAAGGGGGCTTACAATGTTCCTATGATCAATTCATGCAGGTAAAAAGCGAAAAAAGATGGTAATCGAGTGGAAGGAGAGAGAACACAGTGAAGAGGATGAACAAGCAATGGAAAATGAACAATGCATGAATGCCCTAAAAAATTGTAGGTTCAAGAAGTTCTTCCTATCACTGTGTCTCTAGGCTTAGCCCAAATTGCTTCAGTATCTCATAAGCATTTGGGACAAAGATCAGGAAAAGTTTGTACTTCGGGACCAAGAGCTTGAGCTCAAAGTATCTAATGTATACTTCATCACTGGATTTTCGCGTAGGGGTTTAGTCCCTATTCTGACTTATACTCAGCCTTCCAGGTAAATCATGACAATGGTAATGATCAGGGTGTGCCAAGGGGCACGAAAAGGAAGAGGGAGCGGCAAAGTGAATATCCAAAGCATCCCTGATATAGCACTAAGAGTAGTGCTACACACTATCACGTGGGCCGCGGGATCGTAAGCACCGCATGAGGCCACGAAGACACAATTACTTCTTGCTTCAGAGTGCATGAACTTGACCATCTTCAATTGGGCCGAGGCTGTAACCATGAACATCAAGCGACAGCTCACCAAATGCAAGAAGACCAAACTAAAGCAGTTTTGGTACAGATCGATTCTGGTATCGTTCTTCTTGGAATAATTACCCATATTCCAGTGTCAGGAGGTTATTGTCCCGTTGCCACTACCGACAGAGCCACAGATGGCCCGATGGGCGACACTGATACCTAGAGCAGGGGGCGGCCAATAGATGTCCTGTAGGCCAGAGTTTTTTGATTGGCTCCGATGACAGCTAATTTTCATGGAGGATTGGCCCTATGCTGGCACAAACTTCATCGAAGACCTAGACCTCCCACTCCCGGAGGGAGAGGATTGGGATGAAGAACTAGGTAAGACTCATTTTTTATTTCAAGAGTTTATGATTTTCTGGTATATATGCATTTTCTGATATTTAATCTCATATGGATGCAAATGTTGGCCCAGAGCATCCCGCAGGTATGTCTCCAATAGCGAGGTAGACTCCTCGTGACTTCGATCCTTAGGGTGAGGGTATTGATGAGGAGTTAGTGTAGAACCTGGAGGGAATCACCCGTGGGGTCCTTGATTACGCTCGCTTCGATGATGTACCTCAAGCCTACCAGAGGCACACTGTAGGAGTGTTGAGCCGTATCCACCGCTTGCTGAGGCAGTTGGTATGGGTGGTGATGTGCTATCATGAGCACCACGCTGACTAGGCACTTAGGCTTCATTTCTACACATTTTTGAGAGACTTGTTGTCTCATGATGTAATAGACATATATTATTTTTGGGTTTTATGATGCACACAATTGTAAACAAATGATATATATATATATATATATATATATATATATATATATACATCTATTTTCTATTTACATATGATGATGTTTTTATAAATTGCGAAAATGTCTATCTAGAAAAATGTTAGCTATTTCATTTGTTAATGTATTTATTCATCTTGGTATATGTTGATATGTAATGAAATCAAAATGTCTTTCAAGTAAACGAATACGCAAATACAATCTCAAAATGCATGGGTTTCGAACCGAATAATGACCGTTCAGTTGAAGAACAACAAGTTGTGAATATAACTTCACAAGAAATGTGTGTATACCGAGGTTGACTGCCTCGGTTAATAGTTCCAAAACTGCATTATATTCAGCGACATTGTATGTAGCTGGTCCCAGAAAAATACCTTGTAAGTTAATCAACTCACCAATAAGATCATAAATTACCCAGGCTGCCGAATACAAGTTCCTCGTACTGCGGGAAGCACCATCTGCGAAACCGACATAAGGAGAAATAGACATCTTCATAGAAAACAAGACCCCATAAGCAGAAAAAAACTCACAAAGCACATCAAACCAAATCATGCACACAAAATGAAAACAATCACCTATGTACACATATCACGCGTGAATGACTCAAGCATAATATTTTTTCAGGCATAACCCATTTCTGGGCTACGATAAAGGACAACCTTCATAATCAATAAGCTCATAAGCCCCATTCTATAACACAAGTTTGACGATGTAGGGCCCATGCCACATGGGTTGGAATTTTCCTTCCCCCAGCTTTTCATGAGCTTAGTCGTATAGGAGAACGAGATCGCCCTCAAAAAAAGAACGAGGAGAAACTGTTTGGTCAAAATGGGCTTTGACTCATTTCTTCTGTGCTTCGATGACCAAGGTAGCTAAGTGACGAGTTTTGTCCAATATCTCTAACTATAGGAGATGTTATTCTTCAGGTGAAGTATCAGGCAGTAATTCCACAACTAATTTAAGTGAAGGGATTTCACATTCAATCGGAAGGTAGCTTCTAGACCGCATACCAACTGGAATGGGGTAAATCCAGTTGCATTCTTGATCGACGTTTAGTAAGCCCATAGAGCTTAAAACAACATGAGCTACCAGTTTGATTTGTGGATCCCGATTGTTCATTGAAGCATTTTAACAAGGACCTTGTTTACAGCTTCAACTTGGCCATTAGCTTGAGGATAGTAAGTCATTGAGCTATCGTGACACTGACCCAACTTAGATGTCAGCTCCGCCATCATATAATCCTGAAAATGAGAACCATGATCGAAGAAGATGGCTTGAGGGACACCAAACCAAGAAATAACATGATTAAATATGAATTATGTCGTTTTCTTACCGTCCACAGCCAGTGTAGGCATTGCTTCGGCCCATTTCATAAAATAATCTACGACAACGATAATATAGGCATGCCCCCTGGCTGAACGAGGGTTACACGTCATAAAATCTATGCCCCATTTGGAAAAAGTACCAATGGTAATGACAGGGCATAAAAAAATGGGTGGAGTATGCATATTGCGTTGATAAATATGGCACGCATGGAATTTTCATACTGCAACGATGCAATCTTTGAAAATGAACGGCCAGAAATATCCAGCATGAAGGATATTCTGTGTGGTGGCATAACCAAACATGTTTCTACCACAGGCGCCCCTCTGGCAATCATTTAAAACTTTCTCATCTTCCTCGAGGATCATGCATTGGCAGAGTATAGAATCAACTCCAACACGATACAGGGTATCTCCAACAATGTGATAAGGTTACGATTGATGTCGAATGCGACATCGGGCATCCTTCGTTAATTCAGACATGAAAGTAGACATTTAGATGTACATGATGATATCACCGTACCACAGATCAAGGGTGCTAATTAATAAAAGAGTCTCGTCTGGAATATGATCCTTGGAAGAAGAAGGAGCAGAGTTGGCGGGGCGAGAACAAATCAAATCTGCGAAAACAAGTGATTTCTTTGATTTGGCGGTAGTGAAATCCAAATCAAACTCTTGGAGGACAGCGATCCATTTCGAGTATTTTCTCCCCAGCAGCTACCGAGACAGAATATGAGTCATGGGGTTGTAATCAGAAATCACGGTCATTGTGCATAAAATAATGTAATGACAAAAATGCTGGACGGCCTGGATCACAGCCAGCGGTAACTTCTAGACATGTGCGTAATGTGTTTCAGGGTCGAGAAGGTTCTGATACAAGTAGTAAACGACATGCTCGTTGAATATGTCCACTTATGGAGGGAGGTGCGCTGACAAAAATACCCAGCCCGGGGTGCATATTTCCATCAACGCACCACATTCCCGCACTACGACATGGTCAATGGTGCAGCGGGGTAACTGACCGCAACGCAATTTTTTTAATTTTAAAAAATCATTGTGCGTCATTATGGTACTACCCCGGAACCAGTGTAGATACATTAGCAGCAGTCATGGTGTATTTTGTGAATTTACAGGAAGCACTGCGAATAGGTGCGAGTCTAATAGTTCAAGTGGATCGCGCGGGAACATTTTTTTTAAATAAGGTGAGTTTTAAGCTATTTTAGAAAACAAATCCGCTAAAAGGTTTAATCATTGAAAAAAAAGTAAAATACCTGTACATTTGGGCATCGAAGTGTTGAATTTGAAATACTAAAATTTCCCACCATTTTGCAAAGTTCAAAATGGAGATGGTGGGCAATGTACAACAACAATGTGTGTAATCACACAAGGTAAATTTGCACCGGCGCTTGAGAGCTCTGGACCACTAAAAAGTGAAAAATGCATATTTTTTGTCGTACCTCTTATAAGGGGTTCCTCAAAAACATCCGCTAGAGGGGATTTTCATTGTAGTGTCATATGGAAGTGGAAATAAAGTTTCAGATTAAAATCCCCTCTAAGGGGTTGTTCCACTCTTATCATATGGAAGTGGAAATAAAGTTTTAGATTAAAAGCCCTTAGGGGTTGTTCGAGGGATGCCATTCTCATTAATTAGAAGTTAAGCTAACTAATTTATATTTGTTGCTATTATTATTATCAATATATTAAAATAACATCACTTTACAAACCTACTTACTAATTACTATCTTCTTTTTCTCAATACTCTACTATAGATGATTGCTATTGGAATTAGGGATGATTTTAGATACTTCCACAAGGAAAATGCTACAATAGTGGAGACCCTATTAACTAATTTTTGTTGCCCTTTGTTGAGAAATTAATTGTCACTTAGGAATAAGGCTATCACTTCATTATTTTCCCTTCAACTAATTCTCATGAGTGACAAAATATGTGGCCTATTCTCACAACATGGAACCTCTGAGTTAAAACATCCTTAATTTTTCAATTCATGACATGAGGAGTGGTAGTGGCTCGAAATAGCAACACTTTTAATATTCTCTTAGGTAGTTCTAAGTACACTCACAGAAAATGAAATTACCAATATGTGGATTAGTTAATCTTAAGTCCAACAAAATGTTGATGTAATCCAGCATCACTTCGCTCTAGTTTTGGTAGTAGATAAACTATTAGTAGCATCTACAAATGAGTGTATCCAACATTTTTATTTCAAAATTCACTTATCATATGAGGTGAAGTTATAAATAAATAAATTTATTAATCATCATTTAAATCTAATTAAATAATTAAAAATTCATTTCTTTTCCAAATAGAAAAATCATTGAAAATTTTCCATTAGGTGTAGTTTGGGTAATAAAGAGGAATGGCTTTTCTCCTCCCCATTTGGGTTCGTGGCCAATGGAAATTGACACAATGGCTCTTTTGGAGTAATTTCTTAAGATAACATAATCAACAAGAGAGAGGTATTTTTTCAGTAGATATCTATATTTCTACCTAAATTAGACAAAGATCGAGGGATTTATAGCTAAACTAGACAAAAGTGGAGGGTAGGTTTTCAGTATATGTGTATATTTCTATCTCAACTAGAGAAAGGTGGGTTTTTTTAGATGTGTATCCATCTTCAATACAATTAACAACACTATTTAGAAAAATAAAACACTATTAAAAATTAACTTTCCAAAAAAAAAATAGAGATAATATCATTACAAAAATAATTATATATATATATATATATATATATATATATATATATATATATATATATATATATATATATATATAAATTCTCTATAAAGAAACCTTTTAGAAATATTATTATTACAAAAACAATAAATTTCCAACCATGTTAATAAATTTTAAACAATAAATTTCCAACTATGCTAATAAATTTTTGAATTTTTTAATTTACAAATAGCCAAATTGAAAAACACTCCTACAACAAATGTATAAGCAATGTTATGAAAAAATGATGGATTTTTCTGCAGTGTCAATTGGATTATGCAACTGGGGTAATGAGATTGTAGCATTTATCTTCTCTGCTCTTTTGATTGTGCCAAAGCAACATAAAGATGTTTTCCAGCCACACAAATAGCCAAATTGCAAAACACTCCAAGAGAAAATGTATAAAAAAAGTTATGAAAAAAAGATGGATTATTCTGCAGTGCCAATTGGATTATGCAACTCGGGTAATGAGATTGTAGCATTTATCAGGGATCATGCAACTCAGGTAATGAGATTGTAGTATTTATTTTCCTTGCTCTTTTAGCCAAAGCAACATAAAGATGTTTTCCAGCCACAAGTTTTCCATTCATTTCCACGATAGCTAGGCATGCTTGAGAAGGAGTTGAGAATGCCACAAATTATGAACCTTTACTCTATCCATGAAAGTCTCTGATTACTTTGCATGAAGTGATTGTGCCATAATTAGAAAAAAAATTTATCGACTTGGTATCATCAATACTATCATCCAAATTTTCTAAATAAAGATTTGTTCCATATTTCTTCTAAAATTGTGTTCCATATTGCCTCCTCAATTCAGACTTCGTCAATTCTTTTTTTTTTTTTTTTCCAAAACACTTTGAATTACCTGCTGTATCCCAGATCACTGTCACACTTGTAATTGTTCCATACATTCCAAAATGATTTCTCAAATCCTCACCATTCATCCACTCTGATAAATTCCTAAAAAAAACCTTATTGTTTCCATTTTCTCGTTCTCACTGCTCCTTTTTCATGAATGGGCCAACATAAACCTTTTTTGCGTAGATAAACTGACCATCCAAATATTTTATTGCATTTTGGGTTGCTTCTTTGTGTTCATAAATCACAAATCCATATCGTTTGTATTTCCCTGATGCATCTGTTTTAATATTAGAATAGAGAATGTGTCCACACATAGTGAAAGTACGATAGAAAGTATAACCACTTACTCTTTTATCAAGATTGTTAATAAATACCTTAGCTGAACCAAAGTTGCGGATGCTGGGGTCATTGGGTGAGTACATTATCTGAATAGGGTTTCCATTAATGGATGTAGAATTCAAGCCACGTAAAGAGTCCCTAGCATTTTCACCCAAATTGTAATAGACACAGTCGTATCCCAGAGAATTTTGGTATTGGCATCTCTGCATATGTAAACAGCGAGCACCGGGCCAATCTAGCAAAAGAGATCATACATCTGGGCCTCGTTAACATTGGGATCCAAATCCCTCACATACAGAGATCTAGGTAGTAATTGATTTTTGTTGCCATTATCAACTGCTGGTTTTTGCTGTGAAACACCATGTGCTGCTGGTTGTATGTTAACATTCGAATCCAAATCCCCCACATACAGAGATTTAGGCAGTAATTGATTGTTGTTTCCATTATCAACTGCTGGTTGCTGCTGTGAAACACCGTGTGTTGCTGGTTGTATGTTAACATTCGGATCCAAATCCCCCACATACAGAGATTTAGGTAGTAATTGATTTTTGTTTCCATTATCAACTGCTAGTTACTGTTGTGAAGCACCGTGTGCTGCTAGTTGTATGTTAACATTGGGTTCCAAATACCCCACATATAGAGATTTAGGTAGTAATTTATTTTTGTTGCCATTATCAACTACTGGTTTCTGGAGTGAAACACCGTGTGCTGCTGGTTGTATTTGGATGCGTGCCATTTTATCCTCTTTAATCACTGATACTAGAAAAGCAGGAGGCACAACTTCGAAATGGAAACTCAACCGAAATAAAAATCAAAACCCAATTCAACCAAAATAACAGTTCAACCTAAATAATAATCGAAACCCAACCACAACAGGTATAGATCACAAAATCCGTCGATGGGGAATCAAAACCGCTTATTTCAACAGATGGAGATTATAGTGATTCCCTGAATGTGATTCTTCGCACTTACAATAGAATTCAATGCTGAGAATTCCACTTCGACTCAATATGGAAAGGGATATATGAATAATTCGACAAATTTGTGGTTGACGGGATTTTCGAAATAGGTGCAAGGGTTAGGTTTTCTCTTCATGGGTCGGCAGGAGTGTAATTTTCACAAGATTAAATAGAAAAATCCATCATGATAATTCAAAATGTAACCGTGAATACTTGACTAATTAAATAAATATGTTATTTAATAGATAAAATATATATTTAATCACGAGTGTAATGTAAGGTTACGTTACGTTATTTTATCTATTAATAACTTTTTAATTAAAAATAAAATTATGTTTTCTATTTATTTATTTGATTAACCTTTATTTTATTTTACAAAAATGAATAATAATTGATAGATATATATCTTTGGGATTGATTACATCTACCTAAATTATGGATCACAAAAGTCTTAGATCTAAAATAATTTATGGATTAATCTTATTTTACAATAAAAATTGTAATGGCACAAGTGTTTCAACAATTAGGATTGTCGGCGCATGAGGATCATCTCCAAGTTTTGTGGTTGTCATACTTCTAGGAATTATGTATCCCAACCTTTCTCGGCACAATGTTTCCTCGAACCCCAGGTCCAAACGAGACATAGACACGGAGTATGTAGTGGAAATCGAGAAGCTCAAAGCAAATACTTCAGTAAGAAAGAAAAGGGAACTATTGCGACCCCATAGGTCATATTTATACTTGTGGCACATCTTCAATGGCTCCTTCTGCATTAATGGGTCTTCATAAATGAAAAAAAAATCCCAAACCTAGCAAAATCCCTTCATTAAATGTAATGTAGATGCCACCATAAATGGTAATAACGTTTTATTTTCTAGATTTTACTCTTCCAACGGCTAGTTTTTGACACCGTTGTGACCCACTTGACCTCCTAACACAACCATTGCGCACACGTTTCACCTGTCTGCGCATTCGCCATCCCATATGCACAGGTTCAGTACTCTACCATATAGTCATTTGGTAGGCACAAGTTGATCCCTGTACGACTTCAGACGACTTCCATTGACATACCTAGGAAGCTATTCTTCACTCAATGTGGCTAGGTGCATTGCACCTCCATTAGTGATCTCCTTAATAACATCGGGTCCTAGCCAATGCATCTTCAATTTCCCTAGGTGACGTGGAAACTTGATGTCATATAGTAAGAAAAAATCATCTTTTTTGAACACCTTTTTCCTGATATTCCTATCATGCCATGCTTTTTGAACCTACTAGTGATAATTTTCAATAAAGTGATCTTCTTCTAGAGAAACCAACTACGACAATTATTATTCTAGAGCATCTTCTGCAGCCATACTGGTGAATGATGCAATGTGCATACTAGGAATAATGAACTCCATTGGTAACACATCTTCTTTCCCATATACCATCTTGAAAGGTTTCCTTCCAATCAACTTCTTGTAGGTGGTCATATATGCCCAAAGAACTGCTGGCACTTGCTCATCCCAATCATTTTGGCTATAATTCCACACCTTGATCATCGTATTTTCTAGTATCTTATTGAATGCTTTAACCGCACCATTCACCTGAGGATGATAGGGAGAGCTCTTCTGATGAAACACTTTGAATTCTTTAGTCAATGCTTTAATGGTGTCATTTAAAAAATGTGTACCCTGATCGCTTATTATAATATTAGTACAACCAAACCAAGTCACAATATTCTCAAATATAAATTGCACTCTTGTATCAGTAGTACAATCCTTCACAGTTTTGGCCTCAACCCATCTCGTTACATAATTCGTTGTAGTGATACTTTAGCGCACACCACTCTTCTTTCCTTGAAGATTGATAGGTCCCACAAAATCTATAGCCAATTTCCTAAATTTTTGCAACACCATCTGTGGAAGCAAGGGAATATCATCTATGTGCCATGGATTTTCCATCCCTTGGCATACATCGCATGCACGACAATGCTCATCGGCATCATTGTGTAGCGTGGGCCACCATAACCCAGCTCGCAAAATCTTCTTCCTAGTGGTCTTACCTGCATAATGACCATCGGAAACCCCTCCATGAGCTTCATTAGGGATTGCACGTCTGTCATACTCCACAACGTATCTTCGCAGAACTTCCCCTGCACCCATTTTGTACAACTATCTAACAATAATGGTGAAGTTTCTTTCATGCGCCATGAACTCTTTCTTCTATTGAACTAAATATTCATCATGCGCACATCCAGTAGTCAGCAACTAAATGATATAGGGGAAATTATCATCGTCCAAATTTATCATAAACAAATATGCATTTGTAAATCAATCTTCCAAATTTGTAGGTTCTTCTATAGTTTCAATGCATGATAGATGGTCTGGCTCAGCATTTAGTCTTCCCGGTTTTACCATAATCTCAAAATCATTTCGTTGGAATAACATCAACCACCTGCAGATCTTCCCCCACCAACATAGGCTTAATGACCAGGTACTTCAAAGAAGAATGATCAGTGAACATCTTAAAGTGGCCTCCTAAGAAATAGTGGCATAATATCTACAATGCACATACCATTGCTAGTCCTTCTCTTTCCGTGGTTGAGTAATTCCTCTCTACACTTGAAAGTTTTCAGCTTGCATAAGAAATAGGATGATTGATACCACCTGCTCTTACCTGTGCTAAGATATCTCTGAGCGCAATGACGGAGGCATCCACATGTTCATGAAATACCTTTGACCAATTTGGGAAGACTAGCGTGGGCGCAGTGACCATATTTTCTTTCAGCAGCTCAAAACTCTTATGGCAATCCTCATCCTAACAGAACATTGAATCCTTCTTGAGAATATTTTCTATGGCTGTGATTATTAGTGCATAATGTTATACCATTTTTTGGTCATCTAACCTATTATCATTAGATGGACCCAAATACACCGTGTAAGACCAATTTCACCCTAAGTAAAATTTCTTTCACTATGTAAAATAACTTAAGAAAACACATTTATTAGGATGTTTATGGTCTAAACAGGAAACCCCAAGGGGAAATATTAAAAAAATCTATATTTGTTTGGTTTTTCTCATGGAATAATTAATTAAACAATAATTTACTTATTATTCTGAGTCATATTTAACTCAAAGAAAGGAAATCAATTAGATAAACCCTTATTTATCTTATTATTTTCTAAGAATAATTATTTAAACCTTATTTAAATAATATTCCTTGTTAAATTTGACTAAATCATTTTTAAATAATTATTTATTCAATTATCATTCAACCACTTCCTTAAAATGATAAATAAATGATTTATCTATTATTATTTACAAATAAAGGGATTTGACCCAAGTCAAATACCTTTCCCCTCCAACAAATATAATAAAATATTCCATAAAAGGTGGATGTTGATTTGGTTAATATTATTTTAATCATGCACCAAGATCTAGAATGACCTAATATTTTGTTATAAATAGAAGGGTTTTTCCTACCATTCTTCACCTTTTGTTGCCTCTTAGATCACTCTGGATCTAAACTCTTGGTCTGACTTTGAGCCATTATTATTGTCATATTTTCCATTATTTACTTTGTGAGCTCCCTTTGAGTTCTATATTTATCTGGGTTCTCTACACCAACAAGAGAGAGAAATTCTAGATCTGAAGTGCTGAGGACTTCCAAGAACCCATCCCATTGAGGAGAATTGGAAACACCTTTCTTGTTTCCTTCCAGGTGCCATTAATATAAAATTATTTGAAACATATTATTCTTGTCGTGTCTATTGGATGCATGGAGAAAAACCTTATTTTTACTACTTAATGTCCTTTTATGCATAGATCTGGATTTTTGCAGCATTTGTCTTGATCAACTAATTGTAGATCTGAAGATATTGGTAGCCATATTTGATGTTAGGGCTATAAGTTATGCGTAGCTAAAGTGGTATTTTTTCGTACACTTCGAATAAAGATTCATACAAACAACTGGCGACTCCACACGGGTTTTCAATTACGACCGCTATCGTTTTTCATATTCTTGCATATCCAACTACTTTAAACCCTAGGGTTTCTCTTCAGCCTTTCGTTTTTCCTATTTTTATGTTATTTTTCACCCATAAAATCCTTAAATATTAAAATTTCTAAATTTCGTGTGTTTCTAGCCCTATTGCGCAGGTAACAGACATCAGCTGCAACAGAGACCGTAACTTTTTCTGAAATCTGCCTCCGAGAGACCCGGAAGTGCAGGTCACACTTTTCAGTCCAAAACCTGCGACGTGGACTACAGGATGCATTTTTCAGCATCAAAACTATGACCTACACAGAAAAAAGGTCAGAACATGTGACCTAAACTTTTTTCTGCAGATTTTCTGAAAGTTTTCTGGGTTTCTCTGAAGCTTCTGTCAAGGTTGTCCAGCATCCGTCTCTGCCCATTTAGACCTATTTATGTTCTCTTTTACTCAACTAAGTGGGAATCTAGCCCCCTAGAGCTTCAGTACCCTCCAATTTTTGTGGAAGATTTTTAGCTGTTGCAGGTGTCTAAATTTTCAGAGTTTCAGCCTTTTCTTTTATAGATTTGATACCTCATCTTCAGATCCCTTTTAGATCATATATTTTTCTATCCAAATCACCTTATATAGTTTTTTTTGGGTTTTCCTTTAGGGTCACCTCCTTTTCCCTTCTGCCTTTAGCTTTTTGCCTCCTCTTTCATAGCAACCTTGCCTCTGTCTCTTTGCTATTTTCTACACCTCTTTCCAGTAGATTTATCCTTTCGATCCCTATCCCTCCCCACTTTAGATCTATTGCCTCATTTTCAGTGTGTTTTGACTAGATTTTTTCCCTCTGTTAGACTAGTTTTTGAGAGACCCGCCTCCTTGGGTTAGATTGATGCATTGTTAGCTGTTAATTTTCTGTTATTTCAGTATTATATGTTGTTCTCTGCAAGTTTATTTTCAGTTACGCAACACAAATTTTTTTTTCTCTCAAAATGTCTGGGTTTAAAAATTAAAATTAACGCATGCCACATAGTCACCCTAAGTGAAGAAGAGCCTGGTTAACACTGCTAGGTAAAGACTTTAAAACATTGTAACATCAATTAACACTGCACCTCTCTGCCCTTTCGACATTGTAATCACTTTATTCTGCACCTCCCTGCCCTTGTTGGTCGTTCTTCTTCCCTATGTGTCGTGTTTTTGTTGTCATCATTGCACCCCTAGGGCATATCTCCTGGAGAATTCTTGGCCTTCATCCTTAGTTTCCGGTTGGTCGACCTAATCCTTCCCGTCATCATCGAGTTAGTTCTCCTCTGAGTCTGCACTCCGACTCCTCTTCTGATTCATTAGGTTCTCCTTTTACTTCTGGTTCTCCCCCTGTTACCTTCCCTATGTCTAGTCGAGGGCCTAATGCTAGCGGTAATCTAGCCCTCCTACCGAGAATGCTGCTAGCAGAACTGCCACAGCAACCACCTCGACTGTCCCTTTGATCCCTTACATGGTAGGCCTCTATCTCAACAATTTCAATCAGTTGATCAATGACCCTATCCGCCACGATGTTGGTTGGCCTAATATGCCAACAAAGCTCCCCTCTGACATTCCCAAGTTCAAAGGCTTTACTGGAGAAGCTCCATCCAACCATATCTGATCTTTCCACCTGTGGTGTTCATCAATTTCCATTATCAATGATTCCATCCATCTTAGGTTGTTCCAATGCATGCTTAGAGGCAAAGCTTCTAAGTGGTATGTTGATCAGACCGCCTCTTCTCATACAACCTTTGCGACCATTGCGGAGCCTTCTTGCCTTATTTCCAACTCCCTCTCCAATACAACACTGGTATCAAACTCTTGGCTTCTTTTCGTCAATCATCTGCGTCCCACCTTTTCGATCATGTCTAGGACTGGCGGAGAAGAAAGAGCTTATGTTGAGCTCCTACCTTTGAGGACCATGTCTATATGGATTAGTTACTTAGATCTCTCTTACCCTCCATCGGCAAAGATGTCGCCTCACAGTTCCCTCAAACCGAAGAAGCCTCCCTCCAAATAACCTTGAAATATGACCTCATCTATGCTCAATCTGGTTATGTTTATACTGTCCTTCCTAACCTCCCCAGACCTAGTGGAGCTAATGCCCCAGGGGCATCTCATTCTACCGACGGTATCATTGGAGCTCTTTCTCATCCATATGCTCAACCTCCTATGGGCTATGGTCTCCCTCCAAGAGGGACCAACACGTCCAGCACTTTCCCCCTCCAGGTAGCATGTATCCAGGGTACGTCATGCCTCATCCTTTTGCCCAACCTCCTTCTTACCTTATTGTGGCCCAAACTCACCTTATTCATAGCCTGGTGCTCCATCTCCTCCGACATTTGCACCTCCGCCTCCTTTTCCTTCTCAACCCCAACAACAGCAACTACCAACCCCTCTGGGACAAGTATTTTCACAATAGGGTGCGACTAATCCTCCTTCCTCTCGAAGGGAGAGGAAAGGCAACCAAAAAATATCTACCCCTGGTAATCATGGACCTAATCCTCAAGGTATTGACTCTAACGCTGCTAACGAGTAACAGGGCACTCAGCCCAAGCTGGAAAAGCCCATTCGTACAAATAAGCCTTGTTTGTGTTGCGGTGTTTACGGTTATTACACTCACGATTATCCCCTTTTACCAAAGATGCAGCAGATGTGGGAGTCTCAAGCCACATTGTGATGACAGCATGCCTCCCCTGCATAGTAGATGATTCGGCATAGTCTCCTGCTGCCATTTCAACAATGGTACTCCTCCAGTCGTGCCCTTCTCAAAAGAATGATCTACTATCCACCATGGGTACTGTAGATCCTACTAATGACCAATTGATTATTTTCGATGCCCACCAATCAGAACATCCCCCTCTTCCTACTTCCGTAGCCTTCCAAATCCCAGTTAGAATCTAGAATGCTCACGTTTCTCGATGTATCATTGATGAGGGGGAATCCACCTATGTAACGTCCGCTTCAGTTTGGAAACAACTTGGATCTCCTGAATTGGCCCCTTCCACAATCACCCTTTGAGCGTTGGATGGCCATGCCTCCCAACCCATTGGCCTATTCCGTAATTTTCCTATCACTCTTGCGGGAAAGATTGTTTGCGTTGACGTTGAGGTCATTGATGCCCATCTTCATTACAACATTCTCTTGGGGTGAAGATACACCTATGCCATGTCTGTTGTCCCATCCACATTATACTACAAGATGTATTTCCCTCATAGTGGAAAGATCATCACCATTGACCAGTTGACGTATGATGAGCCAAAATCTCAGACCTCCCATGAGTCGGCCATCTCTTCTATCGCCAATAAGCAAGACGTCGATTCTTTGACCAGTGTCTCTCCTGGTGTCTACAAAGACTCCTCTTTGCTTGGAACCTTCCCTAGTCTCCCCCTCCCCCTGTCTCTGATCCCAACTTATCGAATGTTTGCATGATGCAATCATCTTAGGCTACCCTTAAGCTGCCCCCTTCGGCTAGTCAGCAACCTCAACCCCATCTGCTACAACTTGCTCCTAGCCCTTCATCTCCGCTAGCTGGACCTACCCCATCTTTCCCTTCTTCTACAGCTAGTACCCATGAGCCTTTTTATCCTCCTAGGTCTATTCCACCTAGCCTCAACCATCTCGAAGTCGTCCCTCTTGGTCATTACCCCGCTGGTTAGATACCTTGCCTTGCTCCCCCTTCCGGAGTCTATTCGGTTCCTATCATGGCCACCCTTTCTCTCCCCAACTTGACCCTGGGTATACCCTTCTGGTACCTTGACCCTTCAGCCGCTACCCCACCTGGTCACCCCAAACCCTAACTTGCTTTAACACCAGTTCAACTGGTTCCCCTAGCTTCTTCCATTGCTACAGTGCCATCAACACCTCAGCAGGACCCTTCTCCTGTTGAGCCAGCTCTGTGAAAGAAAGGCAAAGCTCGCAAGGGGACATCCAAACACAAGACCACCTCAACTGACCCTACCCCTCCTCCATCAGCAAAGTCTTGTGCCTTGTGTTATGTCGTCGATCATGCCACCCATACTTGTCCCGAATAGCCCCGTATTAAACCCATGGTTAAAGTCACATTCCCTGAGTCTACGGTCCCTGAAGCCTCTGTTTCCTCCTCGATTGCAGCCAAGAACCCCTAGATTGTTCGTACCAACAAACCCTGTGCTTTGTGTGGTGTCCACAGCCATTATTCCAACCATTGTCCCCACCTAGCACATTATCGCACCTCCTTAGAGGTAGTTCGAGAGTATGACGTTGAACAAAATCAATCCGCCTCTCCCATCCTTACGCAGTATGCTTTAAGTCAGCTCGAGGAGTTACCCGCTCCCATTTACATTCCCCCTCCTGATGTCGAGATGACGGAGCCTGCTACCACCATCCTTTACCTATCATCATCTGTGAGACCCTCGGGGATCATTCCCTTTCAAGCCTCCCCTCTTATTTCACTCGACGACCCTTCAGCGACCACCCTGGTCTCAACATCATTTGACCATATGTTTACTTTTTCTTTTGTCATCCCCCGTGATGATCCGTATGTGAGCCTTTTGTGCCATGATAATGATTCATGTAGCTTTGTAGCATCATGGGTTTTCTCTTCCCCTCGTCATCCCATATTTTCCCATCATGATGACCTCATGGAAGCCTTCTCCACCCCTGACCTTTTCTTTCCCGCCCATAAACAGACTGACACCATCCATGTCTATAATGACCTTTGCAGCATGAGCACAATCTATCCCTCCCATAACCCTCATACACCACCTTCTAATCGGTATATGAGTTATAGCCATCCTACCTAGATCACTCCCTCTCACAGTTCTTGTTTGATGTCTACTTTGCACTCACACTGCCATCATTGTTCTTCCCCCTCCCATTTATTGTCTTGTGACACTATTCCATAGGACCTCCCATCCACACCCTATATCAGTTATGCTAATGGTGCAAGTCGCTATTCCTAGAATCTAGCCTCGGCAGGTTAGGCCATCTTTACCCCCTTGCATGCACTTGTTCTCTCGAATGGGGTCTGCATTGGTACTACGACCAATAATCAGGCCAAATATGATGTAGTGCAAGGTCTTTTAGCCAATTCCCTCTCTCATTACATCCTCCATCTACATGTTCATTTAGATTCCCTGCTTCTTGTCATGCAACTAAATGGTGTCTATCGTGTGCATAATCCTACCCTTTTTAGACGATATTAATACATATGACATGCCTATAGCATGTTACAAAAAAATCAAAACTGGGGGACACCACTTTCCCCTACATACACACTAGGGGGCACCACTTGCCCCAAACCTAATCACTATCTGGAGGATCTCGAGCCAATGGCTCTGCTCCCACAGCTCGTAGATCGTGCATCCCCTGACCAGCCATTTCCATGCGCCACATGACACCTCGCCATTCCGAGGGTAGACCAATACATGGCTCTATGTACTGGTTATCTAAGTCTTTCCAACCACGCTCTGAAACACCAGTCAGTAGCCTCTTACATCTACGATGGATGTCCTCTAGGAGGGTAGCCATATCCTCATTCTGTGCCACTCTCGATCCACTAAGATCTGCAGCTCCTGATACTATGGGTCGTCCCATATATCCGGTTGGTTTTACCCGAGCTATATCTGCATACCAAAAGTACATGAATCACTACCATATATATTATTCAGAAACTTTAACATGCACATAAGAGATTAGTCACTTGTCACTTACCATTGGGCCCCCATACTCGACCAAGTGGAATTGGCAAGTCCGGATCCCCACAATAACTCATCCCACTATAAGGATAGTCATCTATGTAAAATGACATCTGATCCCAATGGGCAAAGAATTTAGGTCGGAACACCTATTCGACCGCCCCTCCTCCTCCTCTGCATAGTAGTCACCCCCACCGGTGCATCCTAGGCTCTCTCGGGCCCCCATCTAGAATTTTTATATGAGGTCACAAGGTCGGGATCTTCTCAAAAAATAATGAGCACAATACGGTACCATATGCACAATCATGGTTCCCTTGCCGCTTGCAAAGCGACAGCTATCATTTCAATGACACCAACATCATCTGATCCCACCCATAGTAGGTCCCACTCAACACATTCTCCACAATCATCATCTGCCCTCCAGTGATGTGATGGAGTGTTTGGTTGCCTAGGATCCGGAGCACTGTTGCGGCCACAGCACATGTCTCTAGTCTCTCTAGGTCCCCGATCGGTATTCGAGTCCCTTTGACTTGGAGGTCTGGTCGACAATGTCGCTCTACAAACTCCATGATGTTACACCCCCATGGTAACATTGGCTGCACATTTCCCACCATCTCGAGTGGTGGGAGACCAGTTAGGAAATATAGATCCTAGACTGTCAACTCAATCCTGTGCGCCTGCACTATAAAGACCACATGATCTAGATCCCAATAACTAACAATCTGGGCCAACAAGGGCTCCCCGACTCTCATCAGAGGGTTCTCCACAAACTTCAAAACCCTAAACCTAGCCAATGCATAACGGACACCCTGATCCCCTTGGATTTCTGCTCATAATGTACCCAGGTCCCTCTCTCTCCAGTTGATCCATATATCTTCCATATCTACACAAAAACATCATCTTTGTCAGTATAGTGATAGGAAAAACTGTATCCAACCACAAAAACCCAAATCTTAGCCCACAACAGCATTGAAATCACCTCCATCTGATAGGATGCACTTTTTGGCCAAACCCTGGGACTGGTCGCACTTTTTGGCCTAAATAGTGCAACTCGGCCGTGAAGATGAAGGAGGGGTTGTTCTTGATATTTAGGACCCTAATCTGAAATTTCAATCCATCAAAAAGAAAGAGTAGGAATAGGCCTCTTACCTGCCACTGACGGATCTCGATTCCAACGGTCGATTTGTCCGCTATGATCGCCACAAGATTTAAGGCCTTCTCTCCTCTCTACATTCACCACAGCTACATAAACAAATGAGTGAATTTGGAGGGAAAATGCCTTATTAGAAGAGAAACCCTCGATTTTTCTTTTGCCTACTACGACCAAACCATAGCTCTGTTTCACAAACTGTCTACACCATTGGAAAGCTCTCACCGAGCCCTCAAATGGGTATCTATTAGTCTTTCATGATTTGATACTTCACCAGGACACATTTTGTCCAAGAAGGGTCTCTTCACCTCTCGTCCAAATCAGATTTCCTCACTTTCAACACTTGTACTTGGGGCACCACTTTGCCTCCATACTTGTCCTTGTTAGTGTTGATTTTCGTCATGAGATACCCTCTTGTACTCATGTTTTTATGGTCCCCCATTAGACCTTTACTGTGTGGCAGCACCATCGTGTCGCCCTTGTTTATAGCATCCGAGTTGAGTCATCACTGCATTCATGGAGTCTATCCCGAGTACCTTTGTATCCCACTATAGTGCTCCATCCTTCATTGCTTGGTCCCTCTCTCGTGTCACACATTATGGCCTTTAGTCCCACTATCCCCTACCCCTCATGATATTGTGTCAGTCGCTGCCAGGTCATCCATGCCCTTTATGATTTAACAAGGGAAGTCTTCCATTCGCTACTCAGTGCCCCCCATTTAATCATCATCATTGGTGTCAGTATTTCTGTCACTCTACTATTTTCTCTCATGCCTTAGTTGAGGATCCCTTATTGCCTCACCTATGGCGGACCTCCTTCTGTTGACATCAGCTCATTCATTCTAGAAGACAGGTCTAGAGGGTGGTGTACCTTGGTTCCAGCTTCCACTCTTGTTCGGTGCCCCGGATCAGGCAACGAGACTCCTTATTTCCCTTTTACTGGATTGTTTCTCAACTCCAGCTCCTTTTCGCATGATTGAGATCCGTATACTTGATGGTCCAGTGATGCAGTAGCCGTTATCAATGATTCCTGGGTGTGTGTGAGATTTCTTAGCCCTTAGGAGGGAGTGGCCCTACAGGTAGCCCCCCACATGCCTGGATGACCTCTTCATCACAGTCTTCGATGTAGCTCCATATATTTGATGATGTCGGCCTTAGCCGCTTGCAACTCTTCTTTGATTCGCATTTATCAGTTAGATTTTGCAATACCTTCCCTGTTTATAGGGGCATTTGGGTTGTATTTCTATCTCATGTACTCAGATATTATTGTATAAGTCCTGGCTGTTATCCCAGGCACAACATAGATGTGGGGTTCATCATTATATGTTTTATCTAGCTCATGTTTATGACAGCATGTACTTTACAGTTTGGTCTCTTGTTTACTGGACGCACTATTCTTTTGTAATTTGTCTCGGCGAGCATAGGTATGCCTCCCCCGTCGCCTTTAGCACAGGTACACACTCATAAGAATAGACTTGTCGCACTTGTAAGTCTCATCTACTCAGGGTCTAGTTCTTTAGCACATCAGTCTACCTTACATTCCTCTCTCTGAAGTCCCTTTTGATGTTTGGTGATTGAGTTTTTACAACGTACTTTGGTCATACGATTTTCTCCTAACACTCGCATGCTAGGGGGAAATTTGTTACACCATTTTTTGGTCATCCAACCTATTATCATTAGATGGACCCAAGTGCACCATGTAAGACCAATTTTACCCTAAGTAAAATTGCTTTCACTAGGTAAAATAACTTAATAAAACACATTTATTAGGTTGTTTATGGTCTAAACAGGAAACCCCAAGGGGAAATATTAAACAAATCTATATTTGTTTGGTTTTCCTCATGGAATAATTAATTAAACAATAATTTAATTATTATTCCGGGTCATATTTAACTCAAAACAAGGAAATTAATTAGATAAATCCTTATTTATCTTATTATTTTCTAGGAATAATTATTTAAACCTTATTTAAATAATATTCCTTGTTAAATTTGACTAAATAATTTTTAAATAATTGAATAAATCATTATTTATTCAATTATCATTCAACCACTTCCTTAAAATGATAAATAAATCATTTATTTATTAATTATTTACAAATAAAGGGATTTGATCCAAGTCAAATACCTTTCCCCTCCAACAAATATAATAAAATATTCCATAAAAGTTGGATGTAGATTTGGTTAAAATTATTTTAATCATGCACCAAGATATAGAATGACCTTATATTTTGTTATAAATAGAAGGGTTTTTCCTACCATTCTTCACCTTTTGTTGCCTCTTAGATCACTCTGGATCTAAACTCTTGGTCTGATTTTGAGCCATTATCATTGTCATATTTTCCATTATTTACTTTGTGAGCTCCCTTTGAGTTCTATATTTTTCTGGGTTTTCTACACCAACAAGAGAGAGGAATTCTAGATCTGAAGTGCCGAGGACTTCCAAGAACCCATCCCATTGAGGAGAATTGGAAACACCTTTCTTGTTTTCCTCCCAGTTGCCATTAATATAAAATTCTTTGAAACATATTATTCTTGTCTTGTCTATTGGATGCATGGAGAAAAACCTTATTTTTACTGCTTAATGTCTTTTTATGCATAGATCTGGATTTTTGCAGCATTTTTCTTGATCAAATAACTGTAGATCTAAAGATATTGGCAGCCATCTTTGATGTTAGGGCTATAAGCTATGCGTAGCTAAAGTTTTTTTTTTTCATACACTTCTAATAAAGATTCATACTAACACATAATCCTGAATAAACTTCTTATAATACCTAGTATGCCCAAATATTGAGTGCAACTTCTTAGCATTCTCAAGTATCTCCAAATTAACTATGACTGCAGTCTTTCCAGGATCTACCATCAACCCGTGCTAGTAGAAAATGTGCCATAGAAGTATCCCAAATGGTACATAGGATATATGCCTATTCAAATTCAGGTAAATTTGATACTTCCTACAGGTACCCAACATAAACCACAAATTTGAAACATGCTTCTTCAACAACCTCAATACAATCCAGTCATCAAATATACCTCCAAAAACTTATGGATAAATTATTTGAAAGCATCAACTACTACGTGTGAGAATATGGCAGGAGCATTCTTTAACAAAAAAGGCATGACTGAATATTGGAAATAACCCCATTCAGTAGCAAAGGTGGTCTTACATGCATCTTTTGTCGCAATTTGGATCTGATGATACCCTGAAAACCCATTGATGAAAGAATATGCCTCTTGGCCTCTAACATTATCTAGGATTTCATCAAAGAATGGAGTTAGGAATGGGTTGTGCACACAAGCATCATTCAGTTTGCACAGATCTGCACAGATCCTAATTTCTCCCTTAGTCTTCTTATCTTACATGACCATTGGACTTACGCAGTCAGACACTTCTACAGGTTCAATGATACTTGCAACAACCATTTTGTCCGACTCTTCTTTCACCCTATGATTATATCTTGGATTCAACCCATGTGGGCGTTGTTTCACTCGGTGCGCATCCGGATTCAATGTGATTTTCATAACTCCAAGGTCCCCAATGATTCCTTTCAGCTCTGAAAACTTTGTGGGGAAAAAATAGTGATATTATGTTAGCAACTCAGCGACCTTGCCTACTATATCATCATCACAGTAGTTTCCAATCTTTGCCAACTTAGGTTGTTCTTCAGATGAAATATTCCCCTGTCTGATATTTAAGGACTTTTTCACATTTAGCGAGGTAAGTGATGGCCTAGCCACTGCGCGCTGCCCCTCAGATTTAGGGATCATGATATTCCTTGGACTCTCTTCACTCTCTTCAACTGCCAGGTTCCTCGAATTCATAATAAATTTCATTTGCGCATCCTAGGATGGTATAGCAGACTCGATTACAAGTTTTTTTGTATCAAAGATGACTTCTTGAATATTATGCAAAGCTTGACCAATCTTATCAAATCCAATTTCAAAGTTGAATTTAAGGATTAAACTTTCTGTCAGCGCAGACCATTCACTAGTGCCTCAACGCAGTTTTGTCTCTAAATACCATTCCGTAGGCACTTTCCCCAATGTGTGAATAAAAATGTAGACCCATTCACATCTTGGTTCTACACCCCATACTTGATTCCATCTTGCCAAATTTGTGTGGGGATCCTCTTTACCTGAGTAAACATCTTCCATTTTAATAATTGGACATTCAAACTACAACTTCATCATGCATGTACATTCCTCCCAGTTGCCCATATTTTCCTTATGATTTTCCCACCATCTTGATGTAGCGGTGTGCAAACCGAGATCCAAAGCATGGAATCTCTGTCCTTCAAGCACCGTCCTTTAAAGCTCCGCTATAAACATGTTAATATCAGTTAATCCATCATAGTATGGAAAATAATGTACCTTAGATGTTATACATCATAGAGATAGGGTTAAGTGATTACATCGCAGAGAAGACACCTCATGCAGCCATTTCTGCCAATTTTCTTGTTCCTCATCAGACTCTAAAAAACAATAGGTATCCTTCTCCCACTTAGGATTTCCATCTGCTATTGGATTAATCCTATATTTCTCATGCAAGGTTAGCTTATGTATTTTATTGATCTTATCATCAACGCGCACCGGTTCTGTATATATTTTCCCTTCTACATGATCTAGAGAAATGATTACCTCGCCTCCATTTCTTTCAAATTCCATTCTCATTTTTTCCAGATTGATAACACAATCCATGTAAATATCCCAATCCAACCCCAACATCGTAGGATAAGGATTAATATCATCTACATTTTTTATGACTTCAAAGTGTTCCATCACCTTAACACCTATACTAACCACCACTTGCAAAATCCTCCCTAAAGGAATGATATTCTGCTGATTTTCCATGTGCAGTTGAATGGTAGACCACTCCAGCTTTGGCTCTCCCATGTGCTACCATGTTTTCTTAGGTAGAACATTAGCATCTGATCCCAGATCTAGAATCACCTAGTCCATCTCATAAGAACCAATCTGCGTGGTCATACACATCTCCCTAATTATTCACTTCTTGTTCTTGTATATTTTGTTGATGGCTTGTTGTTCTACCTTCAGATGTTCCTTCTCTGTGCAATTATCTATCAGAGCTTCAATATTTTCTACTATATTTTTTTTGCATAGTAACTTTGTACATTCTTTTATAAATGGTTTGATCTCTTCTTCGACTCTTCCTTCCTTCATCGCTCTTCCTGATGTTGATGTGTTTCCTTTTGCAAATTCTTTCTGCGCTTCAGCAAAAGTCTCCTTTGCACACTGAAGATTGAATCCTTCTTTGTTTTCAGGTGCTTTCCGGATCCATATGTTAGTGACTGGTTGCTTTCCCTTATTTTCATTGGTGGCTACACCACTCCTAGTCACCACTTTCACACTCAAATCTTCTTCACCGGTTTCTTCTCTAACCATCTGAATATTTTTTGTTGGAGTCTGCATATTCTTCTCTTGCATTTTAGCAAGAAAGACAAGAAAATATTCTATTACATGATAAAATGGCCTACAATAGCTGCAAGACTATCGCGCATATAATTACCAACATCTCCACAGTTATAGCAAATGACTTGTCCTCTTCCTCGGCCAGCTGATCCACCTCCTCAACCTCTTCCTCTGCCCTGAAATCCTCCATGCCTCGAAGGGGATGCTACTGATGTAGGTTAATCCTACATTATATATATTAAATATTTATCTAAAACCATATCATAAGTGGGACAATGTTGCTAATCATGCCCTAATGAGGAATAGAATCTGCAAAACAATTGCTTCAAGTCAGGTTGATACTTTCTGATCCTTGGGGAGGAATATGTGTCATGTAATCCAACGATTTAACAGATTGTGCACCATACAAGACTCTTAAATGGAATAATACCTCTGGAATTTAGATAATTGTTGAAGACAAGACACTGATATTCATGGTGCCTAGAAGAATTACATTTTATACACCAAATCTCTGCGCAAACCTCCTTTCCTTTGTCCTTCTATAGGATTTGAATCTATAGATGCATGGCTTCCAACTGATTCTATATTTTTTGAGTTCCCTGTGCAACAGGTGTTGGGGTAAACTCTAGTTTCATTGCAACCTCCATAGCCTTAGCCTGTGCGAAAATCGTTTTCTCACCTAATGGTTGACAGAGATGTAGGAGCAACATACCAATGAACCATTCCTTATTTTGAGTATCATCAATGACAAATCCACCATCTTTGATGGTGCGCTTCAGTCTCCGGTCAACCTCCCATAAAAATTCATTAACCTTCTGACAAATCTCTTTCATTTCTGTCACCATCTCCACGTATGACTTAGGCTTCTTAAACTGATCTTTTAGGGCACATTTTATTTATTTGAAGGTGGCAATAGGGTTTTCTTGAGTATACTTGATGTAACAATATAATGTACGATCTTGGAAAGAAGTAGCTAGCTGCACATTTCTAATATCAATATTTTTAACCTATTGAGCTTGCCATATGACCTCAGTCACAAACTAGAAGTGGTCAATATCCTCATTTCAAATGCCTCTGAAACTAGGTAACTTCATTGATGCAGCCATGTCTACTTATGTAGGAGGTGGAGGTGATGGTAGAGATGGATTGCACATTGGAGTGGGTATTCTGTGGTGTGAGTGCATAAGTGGATTGGATGATCTAGGTGGATATTAGTGGCCACCCACCTAGTCCATTTGGACCCCCACCATTGGTTCTTTCAGTTTTTCACTTTCAGCACAACTTACTATTTTTAGCAGGTTTTTGGGTCCTGAACTTCCACAGTCGTTTTGGGGCCCTCATGATCCAGGTGGATATTGGTGGCCACTCACCTATTCCATTTGAACCCCCACCGTCATTTCTTTTAGTTTTTCAGTTTCAGCGCTACTTACTATTTTTAGCATTTTTTTTAGGTCCAAAACTTCTCGAACCATTTTGAGGCCCTAAACGACATTTTTTGGGAAATCTGGGAGTGACATGAGTCCATGGACCAATGTTTCGAATGTCAAAAGTTGTAGCCCTTAGATAGATCTTTCTAACAAGGTATGGTGCACATCATACAGAGATCGTATGCCAAATTTACCTTCGCGGGACACTTGAGCCTCATTGTAACAAATTTTAGAGGCCTGTAGCCACCACATATCTTTTCAAAGATACGTTACTAGGGCCCTAGCTACTTTATTTCCATTATGTATCTAACCATATTTCTGTTATATGATATTAATGAAATGAACTAATATTTGCATTACATATTTGTATTTATGGTTATATGTGTATTATGTTTTGTTCTTGTATAAATTTGGATCAGTGGTATCAAAGTGATGTGCTCTTGCTCTGCTTTTATTTGCGTGTCCCCAACAAGGTTAGGGTATAAGGAGTTAGGGCTCGATCTAGTTGAACCCTTTCAAGATCAGCCTCACAAACCTCGATGACCTCCCATGGTGGAAGAAAAGAGATACGAGGGAGAATGAGATCCTATCAAAATATTTCTCGAGGAAGCCCTCACAAAACAAAGGAGCCCTATGATGTATAACTTTTCCCAGATCCTTCAACGGCTGCCCACTTGTGGCACATCTACTTCCAGTAGCCACTCTAAAGGTGCCTCTCCTTTGAAGGTACAAGTAAAATTTGACATTCCTATATTTGAGGCTGGATAGATGTGGACGTTGTAGATAAATAGTTGAATTTTCTAGAAGGGTATTTATCGGTCCATGATTTCTCCGACCGAGAAAAGATTATTTTTTCACTCCTCAAAGCTACCCTGCATGTCAAAGACTAGTGGGAAACATATTTTGAGCAAAAGGACGAGAAAAAACCCTCTCTGTTCTTGGCCACACCCAATTGGAATTTGTTTTAAGATGGAATCAAGGAACAATATTACCACATGGGGAGCTATAAGGAAAAATAAATCCAATGGATGAAGTTGCTGAAACAAAGTGATTAAGATGTGCACGAACTGATGAATCTGTTCCATAACCTATGCATGAAGTTGGGTATTGAAGATTCAGATAGACATTTTGTGCTCAAGTACCATAGCTATTTGCACAAATACATTCAGTAGGAAATGGATTTCCTCAACATTACCTTGCTTGGCACGTCATATCGCTATACTACCAAGATCGAGTAGAAATTTAGGTAGAAGAAGCAAGAATTTGGATCCAGAAACCTGAATCCAAGGAAAGGCTCCCCTGAACCGCAGAACAAGGTGCAAGGCCAAAGTTGAGAAACTCAGAAAAATGCGACAAATAGAAATAAGGACATGGGAAAGTGTTGTGAATTTCATAACAGCCCCACTCACAGCAAAAACGAGTTTCAGGCCAATTAGTCATTGGTGGCCATACTAAAGGCACCTGAATCAAATGCATGTTATGATACTGAGTTAGAACCAGAGAAGGGAAATGAAAAATGGAAGCAGATCATTTATGAAGATCACAGTGCTATTGTTGCCACTACTAAGTTCCACTGGGAGGATTTCAAGGATCCAAAGGAGGGGGAGCACCTCCTCCATTCAGATATGTGGGTAAAGGGTTCTCCACTGCAATTACTTCTCGATAGCGGAAGCCAAAAGAACCTCATTTCAACATAGGTCGTGAAGCGACACGACCTACTAACCATAGCACACCTACAGGCGTATAACATTGTGTGGCTTCATGAGGGAACATATCTCTACTTTCGTACAACATCAAGCCATTCACGGATGAGGTATTGTGTGGTCTTGCTCCATTTGATGTGTATAATGTTGGGTATGTGTTATAATCTTTCCACGACTAAGCACGCGCGGGGGGGCGATAGCCCCCCCTTTGCGCTAGGTGCAACGGGGGGGGTCACAGGGGGGCGGTAGCCCCCCCTGTCGGGGTCCGGGGCAGCGCCCCGGCGAAAATTTTTGGTCCTTAATTTCTGGCGGGTAGTCTGCATCCATGGTTTTGTGCATGGTTTTGCACATGGTATTGGGGTATGATGGTTTTCGGCCCCTGGTATTTTTTGTAGATCCGGTCAAGGGAACTAAGGTTATGATCTAATCCAGGGTTTATGGATTGGGGTTTATGTATGCTTCGGCATGTATATATATGTGTGTTGTAACACTAAAAGGAATATAATGAAAAATCAAGCTGGTCGTCCTGATTTGGGATCCAGGGGAAAATCTCTGTGTTTATCTGTTTTATGTTTTATGCTCTCGCTATTGTTTATTTTCTGTTATAAGATTCATGTGTAGATAATTTTTTTTAATGGTTAAAACCTACATTTGGTATTAGAGTTGTTTTGGCTTCAAGGGGACACCTTTGCTACTGAGGTTTTTTTGTTCGGGCCTGAGGTAGACCCTGTTCAGTGGGAGATATGCAGGATCGATTCTTGCAGTGAAAGAGGATGGCGAGCGGCGGGAAGATAGAGATTAAGAAATTTAATGGTCATATTTTTGAGTTGTGGAAGCTCAAGATGGAGGATCTGCTGGTGGATAAATATCAGTGGATCGCGGTAGATCCAGGTACTAAACCAACGGCAATGTCAGATGAAGACTGGAAGAAACTGGATCGGAAGGCTAAGAGCACAATACGGTTGTGTGTCTCGATTTAGTATTGTTGAATGTATCTCGCGTGCTACGTGAAGACCTCAGGACAAGCTAGGGAATTTGTATCAATCTAAGTCTCTGGTGAATAAGTTGTTCCTACGGAAAAAGCTGTATAACCTGAGGATGAAGGATGGAGACTCGGTGACAGAGCATCTAAACGACTTCAATACTGTGGTAAGTCAGTTGTCGTCTATTGATATTAAAATCTTAGATGAATATAAGTGCATCATTTTGTTGTGCTCTCTACCAGACTCGTGGGACAGTCTGGTTATTGCAATAGGTAGCAATATAACTACCTTGAACTTTGATGATATTGTCTCAGCCTTGCTGTCGGAGGAAATGAGACGGAGAAATATGGAGGGGTCGAATGGAGATGCCTTATCCGTACGAGGAAGGTCCTGCACGTAAACAAGAATAAGGTGCTCTCTGAGTGGGAGATCTAAATCTAGAGGGAGATCTAAATCTCCCGGAAAGTTTGTAAAGGTGTGCTAGAAGTGCGAAAGGAAGGACACTCACAAAAAGGAATGCAGATCTAAAGCTCCCGAGAAAGGAAAGGGATTCTCATGAAGCTCCTTCTACAGAGGCAAAAACCACCTCGTATGAAGGTGGGGATGTGTATTTGGCTTCTTCAAATACACATGTAGATCATGAGTCATGGTTGATTGACTGTGCATCCTTTCACTTCACCCCCTATAGGGAGTGGTTCTGCGAATATGAGAAATATGATGGTTGTGATGTCTTCCTAGGGATGATAGGAAGGCCAGAATCGTTGGATGTGGAAAGGTCAAGTTGAAGCTGTAAGGTGGAAGGATCAGAACACTTCCTGGTGTTCTGCATATTCATGCATTGACCAGAAATCTTATTTCTGTAAGAAAGATGGATGATGCAGGTGTAAAAACGGTGTTCGAGAAAGATGTCTGCAAGATGGTTCGAGGAGCACTGGTATTAATGCAGGGAGTTTGGACTGGAACTCTGTACAAGCTACAAGGTAGAACTGTTATTGATGGATGTAATAGTTCTATGGTTCCTGAAAGTGGAGTGGAAACCCTAGCTATCTCTGGAGAAAATACCATGCTATGGCATCAAAGGTTTGGACATATTGGAGAGAAGGGCCTTCAGATACTGCATATAAATGGTATGGTAGAAGGTATGTCTAATTTCTCTCTGGATTTCGATTTTTGTGAACATTGTGTATATGGGAAGCAGAATCGGGTGAGTTTTCCTCCGGTGCTAAGAGGGCATCAAGATCTTAGAACTCAGGCACAAAGGATGTGTTTGGGCCTCTGTCAGACTCCTCACCGGGAAAGTTTGTGTACTATGTTTCATTCATAGATGACTTCTCAAGGAATACATGGATATATTTCTGGAGGAAGAAATCAAGTCTTCGACAAATTTAAATAATTTAAGGCTTCGTGGAAAACCGTAGCGTAGAAGAAGATAAAGACAACGAGGATGATAATGGTGGGGAGTTCTGCAAGAAGGAATTTGAAGAGTTCTGTAAGAAGTGTGGTATAGCACGGCAGAAGACTACTCCATACACACCTCAGCAAAATGGAGTTGCAGAAAGAATGAACAGAACGTTGATGGAAAAGTCAAGAAGCATGCTCAGTGGTACCGGGTTAGGACAAGAATTTTGGGCAGAGGCAGTGGAGACTGCATGTTACGTAGTTAACATATCACCTTCATCAGCGTTGGAGGATAAGACCCCACATGAGGTATGGACTGGAAAGAAACCTTCTCTTTCACATCTAAGGGCATTTGGATGTGATGCATATGTACATGTTCCAAAGGAGAAAAGGACCAAGTTGGATAATAAATATGAAAGGTGCAACTTTATTGGGTATAAGGATGGTTTAAAGGGTTACAAGCTTTGGAACCCAGAAACAAGGAAGGTTGTGTACACTCGAGATGTGGTGTTTAGAGAAGTGAAAGATGTTGTTAAACATGAATTCCTACTAAAGGAACCTGAGAAGATAGAGTTTGAGCTAAAGGAGGATAAACTTAATTTCACAATGTAAGAAGTCATAGAAGATGAAGAGCCACAAACTCCAACTTTGAGAAGATTAGTTCAGAAAGAAGGCAACCAAAGGCATATTCCATCGCCTCTCGTTCAGGTTTTGCCTTAACTATAACTGATGATGATCCCAGAACTGTCAGGGAGGCAGTAGATTCAGAGGATGGAAAACTCTGGAAGGAGGCCATGGTTGATGAAATGGAATCCTTGCACAAAAATGAGGCATGGGATCTGGTCGAGTTGTCGGCTGGAAGGAAGCCCATCGGGAGCAAATGGGTGTTTAAGAAGAAGATGAATGTAGAAGGCAAGGTGGATAAATACAAAGCTTGGTTAGTAGAAAAAGTTTATTCCGAGGTGTCGGGAATTGATTTTGGTGATATTTTTGCTCCTGTTGCCAAAGTTAATTCTATTAGATTACTTTTATCTATTGCTGTTGCATTTGATTTTGAGATTGAACAGATGGATGTGAAGACAACTTTTCTTCACAGGGATCTAGAAGAGGAGATCTACATGAAAAAACCTGAAGGCTTTATGGTGAAGGGGAAGAAATAACTGGTATGTAGGTTAAAGAAGTCTCTGTATGGGTTAAAACAGTCACCAAGGATGTGGTATCAGAAATTTGATACCTATATACGAGGACTTAGCTTCACCAGAAGCAAGGAGGATCATTGTGTTTATTTTAATTAATTGGTGATTGTGTTATATATCCGGTCTTGTATGTGGATGATATGTTGTTGATTGGAAATGACAAATAAATTATCCAAGATTTGAAGACCCAACCGTTCTCCAAATTCTACATGAAGGATCTTGGTGCTGCAAACTATATTTTGGGCATGGAAATTAAGAGAGGTCAGGCAAAGAGGAAGCTCTGGTTAAACTAGAGGAAGTATGTCAAGACTATATTGTAGAGGTTCAATATGCAAGATAGTAAACCGGTGAATGTTCCTATTCCTGTAGGTGTAAAGCTATCTGCTGAATAGTGTCCCAAGACACAAGAAGAAGAGGAGGATATGTCCCGTGTTCCATATGCAAGTGCAGTGGGTAGCCTGATGTATGCAATGGTCACATTTAGACCGTACATTGCACATGCAGTTGGGAGTATTGAGCAGAGTTATGTCAAACCTGGTGGAAGCATGCATTGGACAAGAGGGTGAAAGGTGAAGAAGCTTTTTAGATATTTACGTGGCACTAGTGATTATGGCTTGTGCTGTCAGGGAAGAAAGAAGACCAAAGATTGGAAAGAATGTTTGACATTCGTGGTTTTGTCGATGCGACTGGCCGGGAGATTCAAGACCAAAGAAGATTCTTGCCATGGGTATGTGTTTAGCCTTTTTGGAGGCTCGCCGCTGGATGAGTAAAAGCACGCTCCGTAGTGGTTTTTTCAATTGCTGGGTAGGTAGAATACATACGGCTCACTCATGCAAGCAAGGAAGCCAGCTTAAGGCAGAGATTGTGTTCAATTATGGGGTTGGTACAGTAAGCTATAAGGATAGACTCTGATAGCCAAAGTGAAATTTTCTTAGCTAAGAACCCTACATATCATTCAAATACAAAGCACATTGATGTTCAATATCACTTTGTTATAGATATAGTTGAGTCCAAAAGGGTGTTACTCGTAAAGGTGGACACTTTGAAGAACGTTGCAGATGCATTTACGAAGTCTGTAAGCACTCAAAAGTTCTCCTGGTGTAGAGAAACAATGGGTGTTGAAGAATTGGCCCAATCACTAAGCTCTCCTGTGGACCCCTGTGGAAAGAAACAACAAGTGGGAGAATGTCGGGTTATGTCTTATATTCTTCCACGTACCTTGCCACGCGCGGGGGGTAAGATGGTCCCCTTCTCTCGTGCTAGGCACAATAGGGGTCACGGTGGGGGCGAGTTCGTCGGGGTCTCAGCAGCTACCAAATGGCACTTTTTGGTCTCCACGGGGTATGTCCACGTCCATGGTTTTTGTGCATGGTTTTGCATATGGCATTTGGGCACGAAGTGGTTTTCGCTCCCGGTATTTTTCAGAGATCCGGTCAAGGGAACTATCGTTATGATCTAATCCAGTGGTTTATGGATTAGGTTTATGTATGCTTCGACATGTATATATATGTGTGTTGTAACACTAAAAGGAATATAATGAAAAATCAAGCTGGTCGTCCCGATTTGGGATCCAGGGGAAAATATCTGTGTTTATCTGTTTTATGTTTTATGCTCTCGCTATTGTTTATTTTCTTTTATAAGATTCGTGTGTAGATAATTTATGTTCAGGGTTAAAACCTACATATAATATATTATTAGGCCAAACATACTTATGGAGGTGACATGTTGTGTATGAGTCTAGGCCTTGGGTTGTTATTATTACTTTGTGAAATAACTTGTATAGGATACTGGAGGTAGTACCACCTCCTACCATCTCTTTGACTAGTGCAAAACAACGCAGTAAGATTGTTTCTAAAACTAGAAAAATTATTTTCATTATCATTCAACCACAAGGAAATAATAATATTGTGGCCATAGCCTCAAAATAGGGCTCCCCTGCATGACAACAATAGATGGAAAAAGGAATGGAGGAATACAAGGACATTTTCTCCTCGCCCACAGAGGTTCCTCTACACTGTCAGGTCAAGCACTCCATTGATCTGACCCCATGCATACTACCACATGATATTTCCATACCGCATGCAACCACAGAGAAAAAATCCACACGTGTACTATTTGTGGCTAATAAAGAAACCAAATTTATTTAACGCATCCAGCATGTCCGCCCGCGAGTCCATGAAATTTTTGACAAATCTAATACCCAATTCAATAGAATTTTCCCCATCTCAAGGAGGATATTAATGAAATGGGGACGATTAATTCTAATGGGGGAGGAATTATCAAGGTTTATATTGGTGGCCACCCACCCATTCCATTTGGATCCCACTATTGGTTCTTTCAATTTTTCGCTTTCAGCACAACTTACTATTTTTAGCAAGTATTCTCGTCCTGAACTTCCAAATCCATTTTGGGGCCCTAATGATCTAGGTGGATATTGGTGGCACCCACCTATTCAATTTGAACCCCCACCATCATTTCTTTAATTTTTTTAGTTGCAACACTATTTACTATTTTTAGCATTTTTTTGGGTCCTAAATTTCCAGAGTTGTTTCGAGGCCCTAAACGACATTTTTTTGGAAAAATGAGAGTAACATCAGTCCATGGTTAGATGTTTCTCACATCAAAAGTTCTATTCCTTGGATATTTCTTTATAACGAGGTATGGTTCACTTCAAACGGAGATCATATGCCAAAGTTACGTTCCCGGGAAAGATGATGTTCCAATTTACGCAAACAGGACCTGTTATCACTCAGTAATTTCTCAAGGTTAAAGAAAGAACTCACCAAGGTAACCAAAAACCTACTTTTGAGATTAGGATACAAACATCCTAATGCTCATAGAAGGCTCTCTCTTTATGATTTAAATTTGTTTCTTTAGTTGATTTCAGGATAGTTATGTAGGATTGATTAGGTTTTGATTGGTGGTAGAATTACTGATTTAGATGGATAGAAGACTGTCTATTTACCATTGGCCTATGGAGTCAAAGTGTCAAGAAAACATGATTGAATCAAGGTCTAAAGGAATTATTCATAGTATGAGGTAGCTGAGAAAATTCAGATCTTTGAGGCTGGATGGTGAAGTGGTTTCAATTAGGATCAAGGAGTAGTTAAGGATTCCTCAAACCGGATAATGAAGGAGGTGAAAGAGGTCAATCGAAACTAGGGAGCAATGAAGAATTCTCTAATCTATATATTATAAGAAAACATCAAAATGAATAACAGTTCAGAACAGAGTGTACTTAAGCAATTTCTACAATAATATACCTGTTATACATTTAAATTGGAAAACATGCAAGTATGTGAAATACTTAAGAAAATAACAATTTAACAACATAAAGATACTTCATTGAAGTGGCCCAACACATGAATCCTATAATGTAATGCCTTTATTACTCATTCCAGTCTACTGACTTGAAAATTATAAAATGAACCCTCAGTTTTCATATCAATACATCTATAGAAATGTTCGGAAATCCACATAGACTTAATACTTCAAATTATGAAGTATTTATACAAAAACTAATACAAAATATCATGTTTAACTAATCAGGATTTATTCTAGGAATAAAAAATATGGATGCTAAAAAGGTAATGACACCTTTCAACTGACTGAAAGTCGTCCCTTTTTGACTTGATTGTTTTTATCTATTGGTTTCTCTCATGCTGGTTTATCTCTCATGTTATCTGCACTTGTATTCTACCTTTTCTCCGACTCTTCCTTTAATTTCGTCTTTCATCTGTATTCATCTGGCTGCTTTGTTGTCACTGTAAATTTTTCTTTTACTTACTGCTTTGTCTACCTGCTCTATTTACTCTTAGTCTGACTGTTCTTTTACCTACCACAGTAAACTTCAATATCTAAATCTTTATTTTCATCCTAATGTTTGTAATTTTCATCATTGAATAAACTTTCGTTGTTGCTGGTGAATGTGTTTTTATCTTTCTTTAATCATTTACTGTGTAAATTGTTTCCTTCTTCTTTGTTTCTTATTTGACTTGATTTTCTCTTTGTACACAAATTTTTTTCTAAATGAGGCCTTTGAATATATTTCTTGTGAATTTGGAGCAAACAGGTTTCTAACTAGTATCAAAACTGTTTGTCCAGGTCTTGTCCGATCACCTACAAAAATAAACCAATAGTTAATGAAACATAATTTTTCCAAGAAGGGAAAATGGATTCTAGGAATGGGGAAAGACTGTGAAATGATTCTAAACTATAGTGGGGTTTAAATTCGGTTTGGAAATGGATTCTAGATCTGTTTTCGTAAACCAATAGACATGGGTAAGTGAATGAAACAGTCAGGAGTTTATTGCATGAAGGTTTTTCAGGTGGCTTTATGAATGGTCTATTGCACAGTGCAGGTTAAATGGTGGCTTACAAAAAAATGGAGGAGTAGACAGGTGGTTTTAGCACATCCTAAAAGGTGAACTAGAGGTTTATCGCATGTGCAAAGTGGTTTGGTGGTTTTCTCACAGAATAAAAGCGGTTAATGGTTTCATGGAGGGGAGTGCGATAGCACACAGGATTGATGTGTGGCAAGGGGAGGGGGTTTGAAACTGCCCATTTTAAAACCCTCATGGTGTTAAACTTTGGACTATCGGGGAATGTGATATGGAGTGTGGGCTGTTGGATCTATGGATGGTGATTGGACGGTCGGATGAATTATGCATGGTTCAAGAGGTGGGACCAGGAGTTAATAGGCGGAGTTTAAAATGTAAGCAAGGTCGCGGTTCAAGAAGGGTTTTAATATAAATTATAATGGTTTAATATAGTGAGGGGTTAGGATTAAAATGGCAGAGGGTTATAGTACATATGTGAAATGGGTTAAATATATATAACAAGGGTTAATCAAACTATAGGGTGAAATAATACAAAGGAGTCACGAAATATGATCAGAGGGTATTAGAAATACATAGGAATAGTACAAAATAATATCGGGAAAGGATTTATGGAATGGGGCTCGATGCTATTTCAACCTTTTAAAACTATGCAAAAAGTGGAATTTTGCATGTTTTTTAATGAGAAATGGGAGTTAGTAAAAAGGAAAGGATGTTAGTAATGAAAATGGGCTTTAAGGTAGGGAAAAAGGGTTTAGAAGAAGGGAAAGGGATTTTTACTAGCCGGAATGTGTTTTTGTATGGGAAAAGAGGTTTAGGAGGAGAAAACGGTTTATGAGAAGGATACATAGTTAGAATAAGGGGGAAAGGGATATTAGCAAAATGAAAAGGGTTAAAATGAGGGGAAAGGGATATTTTACAAGGGGAAAGTTTTAAAAGGATGTTAGAAATATGGGATGAACCAACAGTGCTTTCAATGATTTTCAAAAGTGCTTCTGCCTACCCTTTCTTTATCATAACATTTTTATTTATTTTCTTGGGTGCATTTGAGCTAGCTGACCCTTTTATTTTATCTAAATAAAAAAAAATAATCTACTTCTAACTTTATAACTACCAAAGGCTCAGATTAAACTGATGAGTTATTTTATTGTCTACCTAACTACTGAGCTTCCAAGATTAAATTGTTTGGCTAGATCTTATTCACTAACTATCAACATGAAATTTAAAGCATGAATAAATCAAGATTAAGCTATTTGACCATCATGAATTGTGGCATTTTGGACAAGCTCCACACAATTTTATTTTCATAAAGTAAACTAAAGTAGTGGCATTTGAATGTGCAACACTTTCATGATCTTATTTTTATCTCTATTTGGTGGGGTTCATACTTTATATTATTTTTTGTTCTTGCTTCATTTGGTCCTTTGATTGTTATTTTAGGACTTACCCTCTTTTCATTTTTTAAATATGGGAAAACATTTGTAGAAAGAAAAGGTATGTATAATATTGCAAAGTTTACAATAATCAATTCAAAATTATGAATCCTATTATTATAAGACCCTAATAGGGCCCATAGTTTTGGCGCTTCATCTCCTAGGGTTAGTTTTTTGGATGTTTATGATTTCCATTTTCTATCAATAATAAAGAGGCCCTCAAGCCTCATTGTAACATAGTTCAGAGGCCTATAGCCACCACATCTCTTCTTAGAGATATGCTACCAACGCCCTAGCTAGTTTATTTCCATTATGTCTATAAGCATATTATTGTTATTTGATATTAATGAAATGAAGTATTATTTCCACTGCATATTTGTATTAATGGTTATATGTGTATTCTGTTGCATTCTTGTATAAATCTGAATCAGTGGTATCATAGCGGTCTTCTCTTTCTCTAATTTTCTTTGCATGTCCCTAACAAGTTCAAGGTATAAGGAGTTAGGCAATGATCTGGTTGAACCATTGCAACATCATCCTCGCAAACCTCGATGATCTCCCATAGCGGAGGAAAAGAGAGATGAGAGAGCAGGAGATCCTATCAAAATCTTGCTTGAGGAGGCCCTCGAGAAACAAAGGAATGTGATGATGGATAATTTTCCCAGATCCTTCAACGGTTGCCCACGGGTGTTGGTCCTCTAATTTGTACCCTTTTTGACCATTTTTCCCTTTCCAAATCGTAATCATTTACCTTGTTTTACCTATATTATGCGCCCTCATCCTACACTAGTGTGAGAACGATGACACATTTTGCATTAACTTCATATTTTACATATATTAACTTAACTTAGCGTTTATTAACTATTTATTATGTGATTTTCTACTTAGAATTACTTTTGTAACTCATCGTTACCTCCTATGTAATTTAACAGTTAAATTCTTACCTTGACCGCTGATTTTTAGTGCAGAACAGATCTCACACCAGGGCCAACACCACGAATCTTGGCAGAAAATCCAGATCTCTTTGATTGCTGTCTAATTTTGTACCACCATATATGAAGGCAGCCGATTCCTAGTGATAACAACAAGTCAATCTGGAGTAGCGGATATCAAACTTAGGAGGAATGAACAACTAGAGATAGCCATGGCCTATTTTGTTAGAACATTTAATTTTGAAGGCTGAAAGCTTATTCTGCAATTGGTTATGTAATTCGTTGTAACGATTTCTGCAATTGGCTATGTAATGGTTAAATGATCCTTTTGGCCTGTGGCAAAAAGGATCTATATAAGGAGAAATCTAAATAGGACAATATGTTCAATATTGGGATAGAATTGAATAGATCAGGGAATAGAACCAGTGAGGCGGTAACAAGACTGTCTTTTGTTATTGCCCAAATCTGGGTTGGATATGTAACCATGCATGTATTTTCTTTGAGGATTTAATAAGAAGAGCTCTGCCTTATGCTTCATGGATTTTATTTCTTCATGCTTAAACAATTTGATGGATTGATTCAATGTTGAGTAGCGTTTCCATTTGAAAGGGAAACGTGCTAGTTGGCTAGGGCCCAGCCAACCCAACACGTTCTCCTTCCTTTCTGTTCTAGCAATTTATGTCTACTAAGTGTGATTTACTTTACAGCATTTGAATTTCTGTTTGAGTGAAATCAGATCTGCAGTGTGAAGTAGTTAAATTTCCTTTTCTACATCTGAATTTAGATTTTCTTTCTCTGCCTAGTTTGAACAAGAGAAATTACCTGTGCCAGTGCACGTTGGTGTGATTTTCACTTTCTGTACGTGTGGTTTGTTTTCTCTGCCTGTTTTGAGCAAGAGAAATTACCTGCACCAGTGCACATTGGTGTGATATTCACTTTCTGCACGTTTGGTTTATTTTCTTCGCCTAGTGCAAGTAGGAGAACTGTTTCTGCACAAGTGCTAGATAGTGTGATGTAGAAAGTCTCTTTAGTTTACTTCTAACATTTTTCTTACTTTCAATTACATTTTAATTAAAAATATCATTTCCTTATTCTCTACAGATATTCATATTTCTGATAAGAAATTTGGTTTTATAACACTTGCAGTAATTAATCATTGATTTCAAGGACTAAAAGTTAAAGTGTAAGAAGCTCAGATCAGGTAAAAGAACTAGTTTCTTGGTACTATATATGAGTGCTGTGGACTTGAGAAATTTCAGGGCCCTTGCACGAAGAAAATCATTTTTAGTACGGACATTACTTTACAACTTCTGCATAGATCGTTGTTCTTGCACTAGTGCAAGAAGACTACACTAGTGCAAGATCGATTCTTGTGGGAGGATATCTTTACATGAGCAGGTTTGAAAGGGCCCATTTGTTGAAGACTACTAATTTGTCTATGCTAAAGGAAACACACTCTAAGTAGATGATCAATATCCCGCTGGAGTAATTTCCTTCTTTTTATTTCTGAACCTCTCTTGTAAGAACATTTCTTTTTGTTCTAGTCTCAGATTGTTTTTATGGTTTGAGTTGCCTTTTTCTCTAAAGTTTGATTCTACAATTTTTCCTTTAAAAATTAGGATTTGATATTATAAATATCCATACCATCTCAGGCATTTCCTGTGCTTCGTCTCTAACTTTACGAATCCCCCGAGATGACAATTTAAGTGTTGAGGACTTTACTTAAGTGTAATTCCTACACCCAACATTTTGGCATTGTTTCCGAGGAGGTGATTTGATTTGGTAAGAATTTTCTGATGATGCAATAGGGGTAAGTTTTCCTTTATCTTTTTGTATTTTATGCAAGTGTGGTGAGCATTATTTCATCGAATAACTTTGAAAATCAATTATCTTTATATCCTTAACATTATATCATTTTTGGGGTGTTTTAAGAACCCCCGTTACTAATATGTGTGTGGAGATAGGGACTATCAATCAACCAAATGGAATTAAAGATGATAAAAAGTATGAAGGTTCTCTCTCAAGCCCTAAGAGCTGCTGGGATCTTGATCTCTACCTCTTAGGAAGAAAAATTCTTGACAATAGTCAAGGACTTGTCCATTTCCCCACCATCACAAGAGGATTTAGAAGTCTCTTTTGAGGAGACAAATGAATCATGCACTATAATCAAAGAAGGATATCCATTGCAACCTGAGAACAAAAATTTCTTCACATATCTATCAGCAGATCGAGAATGTGATCAAGAGACTAATCACCCTAAGGAGAACAATCAACATGACATGGAAGAAGAAGGCGAACAGCATGGGCCAAATCAAGAAATGAACCAAGGCTACCATGATTACATCGAACATTGGTTCCGAACAACTACTCAAGCAAGGCAACATTGTCCTCTTCTAAAACTCTTGTTGTCATATCATTTACATTCGTTGGTTTCTCATGCTCATGCACACTTTCAAGTTTGTATGATAAATTTGAGCATGAATATATATTTTCACCTGATCTGCACATGGCTTCATTGGAAGTACTCCTATACATAAAAATAAGTCTTCCGCCTTTTAGGTAAAGTAGGGTAGGTGAAAAAAGCTGTTAAGATGCTAATTGGGTTTTGATTTTTAAAGTGTAGTCGTTAAAACTACTATTGATCCACATTGGTTGTTAACACACACATCTGTGACACATCTTGTTGAGTATGATTCACTCTAATACCTCATGATTTTTCAAGTGACCATGACTAATCACTCTAAGAAGTTGTCATCTGATATATATAATTTTAGTTTCCCTTAGAAGGTATTATTGGAAACCCCCTCTGGAGGACCACTCTTGTTAAGATCATAATAAGCTGCTCATGAGAACACTAGCATTATTAATTCAAGAAGTCTTTTAGTCATTATCTAGGATATCTTTAATAAGTGTTTAGGGTAGAGGAACTAGTCAGTAATGATTAGTCATTAAAATCTTTTCATGCCATCCCATATTCTTAAGGAGTATATCTGTCTCCCCACTTATTAAGTAACCTTTTAGGTTGATCATAATCAGAGTATACAAAATATTTAGGGGAGGATATGAGGTCTCGTGATGAGCCAACCTACCATGATCATGAGACCTAACATGCATGAAATTACTGCTTCTGGTCACCAAGCTAGAGTAATGGCGTTCAATCGAAAATTTGGAAGACAAGAGGTCTCATCACGAGCTGACCTGTTCATCCATGTTGCTTCTTGTGAGTGGCACTTCCATTAGTTGGTTACCAAGCCAAAGAAGTGGCCTTCACCTAAAATTAAAATAAGATAACTCTGAATCCATGCCTAGTAAGTGGGACACAGACATTTCAATGGGTAAAAAGACACCCCTCCCGAGGTTATGGACACCTGCGGGCAGCAGGGCTATGTCTGTGGTATTAAAGTTAATTGCATACTATTATTTTCTTGGATATCTTTCTGTTCCCCTAAACTTATCTTTTTTCCTTGGACAATGGTTTTAAAAATGATTTGAACATGATACTTTGAGGTATATCTTTCAAAAATCAAGAATCTTTAAGGATGTGGTACCATTAGTAAAGTTTATTCTTTGTTCTATATTAAGAGGAAATTTAGTTTGAATCCAGATGACAATATAATTTAAAGTGTTCAATAAAGAGATTGCTAATTGGTATCATAACTCATTTTGACTTACATGATATTTAGAGTGATGAATTACTCAATGATGACTGCTCACAAGATGTTGGTTGGCAACAATGTGTATTGATGGTGGTTGCCTCTAAATATGTGCTACATAATCAGGAACAAAACAAGGAATTCATTTGGGACAAGGTAACAGGTATGTACCATACTCTTTTGTCTATAATTCTCGATGTAGTTATTTTTCTTGCACCATTGCAGGCAGACCTTCCAGAAAATTTGATGCCTTTCTTCATATCCCATTTCATAATTTTCTCTCAGTTTTCTTCTCAGAATCCTATTATAATTAACCTTCCCATATTCTTGTAAATTCACCCTATCCGCTTCGAAGAAATCCCACTTTAACCCTCAATTTTTTTTCCTATCCCACTTATGTTTTCCCTCTTTTGGTACTTTCCTGGAATCCCTGTGACAAAATTCCTTCCCATTTTAAGATTTTCCTTTCCCACTCGTTTGTTCCCTCATGAGTTTTTTGCAGGATCTTTCATACAAAGAGCAGAAGGATGTGCTCTGAAACATCAAGAAAGGGCGAAGCAAAATTCAGAATAAGTTGAGGAAATCATGTGAAATTCAACCTATATTTTAATTCTCTGTCTTAATATTATGCTTGAGCTAGTGCAAGCATGTTGTCCTATATGACGAGATGAGAAGAAAAGTACCAGTAGAGTGATATGATTTAAGCAGTGCAAAGATTAGTACAAGCATGCATCTCATCAACAACATAGCACAAGTTATCATATGACATAAGAAAGTGATCATGATGGAAATTTATATGATATTTTTCATATGATTGACAAGTATTTACGCTATTATATTACCTAGGAGGAAATTAGTTAAAAGTACAATTTTTTTTAAGTAGAAATCATGATCTTTTTAATGAGTGCTAAGTTATTTTTTTGTAATTATGAAGAAATGTAAGAATCGTGTTAATCGTTGTTTGCATATAATCTACCCCGCTCTGCAATAATTTTAAATTTCCTTCACTCATAACTCCCCCCGCTCCTACATTTATCCTAAACGTCCCTTCATCATGATTATTACTGCACTTAACCGTTAAACCACTGTCATGCATAACAATTAAGCCTGACTAGAAATGATGAGTATTTATGGAAAATGAATCATAGATACAGTTAGATATTTATTTATGAAAGCTGATTCCCCGGTATTTCATGCAAGCCTTGGAACTTATTGTTCATAGTCGATAGCAGCAATGACACCCATCCAAAATAAGCCCCTGTCTCTTAGAAAGATTGAGAAAACTGTCGAATTTCATAACAGTCTTCCACTACTGCGGGAGTCAGTATTTCTACAGTTTCTACAAAAGTTGAATGGGTATGACAGGGAGGTCACCCTACAAATTTCAAGAAGCTTTAAGAATGGCCAAGTGAGAATTGGGCCGCTCGAATTCAAAGTCACGAAGAAATTTGTAGCAACAACAATAGGCTTGGAGAATACGTGAGTGGAGTGGTTCAAGAACCAGAAGCTGGAAAGAAAATTCTTGTAGCGTTTTGTAAAGAATAAGAATATGGAGGTGAATTGGAAATGCAGAGTCCCGCGCAAAGCCCTGCTGAGTCAATGGCAGGATCTCCTATTTTTTTTGCAGAAATTCGTGACCTGCGAAGGGAGGTACACATGTACCTTGGTGTATCATTTTATATTGCTGCAACATTTTGAAGGAGCCTGACACATTCATTGGAAGATGAAATTCCCCTAATTTTTCCTCAAAATCTTGGAGAAAATCGCTAGAAGCATACATGATGGAAGGGAGGACCAGGCTGATACACGATTATACCATCATGGCTTGATAAAAATCCTAGTCTTAAAACAACTGGAGAGCAAAGGTATGACATGGGAAGAGCTGTCGAAATAGCTGGACGGAAAGTCAGCCAAGGGAAAGAAGATGAAGACTCCTACCAGTAAAAGTAACGATCTAAATAGAAGCAAAAAGGGAAGTTCTTCTTGCACTAGTGTGAAAAGAAAGCGGTCAGAAAAGTTGACAGAAGTGAAGACCCCATCTTCCATTAAGGAAATAATTGGCACACCCAGTAAAGAAACCCCTTATACATAGGCACAAGCCTATAAACACGACAGTGTTGATCCTTGTAGATGCGGCGAATATTGCACAAGTTGGGGATGATACTCTGCTGGAACATTTTATCAGAAGACCCCATAGGAAGAGAAAAATCACCGATGTAGGTAAGAAACCACAACCCTCATAGGGTATGGAATCCCATTCTGCACCAGTACAAGAAGAACCCACAGAAGAAGAGGCAGAAGAACCCACAGAAGATGAGGAACCAGATGAAAATGAACCGAAGCAGAAGGAAGGAGACCTAGAAAAAGAGGAACCATAGGTAGAAGAGTTCCTTGACGCGACCATGGCAGATATAGAAGTCTCGAAGCCAGTGAAATCCCCTAATAAGACAGAGAGAGGAAAATAATTGGTGACTCCTGCTGCTTCCATAGAAGAATTATAACTCCAAGTGCAAAACTTGGAGTAGCTTGTGACCAAACCACAAGAAGAGAAAGAACAAAGTAGAGAAGAATTGATGGCAGAGCTCAAACAAAAGAAAAGCGAGGTTAAAGTATGGAAATATCGGGTTGGATGTTGTTTCATGCGGCTGAGAAAGGTAGCAAAGAAGTTAAGGCACATCAAGAGGAAGAAGGCTGAAATAGTGCAGCCTCAGGACAACATGCCGGAACAGGATTGAGTTGGAGTATTCAAATTTTTTTTTTTTTGCAGAGGTAAAAAGTTGTGTGAGGACACACAACAGTTTAGGGATGGGAGGATTTTGGTCCTCTAATTTGCACCCTTTTTGACCATTTTTCCCTTTCCAAATCGTAATCATTTACCCTATTTTACCTATCTTATGCGCCCTCATCCTGCACTAGTGCGAGAACGATGACACATTTTTCATTAACTTCATATTTTACATATTTTAACTTAACTTAGCATTTATTAACTATTTATTATGTGATTTTATATTTAGAATTACTTTTTTAACTCATCGTTACCTCCTATGTTATTTAATAGTTAAATGCTTACCTTGACCACTGATTTTTAGTGCAGAACAGATCTTGCACTAGGGCCAGCACCGTGAACCTTGGCAGCAAATCTGGATCTCTTTGATTGCTGCCTAATTTTGTACCACCATATCTAAAGGCGGTTGAGTCCCAGTGATAATAGCAATTCAATCTGGAGTAGCGAAGATCAGACTTAGGAGGAACGAACAGCTGGAGATAGCCATGGCCCGTTTTGTTAGAACGTTTAATTTTGAAGGCCGAAATCTTATTCTGCAATCGATTATGTAATTTTTTGTAATGATTTCTGCAATTGGCTATGTAATGGTTAAAATATCCTTTTTTCATGTGGCCAATACAATATATATAACGAGAAATGTAAATAGGACAAGATGTTCAATATTGGGATAGAATTGAATAGATCGGAGAATAGAACTAGTGAGGCGGTAACAAGCATGTCTTTTGTTATCGCCCAAATCTGGGTTGGATATATAACCACGCATGTATTTTCTTTGAGGATTTAATAAGAAGAGCTCCACCTTATGCTTCATGGATTTTATTTCTTCATGCTTAAATAGTTTATGAATTGATTCAATACTGAGTAGTGTTTCCATTTGAAAGGGAAATATGCTGGTTGGCTAGGGCCTAGCCAACCTAGCACATTCTCCCTCCTTTCTGTTCTTGCAATTTATGTCTGCTAAGTGTGATTTAATTTATAGCATTTGAATTTCTGTTTGAGTGAAAGAAGATCTACAGTGTGAAGTAGTTAAATTTCCTTTTCTACATCTGAATTTAAATTTTCTTTCTCCGCCTGGTTTGAATAGGAGAAATTACCCATGCCAGTACACGTTGGTGTGCTATTCACTTTCTGCACGTGTGGTTTGTTTTCTCCGCCTGGTTCGAGAAGGAGAAATTACCTACAGTAGTGCGCATTGGTGTGTTATTCACTTTCTGCACGTTTGGTTTATTTCTCCGCCTGGTGCAAGCAGGAGAACTGTTTCTGCACCAATGCTGGATAGTGTGATGCAGCAAGTCTCTTTAGTTTACTTATAACAGCTTTCTTGCTTTCAATTAAATTTTAATTAAAAATATTGTTTCCTTATTCTCTACAGATATTCATCTTTCTGATACGCAATTTGGTTTCATAACACTTGCAGTAATTAATCATTGATTTCAAGGACTAAAAGCTAAAGTGTAAGAAGCTCAGATCAGGTATAAGAACTAGTTTCTTGGTACCAAATCTGAGTGCTATGGACTTGAGAAAGTTCAGGGCCCTTGCATGAAGAAAAGCATTTTTAGTACGGACATTACTTTACACCTTCTGCATAGATCGTTGTTCCTGCACTACTGCAAGAAGACTGCACTAGTGCAAGATCGATTCTTGTGGGAAGGATATATTTACATGAGCAGGTTTGAAAGGGCCCATCTATTGAAGACTGCTAAGGTGTATTTGCTAAATAAAACACATTCTCAGATGATGATCAATATCCTGCTAGAGTAATTTCCTTCTTTTTATTTCTGAATCTTTCTTGCAAGAAAATTTCTTTTTGTTCTAGCCTCAAATTGTTTTGATGGTTTGAGTTTCCTTTTTCTCTAAAGTTTGATTCTGCAAATTTTCCTTTAAAAAGTAGGAGTTGATATTAGAAATATTCATACCATCTCTAGCATTGCCTATGCTTCGTCTCTAAGTTTACAAATCCCCCAGGTTGAAAATTTAAGTGTTGAGGATTTACTTAAGTGTAATTCCTGCACCCAACAATGGGCGACACCTCTACATCCAGCAGCCACTCTAGAGGCACCTTTCCTTTCAAGGTACAAGTCAACTTTTACATTCATATATTTGAAGGCCAGATAGATGCAAAATTTTTAGATAGATGGTTTAGTTTGCTAGAAGGGTATTTCTTTGTCCATGATTTCTCCGACTGAGAAAATATTATGTTTTCACTCCTCAAATTCGCCCCCCCATGTAAAATTATGGTGGGAAACCTATTGTGAGAAAAAGGATGAGATGGAACCCTCTCTGGTCTCATCCGCACCCACTTCAAATTCATTTCGAGACTCCAACAAGGAGAAATATTACCCTATGGGGAGCTATGAGGACAAATACTTCCAAGGGATGATGTTGCGGCAACAAAGGGATCAAGATGTGTACGAACTGACAAATATGTTCCATACCCTATGCACAAATTTGGGTATTAAAGTTTCAGAGATAATTTTTTTTCTCAAGTACTGCAGTTTTTTGTATAGATAAATTCAAGAGGAAATGGATTTCCTCGACATTACCTCGCTTGGAATGACATATCGCTATGCTTCCAAGATCAAGCAGAAATTAAACAGAAGAAGCGAGACTTTGTATCCGCGAATCCGAAGCCAAGGAAAGGCGCCCCCGAAATGTAGAACAGGGGGCAAGGCTTAAGCATGGAAACTCATAACAACCACAAAATTACAAAGAAGGACACAGGGAAGTGGTGTGAATTTCATAAGAGCCCCACTCACAACACAAACAAGTGTCGGGCAAAACAGTCATTGGTGGCCGAACTAATGGCACCCGAATCAAATGCATGTTTTGATCTCGAGTCAGAACCAGAGAATGGAAATGACAAATGGAAGTAGATCATTGATGTAGATCCCTGTGCCATTATTTCCACCACAAAGCTCCAAGGGGAGGATCTCTAGATTCCAGAGGAGGGGGAGTGCCTCTTGCATTCAAAGTTGTGGGTAAAGGGTTCTCCATTGCAATTCCTTATCGATAGCAGAAGCCAAAATAACCTCATTTCAGCAAAGTTCATGAAATAGCTCGACCTACCAACCATAGCACACCCGCAGTCATATACCATTGGGTGGATTCATGAGGAAATATATCTCTACATCCCTGGGCAATGCCAACTTATGTACAACATCAAGTCATTCACGGATGAGGTACTGTGTGATGTTGCTCCTCTTGATGTGTCTGATGTATTGTTGGGCCAACCATACTTGTGGAGGCAACATACTGTGTATGAATCTAGGACTCGTGCTATTAATATTACTTTAGGAAATAACTTGTATAGGATCCCAGAGGTAGTACTGCCTCCTGCCAACTCTTTAATTACTGCAAAACAACACAGTCAAATTGTTTCCCAAACTATGAAATCTATTTTCATTACCATTTTCCCTTGAGGAAAGAATAATATTTTGGCCACAACCTTGAAGCAGGGCTCCCCTACATAACAAAAGCAGATGGGCAAAGGCATGGAGGAATACGATGCAATTTTCTCCTCGCCCACAGAGGTTTCTCTACACTGTCAGGTCAAGCACTCCATTGATGTGACCTCGGGCATACCGACGCCTGATATTTACATACCTCATGCAACCACATAGACAAAATCCACACATGTATTGTCTAAGGTTGATAAAGAAACAAAATTTACTGATTGCATCTAACATGTCCACCTGCGGGTCCAAGATTTCTTCGAAAAATCTAATACCTAGTTCGGCATAATTTGCCTCATATCATGGAGGATCTCAACCCAATGGGGACCATTTCTTCCTAAGGGGTGAGGAATTATCCAATTGGATATCGGTGGGCACCCACCTATTCCATTTGGACCCCCACCATTGGTTCTTTTAGTTTTTCACTTTGAGCAAAACTTACTATTTTAAGCAGGTTTTTGGGTCCTGAACTTTCGGAGCCGTTTTAGGGCCCTAATGATCAAATTGGATATTGGTGGTCACCCACCTATTCCATTTTAACCCCCACCATCAGTTCCTTTAGTTTATTAGTTTCAGCACTACTTACTTTTTTAGCTGTTTTTTGGGTCCTGGACTTTTGGAGCTGTTTTGAGGCCCTAAATGACATTTTTTGGGAAAATCAGGAGCAACATGGATCCATGGATCAACGTTTCTCACATAAAAATTTGTAGTCCTTAGATATATCATTATAATGAGGTAAAGTGTGCATCAAATGAAGATCGTATGCCAAATTTATGTTCCCAGGAAAGTTGATGTACCAATTTACCCAAACGAGGCCCATAGTTTTGGCGCTTCATCTCCTAGGGTTAGATTTTTGGATGTTTAGGGTTTTTCATTGTTTCCAAATAAAAAATAGGCCCTTGAGCCTCTTTGTATAATATTTCATAGTCATGTAGCCACCACATATCTTCTTAGAGATACGCTACCAACTCCCTAGCTAGTTTATTTCCATTATGTCTGTAAGCATATTTATTTGATATTAATGAAACAAAGTATTATTTCCATTGCATATTTTTATTTATGGTTATATGTGTATTCTTTTGGGTTCTTATATAAATCCAGATCAGTGGTACCAGAGTGTTGTTCTCTTTCTCTGCTTTTCTTTGCATGTCCCCAACAAGGTCATGGTATAAGGAGTTAGGGCTCGATCTAGTTGAATCCTTACAAAATCAGCCTCACAAACCCCGACGACCTCCCATCACAGAATAAAAGAAAGACAAGGGAGCAGGATATCCTATCAAAATATTGCTCGAGGAGGCCCTCGAGAAACAATGGAATGCGAAGATGGATAAATTTTCCCAGATCCTTCAATGGATGCCCACCGATGGTACATCTACATCCAGCAGCCACTCCCTCTTCTTTCAGGGTACAAGTAAAATTTGGCATTCCTATATTTCAAGGCTAGATGTATTCAAATGTTGTAGATAGATGGTTGAATTTACTGGAAGGGTATTTCTCAGTACATGGTTTCTCCAACTGAGAAAATATTATTTTTTCACTCCTCAAAGTCACTGCCCATGTCAAAGACTGGTGGGAAACCTATTTTGAGCAAAAGGACAAGAAAGAGCCCTCTCGGTTCTCCACCTCACCCACTTTGAATTCATTCTGAGTTGACATCAAGGAACAATATTACCCTATGGAGATATATGAGGAAAAATACATCGAATGTACAACGTTGCGGCAGCATAGGGATCAATATGTGCACGAACTGACGAATCTATTCCATACCATGTGCACATAGTTAGGTATTAAAGATTCAGAGAGACATTTTGTGTTCAAGTACCATAGCTACTTTTACAGATACATTCAATAACAAATGGATTTACTCGACATTACCTCACTTGGCATGGCATATCGCTATGCCGCCACCATCAAGCAGAAATTTAAGCAGAAAAAACAAGACATTGGATCCGTGACTCTGAACCCAAGGAAAGGCACCCCCGAACTACAGAACAAGTTGCAAGGCCAAAGAAGGGAAACTCATAACAACCCCACAAATCCAAATAATGACATGGGGAAGTGGTTTTAATTTCATAGCAACCCCACTCAGAGAAAAAAGAAGTGTTGGACCAAATAGTGATTGGTATCTGAACTAAAGGCACCCGAATGAGATGCATGTTTTGATCCTGAGTCAGAACCAAAGAAGGTAAATGAAAAATGGAAGAAAATCATTCATGTGGATCCTAGTGCCATTTTTTCCACCACCAAGCTCTAGGGGGAGGATCTTGAGGATCCAGAGGAGGGGGGGCGCCTCTTCCATTCGCAGATGTGGCTAAATCGTTCTCCACAACAATTCCTTGTGGATAGTAGAAGCAAAAAAAACCTCATTTTAGTAGAGGTTGTGAACTGGCTTGACCTACTGACCATACCACACCCACAGTGGTATACCATTGGGTGGCTTCACGAAGGAAGGGATCTCTGTGTCTGCTAGTAGTGCCGAATTTCGTACAGAATCAAGCCATTCATGATGAGGTACTATGTGATGTTGCTCATTTTGATGTGTTTGATGTATTATTGGGAAAACCATACTTGTGGAGGCAACATGTTGTGTATGATTCTAGGCCTCGTGCTATTATTATTACTTTGGGAAATAACTTGTACTGGATACCAGAGGTAGAACCACCTCCTGCCATCTCTTTGACTACTTCAAAAAAATGCAGTAAGAATTTTTAAAAAACAAGGAAATTTATTTTCATTACCATTCACACACAAGGAAAGAAGAATATTGTTGCCATAGCCTTGAAAGAGGGCTCCCCTGCATGACACCAACAAATTGACAAAGGCATGGAGGAATACGAGGACATTTTCTCCTCACCCACAAATGTTCCTCTACACTGTCAGGTCAATCACTCCATTGATCTGCCACTAGGCATATCACTACCTAAGATTTCCATACCTCATTTGACAACACAGAAAAAATCCACACATGTACTCTCTGATGATGATAAAGAAACCAAATTTATTGAACACATCCACCATGTCTGCTTACGGGTCCATGACGTCAATCTAATACCCAATTCAGAAAAATTTGCTTCATCTCATGGAGGATCTCATAGCAATGGGGACCATTTCATCCTAAGGTGGGAGGAATGATCTAGGTGGATATTGGTGGCCACCCACCTATTCCATTTGGACCCCCACCATTGGTTCTTTCAGTTTTTCACTTTCAACACAGCTTACTAATTTTACCAGGTTCTTGGGTCCCAAACTTCCGGAACCATTTTGTGTCCCTAATGATCCAAACAGATATTTATGGCCACCCACCTATTCCATTTTATCCCCCACCATCATTTCTTTCAGTTTTTCATTTTCGGCACTACTTAATATTTTTAGTATTTTTTTGGGTTTTGAACTTCTTGAACCATTTTGAGGCCCTAAACGACATTTTTTGGGAATACTGGGAGACCCATTGTTTTTCACATCAAATATTGTAATCCTCGGAGATATCTTTCTAATGAGGTAGGTGTGCCTCAAACGGAGATCGTATGCCAAAGTTACATCCCCGGGAAAGTTAATGTACTAATTTACGCAAACGGGGCCCATAGTGTTGGCGCTTCATCTCCTAGGGTTAGGTTTTTGGATGTTTAGGGTTTTACATTGTTTCTCAATAATAAATAGGCCCTTGAACCTCATTTTAACACAGTTCAGAGGCCTGTAGTTGCCACATCTAGTCTCAAAGATACGCTACTAGTGCCTTAGCTAATTTATTTCCATTATCTCTGTAAGCATATTAATGTTATTTGATATTAATGAAGTGAAGTATTATTTCCACTGCATATTTGTATTTATGGTTATATGTGTATTATTTTTCATTCTTGTATAAATCTGGATCAGTGGATGGGGTTGGAAACAGACTCAAGGGTCGCCGGTGGGATGAACTTTCTCCTTCAGAGTCACTGGAGCTACTAGTTTCTGGTTTAGCTTCACTATCAAATCTAGGCTTTATAGGGATATAAATAAATTCCTTTGAATATTCGGGCCTCCTCGAGGAATTCAAGAAATATGTTCACATAATATCATTTTCAACAACAATTTAATGAGCACAGGAACTTACCTCTAGGGCCTTTGAAAAACCTTGTTTATGCTTCCGAATATGACACAAATTGATTAATGGAAAATTCAATCACAAATCCTCCTAAGAGGTGATCAGTCCAATGATCTACCATGCAACTGATATTATTTTCAAACATATCTACTTTTTGGATCAATACAGGAGTCAACTCAATGACTTTGTCATCCTTTATGCAGGTATTGAATTAAGCTAAGCATGACAGCCACTCCTGTAACTCATGTGCAAAGGAGAAAAAGGATATCTCATGAAATTCTATATAAATATATTTTTGTACCCACTTTTCGCCAGATAAATTAGTACTTATGTTCTCTTGGAGTGTGAAGTCAATGATCTTTCTATCCAACCAATCTTGTAAATTCGTTTTGTGAAGGATGCCACAACATCAAATCTCCCTCAAAATGATCCCAGACCCAGTAATGAAACCATTTGTTGACTTGAGGGGTCCTAAACCAAATTAAGAGTTTATGGAGAAACCAACAAACCCTCCAACTAATGGCCCTTTCGGTAATGAATTTATTGAGAAGATCAAAGTCTCACCCATAGCAATATGAGGCGGTGTTGGAACCAGGTTTCTGCACCCTGAGGAATAAAATAATGAAGTAGTCCTAAGAAGATCGATTGCAAATTTATATCAATGATAAAGAGTGCACAATAATTAACATTGTAAGACAAAATCACAAATATTTTCGCGCAGATACAGGATAATAGAACCAAATCAAGATCTAAGGAAAGTGTATTAACTTAAACAGATTTATCAACCATCAATATGCATACATAACCATAATAAGTATCCATGTGCAATGATAAATAAGCAACAAAAAATAGTGGGATCTCAACGGAATAGAAACAATAAATAAATCAGATAAATCACAAGAAGTTTTCCATATCCTTTCAATACATCAGTCTTTCCCCTTACACATAACCCTTCTACGCACATAGCCAGCAGAGTTTGCACATAGCTAGGACTAGGTCTCCATGCATAGAGCCAGTAGGATTCTTTCTACCCAACCTAGACAAAAATCCTTTATAATGTATTATAGAATCATACAAATTATAATCAAGTTCCTCTTAGATTGAATAACTAACTTGGACTTGATCTATCTATTTATATTATTCTAGCGTGCAGATACAAACCATGGTTTGAGGCCCACAGTTTACCCTTCAACTCATTTACATAAAAAAATAGGGACTTCGACCCACCACAAAGCCCCTTGACTCATTTTCACAATGTGCATATAAAAAATTATACAAAATTACATCAAAAAGTGTGCCCCAGAAAATACTACAGAAAATGTAAAAAAAAACAATAAAATTTAATCACGAGATCGTTTGAAATTTTATTCTACAGCGTTTGAATCACGAGAGGTTCGGAATTCTGATTGTTTGAATAGTTCCGTTCAAAAGTATTTTGATACTCCACAGTGCCCTCGTGCTCTATTATTCCAGGTATTTCTCGTGCAAATATTTGGCTGAAAATTTTTGCAAAAATACTAAAATAATGAAAAGTGTTTAGTATTTAAGGAATTGTTTGATGAAAATAGATTTTCGAAAATATTTTGCCACCCATTTTTCAATTTACCACCTTTTTTCACTTAAAAAAAAGTAAATTTGTGCTTTTTCTGCTTGCGGTTATTCGTCATCGGTGTGTCAATTAATAACACCACACCAGTGCGTCAATTAATAAGATGGCACCGATGCACAGTAACAGAAACGCACCAGTGCAGTTATCTGTACATTAACACCAATAACAATAAGTCTATTTTTAAGGCACCAAAATTACTTTTAGGTGTGTACACCAAAATTTATTATTGATTTTTCTCAAACTGAGGGAGAAAATATCATAATTATATAAAATTATTCAAAATCTAGCTCGTTCCATAACATTTCTCAAAGTCCATGGCAGAGTTCTCCCTATCCATCTCGAGACGTAATATTTAATTCAGATTTTATTTATATTTTCATTATCTAATTCAATTTATGTTTTTTATCAGTGTCAATCAGCTTAATAAAATTTATAATATATACAAATATGCTAGTTCATGCAGACTCAGAATCGAGTTCAGATGCACAAAATATTTAAACAGCTCCAAAACGTCGGAAGCTCTTATGAGGAGAAGCATACCGCAAGGCACATTTGGTAAATGAAAATGGACATCCGCTTGACCCTACCAATTATAACAATATTGCATCTTCTAGCCACAATCCCGGGACAATGATGGGAATAATAATTGTTTGGTATATTAATGTAATTATTTCAATGTCAAACCAATTAATCATGCATTTTCAACATTCTTACTAATTGATATCATATATTTTGTACTAATAATGTTCAAATATATTTTTTGAAATTATTAGGATTCTAGTGTTGATAAGCGACCTACCTACCATCTTCTATTTCACCCCACGACAATGTAAAATCGAGAAAGGATGAATTAAGAGAAAAAATCGGAGAGGAACGATACCAAGAATGGTTGAATCAACCACCGATTCAATTCCCACTACGTCCAAATTCACCAATTAGGAATGACTAAAACAATAGCAGTTCTTCACAAGCTGGCAATGGAGGAAATAAAATAGAGGTTTGTATGGATGATTACTTAAGCGATACAACTGCCATGGAGACAACGTTGCTAGATGAATTCTAAAACGATGATTAGCTAGGGGATGATGCTCATATCGCTGACACATTTTTTGAAAGCCTTAAATTTGCTTCCTCCACCCCTCTCTTTGGACCTAGTGGTTATTCAAAGTCTACACAGTTGGGGACAACGATGTTACTGTACAACTTGAAAGAAAAGTTTGGCTTGTTAAATGTATGTTTCTTAGAAATTTTGAGGTAAGTTACCATAAAGTCCTCCCTTATATAATTTTGAGAAATATAATCACACAATGAACATTAAAAATGGTCAATTTTATGAATGTTAATAATTATATCGGCATTAATGCACATTTAATATTGTCCATGATCACAAAATACAAGTTTTTCAAAGATAAGGTTCTTCCGAGTGATAATGTCTTGCCTGATAGCTGCGAAGAGGAAAATAAATTATTGAAAATGTTGGGTGTTGAGTACATATCATATCATGCATGTCCAAATGATAGTATTCTATATAGAAGAGAATATGCAAACAAAGAGATATGTCCAAAATGTGGGCATGATAGGTATGATAAATAAAAAATAAGGGTAAATCACGTGGTCCTCAATTTAAGATATTGAGTCACATGCCTATAATCGCAAGGATTCAAAGGTTCGTTCGTTGCAAATAATTAGCTATGCTGTATGGATGGCATGCATCAAATAGAATTCAGTTGGGAGTTATGTGAATCCCAACAGATTCAATAACCATGAAGCGTATAGATGATACATGGCCCGAAAAAATTAAGGATGAAGTACGAAGTCTACGACTCAACATAGCCATGGATGGCATCAACCCATATTCACTCCAGAACACCAACTATTTTGTTTGTCTTTTAGTAGTGATCAATAACAATATCCCCCCATGGTTGTTCGTGAAGAATGAACATCTTATGTTATCTCACATAGTCCTTAGTAGAAGACAAGTGAAGAATATGGATGTAAACTTACAACCACTGGTAGATGAATTGAAGGAATTATGGGATGGGATAAATGTATATGATGTATCAAGACCCATCGCAGTACAGAGGAGTTTTATATTGTATGGCATATGTGCTTACACGACACATGATTATCGAGGCTTAAAAGTTTGCTCTCTTAAATTACATGTTTATTGATTTGTTTATATATGTAACAATATTATTTCACATATTAGTTATTTAATTCATTTCAGTTTTTCTAATCTTCATGATATTCTTTAACGTGCCATGCATATAAATTGTATACAATAATTCCGCAGGTCTTGTAACAAAAGGGTATTTTGGATGTAAATGTTGTGGACCTTCTCTAAAAGCTAGATGGTCCAATGACCTACGAAAGCCAATGTGTGACTGCTCTAGGGTATTCCTCCAAGAATAACACCCTTACAGAAGAGCAACATCCACTTTCAGTGGTAAACAAGAGAGAACCCAAAGGCCTCCAATAAAGACAAGTTGAATGCCTTAAAGCATATGAGAGAGAGAAGGAGAAGGAGTTCATAGAAATTTTCGATTCAAATGGGGAGCCTATGCTCGATGATCCATAATTCTTTGACACCTATGTTGAGAAATTTCCCATTGGGATGAAAAGGAAATATATTTTTTATAACCTCCCATATTGGGAGCATATTAATATTACGCATTTATTAGATCCCATGCATATATTTAAAAATGTTTCATCTTCTCTATGGAGGCACATATCATCGAAACAAAGTGACACATTGGTTCTTAGGAAGGATCTTATTACTTCAAAAACTAAAAATAAACATTGGCCAAGACGATTAGAAAGTACAAGATGAGAAGCAGGTGTTGGTCCCTCTAATTCATGGTATTTCAAAGGGTGATGTCCCATGGCTTTTAAAAAAAGATGATATTTCTTTGGAAAAGGAAGTTATAATGGGTGTGAGGGTGTCATCTTCATAGGCTCTTCACTACGATTTTGCTTCATCGTGGATGACCATTTGTCGGGGTTGAAATCGCATGACCATTTGAATCTTCTAAGAGTACGTATAATTTCAAAATCATGATTCTATTATTAGTTATATTAATCAATTTTATCCCATGTAGGAATCATAAAAAATAGCTAATTTTTATATTATTGCATGTGTTTATAACTTTGTAGTGTCATTATCCTTTGTTCGTGCGTGGGTGTATAAAACATGAATTCCCGCAAAACCTGGACATTCCATATCTAAATTATCTGCATGTGTATGTTGGATCACGTCAAAGGAGATTCATGTGGCTAGCATTCCACGGTGGTGTCAAGAGATATTTGAGATTGTTTGTATCTTTGATAAGGAACTTCCGACGAGTTTCATGGACATGCAAGTTCATATTCTAATCCACCTAGTAGATGAGGTTGAATTATTTGGAGTGGTTTCTTGTCGTTTGAGAGGTACATGAAGAAATTGAAAGGTTTTGTTTGACAAAGGGAAAAAATCGAGGGATCTATGGCAGAGGGGAACATATTGTGTGAGTCTTTCTATTATTCTAGGGAGTATGTCAAGCAAATCAACAACAGACCAGGTGTGGTGATTTGCAACGATGAAAGGGATGAAAATAAAAGAGAAGGGGAGATGCTCCAAATGAATGGAAAAAGGCACTTGATAAAGAGTAAGCAACTTATAATTTTTTAGATTTACTCAAAGTAAATATTCATGTTGAACTTCGATATAATGTATATTTTGATCACTATGTACTATATGTCAGTTTGATTTCATCAACGAATGCAGAAATTGAAGAAATCAATAACTTCATTCTTTACAATTCTGAAGTGACACAACCATGGGTCACATTATATGAACAAAAGAGGATGAAATGGGATAGTGACATGAAATAATTCATATGGTTGAATGGTAGAAGTGTGCCTTATCCCGGTCATTTAAAATAAAGTATGCCCCAAGAGTTCGATTGATAACCAAGTCAGAGAGAAATAAGGTACAACCGGTCATTACCCACATGCTGAAGAGGAGGCGCTAAACAGAGGGATTGGGTGCACCAACTCGGTAATAATATACGGGGTGTTAGGGCATGCCTTAAAATATACATGAAATCATTGAATTGGATTTCTCATCTTTCTAATTTGTTATTTTTAGGTGCAAGGGGTGGGACACCTTTGATCGTAATAATGTAAAGGAATATCACGATAGTAGGCCGATATGTATCAACTCTATAAAGATGGGGGATGAAGCTAAGGAGCCCTATGTTTTCCCCAAACACTGTAACTAGGTTTTTTTCTACCCAGATGTGTTGGATAGGGATTGGTGGTTCGTATTGAGACATGACCCTAGATCAAAACATATTTTTCACAACAATAGTGTTGTCATGCCAAGTGAGCTGGAAGATAATGAGGTTGATCATGAGAACCGAGAGTGATATGGTACATGTGTTATTTCATAATTTATAGTTTTTAAGATGGGTTTTTATAAAGAAGAAGACTTAATTACCTTATAACTTATAAGACTCTTTTTTTCAAAACATTATAATATGCATTTTGAATTAATTGGTAGTTTGCATTGCGTTAATGTTAAAATCAATATTTCACTTGATAATTTGCAATTATGTTGATCTAAAAAACAATGGCATACTATATAAATTTAATTTCTTTGGTATATAAGGTCATAATGAAATAATGATAATTCTAAGTACATGAATTTATTTGCATTATGTTCTAAACTTTATTATGTTACAAAATTTCATATTATTCTAGATTTATTATTTTACAATTATTTACAATTTTAAAAAATTTAATATTTAAAAATCTGAATAAAATCATTTCACTTTAATACAATTAAAATTTTACAAATATTTCACACGCTATTACAATTACAATTTGAATTACAATTACAATTACAATTACAATTTTACAATTACAATCATTTCACATTAATACAATTAAAATTTTACAAATATTTTACATACAATTACAATTACAATTACAATTTTATAATTTCACATAAAATTACAATTAAAATAACTGATTACAATTTTAAAATTTTACATACAATTACAATTACAATTTTATAATTTTACATAAAAATTACAATTACAATTACAATTTTACAATTTTACATATATATACCATTACAATTACAATTACAATCACAATCACAATCATTTCACATTAAAACAATTAAAATTTTACAAATATTTTACATACAATTACAATTACAATTACAATTTCACATACAATTACAATTACAATATTTACAATTATAATTTTAGAATTTTACATACAATTACAATTACAATTACAATTTTACAATTACAATCATTTCACAATAAATTAAATGTTACAATTGCAATTAAAATTTTACAAATATTTTCCATACAATTACAATTAAATTAAAATTTCAATTACAATCACGACACAATATTTAATAAATATCATGATTTAATATTAAAAATAAACATCGCGATCATGATAGCCATTGTACAAACATCATATTCAACTAAAAAACACATTCAAATTTGCTAACATCATCTAATCATCATGATCATGATCATCTAACAAAACACAAGCATTGTATAACATCATCAAAACACAAACCTCAAATATACATCTCATGTCAAATAACTGCTATCACATACACATCTATCTGCAAGTTGCACATTAAGTGAACATATCTAACATGGCCTAAAAAATATATACATCATGATGATGACCAACATGTAAATTAAGTACAATTTCAACATGAACATAAATACATGGACCATATATATATGTGTGTGTGTGTGTGTGTGTGTGTGTGTCAAATATCAGCTAGTGGTACATCATCAATAGTAGTACTAGTCGAGGTCTGCTCAGTCAATGGTGCAGCCTCGACAAGCTTAGATAGATGTTGATCATCACGTGCCTACTCATCTGCTGGTCCCTCATGCTGATCAGGATCAATTGTCGGCTGCTCATGATGACTCGACATGGATGGTCTAGCCTACTCATGATCATGAGTACTGATGGATGTTGTAGGCTACTGATCATGATGATTCGACATGGATGGTCCAGCCTGCTCATGATCATGAATGCTCCATGGATGTTGCAGGCTCAGAAGGCTGACTCGATGTGGATGATCAATCCTGCTCATGACCATGACTACTCGTTGATGATCCAAGCTGCTCATCTACGAAGGTGAACATTGATCGCACCCCTAATCGTGATCATCATATGATGCGTCACTACTCCAATCTCAACGTACTACGTCTCGACCACACCTACGTCGAAGGGCCCTCCTCAACCGTGCCACAAAGCTTGTAGCTCCTATGACACGCCACATCAGTGTCAACATGTCACGTGGCATGCATCTCAACATCTCTATCACCCTAGCATCTACCCTTATCTCTCTCATAGTGGTAGGCCTGACACCCTCCTCCATAAGCAATCCAAAAAATTGGTTGTCCAACTCCATCGTAAATCTAGTGTCAGGCCTACCCCTCACACCAGCCTGTACCTGCACAACATGAGGACCAGGTATGTCTACACCGGCCATATCCTTGGCATCTTCCATCTCCTGATCATCATCAAGATCTACACTTGGATCATTTTATGGCAGTGGCATCTCATAGCCATCAAACGACCCAATGTTTGCAAAATATATATAAGTACACAACAATAATTAGATAATTTCATTAAACAATTTAATAAAAACAAGTTAAATAACATGTTAGAATAAATTTAAAGAAAACAATAATATTACCTCTATCATTCAGTGACTCATCATCTATGAAGAGGATGTTGGCACACTCTCCCCAATCCAAACCAGCATACAGAAAAGGGACTAAACTGAAGGCATGCTCATCAAAACTGGCTAGCAACTCCAGTGCATCATGCGATATCCTCGCAAAAAACGCTTACTTTCCCCTCTTGGGCATCATCTTCCCCTACATATGTGTACGTACATGCAGCATTGGCCTACAAGGATGCCAAACAAAAGTAGACCTCATCTCTGGAAACCTCTAAGAAAATAAACAAAATAGCTCTGAAGAAAAAGGGAAGTTCACCCTCCCTTGTGCCTGAGCACAACATCTATCTAAAGATATACAGAATTGCCGCAAAAGAATTGGTAGACCACCTCACAAGTCATGGGGCCTATTACTCAGGTAAATCCCCTCGACGGATAGAAGCAATTCTACTATCCCTAGGGTGGATCTAGAAACAAGGAATCATGCTAGAGTGTAGGTTCCTAGATACTTGAATAAAAAAGGATGTGATAAGATGACCTACCTGTGGTCCAAAGTTATCGTTGATGCCTGTAGTGATGATGAGAGTCACTCGCTCTTGATCGAAGACAATTCACAACCCTTCCACCTATCACATTTGGACACCTGCATAGAGATCAGAAAATGACAACCACATACCATATACTAATTCCATTCAAAATCTACTAATCATTCAGAGAAGACTAGCATATTGCATTTGATACAGACAAAGCACAAAACAGGAACCAAATAATAGTCACTTATATTTATAGGTAGAAAGAAGAGATACAACCATTCTCTGACGTTGCAGTCAACTCCAGCGAGGCTCGGGCGATGCACGTCTCAAAGCTCGTCGGGGAATTCGGATGGGATAAGGGACCTCTCGATGGACTTCCTTCTTGATCTACCTTCTCAGTTATTTGACTATGGCTTAGTTCTCCAAGTTTAGCATTTCAGCTGCATAATCCTCTTTGTTCAGCTAGATTTCATGATGGGAGAAATCTCATTTATATAGGGGGGAGAGGGAGAGGTTAGGATCCCTATAATCATGGAAGGGAGACCTATATTTTAGGAGTGTCCCATAAGAGGAGGAAACCACTACCTAAAGAGGGAGATCCATGGTTCATCCAGTTAACCACTTCCTATGACTCATCCTAGAGGTGGTTGAAGGAAACTTCCGCCTTTAGTTTGTTAAAAAACGTTCCCAAAAAGGCTGGCGCGGGTACAAAAAAGGGATAGAGCACTAGCTGGCGTAGCCTCTAGTGTACTTTCTCCACATTGGCATGAGGGGTGAACTGGCTACCTGCGCCAATGCCAAAACATGGGCTTTTATGTGCTTCTTGAGAAAGTCTTCTCTAGGAGAAATGATGTTCTTGTATAGAAGGATGTAGGGAAGGTGCTTGCAGAGGATGACACTGCTCACAGGTCATGGGAAAGACCCTGCAATATGTGGGGTGAGGGATTGCAGGGACAGTGAAAAATTGTTGTGTAACAGATGCCCCCTAAAGCATGAGGTCCGAGAGAGAGGGAGGGGTGATATGATTTATGAAAATGCGTTCGGCCCAAACACTACTATCGGAAAACCTACAAGTACAAATACAACTGATACATCTAATATACGACATGTGGTATGGCCGCAACCATCCATAATAGAGTACATAAACAATGAGATCCAAGGTATGGACACAACCATCTAGCAGTAAGGATCAACAAATAGACTCAGGCATGGTCACAGCCATCCAATCAAAAGAGTCACATAACGAGTCACAATAATCCACAAAGAACTTGTAGCCTGGATTTCATCAGACAAAACCCAGGGTCTTGCACTTCATCTCGACCTGAAAATAGTACAAATTCGAGCATGTGAATATGTGAACTGAAGTCGAACATGCAAGAACATCTTCTAATTACTAGCCAATGATGAAAGTTGTTAACAAACGCAAGAGAAACCACCAATAATGACAATGGTTCTCAAGGTACGAAAGGTACAATCCACTGAATGTGAACAGTGATCTGACGGTGAACATCCGCAGAGTCAGTCGATCGAAGGCCAATGATGTGGACCTTACGTCGAGTGCGAAGAACCTACCATTGAGGTATTCAGGCTCTAAGGTACCTGAAGGGAGTCTCTAGATCAACTTCTTGGATAATGTGCTGGAGTCGACAGGAAGTGACCTTGATCGAAGGTGGGCCATAATGTTTCCCACATCATCGATACGAGAAAAAGGAATATGATGTTTTTGAATCAAGACCAATAGAAAATCAAAGGGAGGTTGAAAACTTCAGAGGAAAAATTCTCATGAACATATCAGTGACACAACATTAGATTTTGCAGTATTTGACATCAAGGGATCTGAGGTCATGGTGACATGGAAAAGAGCAGATGAGCGGTCAAAAGAGATTACCCAAACCAATGGAGGCAAAAAAATAATGAGATGAGATGTCCCCAACCAGACACGAATGCAGACAAGTGACATGTTCAAGAGCAACATACTTCCAACATGACTACAATTTGGTTCCATTTTCCCCCACCATTTCTGGTGAGTACCGTAATTATTTTTGAAAACAAGCTTGAAGGGGATAGCATGTGCTTGCGATGTAAGTTTTTCCTTCGAACAAATCCAACCTAGTACATTTTATAGGACCTAGGAAGGAGGAACTTGAGTAACGTCATGACGATGGAGTCTGATGTCATCAGTTTTTAACGAGTCTAACAAAGGGAGAACTCGGAATCTTTTCATATTTAGAGAGTTCGAAAAGAAGGCGGAAAAGAAAACTCCAGCAGTCCCTTTTTGTAAATAGTCTCACAGATCCGAAAAGCTAGAAAATTGTGTCTGGTAGAACCTCTTAGTCACAATTGGCTAAGGTATTCCTTTTTAATAAATAATCTATCCCAGCCCGAAAAAGGGGTAAACATATACTGGGTAGATATCGTTTCACAGCCAAATTAACGAGTTCAAAATGACAAGCGACTCAACGATCTTTTTAGTTTTAGAGAGTCAGAAAAGAGCTGAAAGGTGACTCCAGTAGTGACTTTTTCATGTTTTTACCAAGTCTGTAAAAGTATAAAATACAAATCATCTCTCAGTCATAACCACGTGAAAAACCTATCCCTACACAAAAATATGCGTGTAAAACGTATTCCTCGAAAATAATATGAAAATATGTTGTCAAATATGTTTTAAAACCTAATTTAGGATTGTGAAAAGTTATAAAACACCATAAGTGGTAAGAAATATTTACTTTTCACTTTTACCTCTTTGCAGAGCAATAGTGACCTGTTTGCCTTGCAATCTTCAGGCAACGATTGCGAACAATCCAGTGGACCAATCTAGATTCCGTCTATTTCAGGTAAGGGTCGACTCCATTTGCCATCTTTTAAGCTATATTTCATTGCATTTAATTGTCATTTGGGATCCCTTAGGGGAGGATTTGCAAATTCTAGGGCATTGCAGTTGGCGAGGGTTTCAGGCACGGACCCGCGCCATTCGACCCTTTTTTACACAGCGGTCGTGCCAGGTGGCGTGACTGTTAGCCAAACAGTCACGCCATTGGCACAACCCAAAATCTACTTTAAATTTAAGAAAATGCAACCAATAGACTGCAAATTTTAATACCCAAGGGGGCTTACAATGTTCCTATGATCAATTCATGCAGGTACAAAGAGAAAAAGTATGGTAATCGAGTGGAAGGAGAGAGAACACAGTGAAGAGGTGAAAAAGCAATGGAAAATGAACAATGCATGAATGCCCTCAGAAATTATGGGCTCAAGAAGTTCTTCCTCACACCGTGTGATCCGGATTTATGCAGGAACGCAACAGAATAAACATATAAACATAAAGACAGAGATGCAGCGGAAATAACACTTCATTTCATTAATATCAAAGAACTGAAATTTGCTTACAGACAGAATGGAAATAAAACTAGCTAGGGCGCTGGTAGCTATCTCTGAGAAGAGATGTGGCGGCTACAAGCCTCTGAAATGAGTTACAATGAGGCTTGAGGGCCTATTTATTATTTAGAAACAATGGGAAATCCTAAACAGCCAAAACCCTAACCTTAGGAGATGAAGCGCCAAAACTATGGGCCCCGTTTGGGTAAATTGGTGTTTCAACTTCCCAGGGGCGTAACTTTGGCATACGATCTCTGTTTGACGCGTACCATACCTCGTTAGAAAGATCTATCCGAGGACTACAAATTTGGAATGGGCAACATCGGTCCATGGACCCATGTTGCCCTTCGTTTTCCCAAAAAACGTCGTTTATGGCCTCAAAACGGCTCCGGAAGTTTAGGACCCGAAAAACTACTAAAAATAGTAAACTGTGCCGAAACTGAAAAACTGAAAAAGACAATGGTGGAGCCCCAAGTCCCCATTGCGTTAAGTTCCTCCATGAGATGAGGAAATTTCTGCTAAACTTGGTCCCTGGTGAACCACTTTCCTTGGTGCAGGAGTTGGCCAGCTTTGACAACCCGATATAGTTGGATCTTCTGCTGGCGAGTGTTCTTGATTTGCATGTCCATGATGCAATCTGTGGTGGCCTGTTCCATGCAGTCTGGATTTAACTCAGTTGGTGTGAGTTGTTCTGCAATGTCCGAGGTGTCCAGTACAGGTGGGAAGTAAGGGCGAAGGCGATCCACATTGAAGACTGGGTGCAGACCAAGGAATGGTGGAATACTGAGCTCGAATGCATTGTTCCCTACAGCCTTGGTGATGGTTTACGACCCGTATCAGAGCGGGTGAAGCTTGCGGTGGGGTCCAGTGAGGCGCTCCTTCTGCAAATGTAGCCATACTTTGTCACCCACCTGGAAGTTGTGTGGCACCCGGTGTTGATCATGGTGTTGCTTGTACTTGGCATTGGCTCTATCCAATATATCATGAACCTGTTGGCGGATGTGTTGAATGCGCTCGATGAAGCTACTGGCTTTGTCAACTTCAGACTGGACATGAGCTGAATTGGCCTGAGCAGTTGCAAATGGCATGGCTACGTCAATGGGGCATAGTGGCTGGAATCCCAAGCCCACCTGAAAGGGGCTATGGCCGATTGAACTATGGAGAGCTCGATTATAACTATGTTGTACATAAGGGAGGCTCTCGTCCCATGTGCGAGGATGCTTTGAATTGTACATGCGCAGAATGTGTACAATCATTCTGTTGACGACCTCTGTCTGGCCATTTGTTTGGGGATGGAAAGCTGTGGACTTGGTGAGCTTGGTATCCAACATCGACCAGAGGCTGGACCAAAATGTGCTGAGGAACCTGCTATCCCAATCTGATATGATAGACTGTGGGATCCCAAAGTGCACCCACACTCGTTCAAAGAAGAGTTTAGCAGTGGCTTCTGCTGTGATATTCTTCTTGCAAGCCGCCATAATGGCCATCTTCGAGAATTTGTCGACGACCACAAAAACACAGTCATTTCCCTGCTTAGTAGAAGGGAGGCCCGACATGTAATCCATGGAGATGGATTCCCAAGGTCGACTAGGGGTAGGTAGAGGAGTATATAGGCCTTGCTTCTTGATGGTCGGTTTGGCAATGGCACAAGCAGTGCAGGATCTGATGTGCTTCTCGACATCCTTTCGAAGGTTCGGCAAATAGAAATACTTCTGCAGGATTGCTACTGTTTTCTCGACCCCGAAATGCCCAGCGACTCGACTGTAGTGTGCTTCCCATATCATCTTGGCACGCTCGCTTGAAGGAACACAAAGGTGTCCCATGTGACATAAAAGTGCATCTTGGAAGTGAAAATTTGGAACTTGCGTACCCCCCAAGAGTGCCTTGTAAGTTTGGCCGAATTCTGGGTCACTCTCATAGAGAAGCGAACAATCAGAAGTCTCGTGCCCACAAGAGTTGAGCACAATGCTGAGCGCCACGATCGGTGGTCGGCTGAGGCAGTCTGCAACATGATTGGTGCTACCCTTCTTATACTTTATGTTCAAATGAAACTGTTGCAGATATGTAGACCACTTCTGATGGCGATCATTCTGCAACTTCCCTTGTGTCTGTATGAACTGCAGGGGCCTGTGGTCTGTGTGGATGATTGTTTCCTTCCCCAAAATGTAATGCTTCCATTGTCGACAAGCTTGCACAATGGAGTGCATTTCTTTGTCATATGTGGGGTACTTGCGAACTGTGTCAGACAATGTCTCACTGTGAAATGCCACTGGATGTCCCTGTTGAGTAAGAACTGCCCCAATAGCATAGTCAGAGGCATCTGTCTCGATCTCAAATGGCTGTTGCAAGTCTGGTAAAGTGAGCACTGGGGCAGAACAGAGGCGGTTTTTCAGTTCTGTGAATGCCTTCTGTTGAGGTTCCGACCAAAAAAAATTTTCTCTCGCTCCTCCCTTGGTGACTTGACTCAAGGGCCAAGTGATATGAGAGAATCCCAACACGAACCTCTGGTAGAAATTAGCAAGACCCAGAAAGCTGCAAAGCTCTGTTATAGTGGTTGGGGCTGGCCAATCCCGAATGACTTGGATCTTGGCTGGATCCACATGCACCCCCCTTTCATCAATAATGTATCCCGGATATTGAACCTGGGTCATGCCAAAAGTGCACTTCTCCAAATTGGCACACAACTTGTGTTGCCGCAGTGTTTGGAGGACTTGTCGGATGTGGTGAAGGTGCTCTTCCCAAGTCGGCTGAAGATCAGAATATCATCCAAGTACACCACTACAAATGAGTTGGTGAATGGCTGCAAGATGTCATCCATCATCCTCATGAAGGTAGCGAGAGCATTCGTCAACCCGAAAGGCATGACCAACCATTCGAAAAGGCCTTCCTTGGCTTTGAAGGCAGTCTTCCACACATCGGAGGGTTCAATTGGTACCTGGTGATACCCAGACTTCAGGTCGATCTTGCTGAAATATTTGGCACCTTTGAGTTGGTCCAGAAGGTCATCAATCCGTGGGATTGGGTACCTATTCCGGACAGTGATCTTGTTCAGCGCCCGATAGTCAATACAGAGTCTCCACGTCCCATCCTTCTTTTGTACCAACACGATCGGGCTCCCACAGGGCGATGAACTTGGTCTGATGTGACCTTTCTGCAACAACTCCTGAATCTATCTCTTGATTTCATCATTCTCCAGAACAGAGCGCCGATAGATCGTTCCATTAGGTAGCGGCACACCGGGGGTCAGATCAATCGAGTGCTTGACCTGACAGTGCAGAGGAACCCCTGTGGGTGAGGTGAATATGTCCCCGTATTCCTCCACAACCTTATCCATTTGTTGTTGTTGTGCAGAGGAGCCCTGTCTGGAGGTCGTGGCCACAGTCTTCTTCTTGCCCTGGGGGCGGATCATCAGGAAAACGAATTTCCTGGTTTGGGAAATGAGCTTACTACATTGTTTTGCGGTAACCAAAGAGATAGTCGTAGGAGGTGGTACCTCTGGTATCCTGTACAACTTATTTCCCAAAGTAATAATAACAGCACGAGGTCGAGACTCATACACAGCATGACGCTTCCACAAATATGGTTGTCCTAATAATACATCAGAAACATCAATAGGAGCAACGTCACATAATACCTCATCCGTGAAGGGCTTGATGCTATAGGGAAGGCGACACTGCCGGCTGACACGGAGATCTCGTCCTTGGTGAAGCCACCCGATGGTGTATGGATGTGGGTGAGCTGTGGTCGGCAAGCCCAACCACTTCACGGCGTCTGCTGAAATGAGGTTCTTTTGGCTCCCATTGTCGACAATGAACTGTACCGGGGAGCCCTTTACCCACATCTGGGAGTGGAAGAGACGTTCCTCCTCCTCTGGATCTTCCGGTTCCTCCTTTTGGATCTTTGCAGTGGCAACGGTGGCGTTGGGCTCCGCATCAATAATCTGTTTCCCTTTTTCATTCGCCTTTTCAGGTTCTGATTCGGAGTCAGAGCATGCATCTGACTCAGAAGCCCTCATCTCGGCCACTAGTGACTGCTTGGCCCGACACTCACTTGTGTTGTGAGTGGAGCTCTTATGGAACTCACACCACTTTCCCGTTTCCTTCTTTGGCTTTGCGGTGTTGTTCTTTTCTTGTGGCTTCGATGAGTTGTCTTTAGCCGCCATGCCTTGCCTCGGTCCTTTGTTCTGCGGTTTGGAAGCACCTTTCCCTTGCTTTTGATTCGCAGATCCAAAGTCTCGCTTCTTCTTCTTCAATTTCTGCTCAATCTTGGCAGCATACCGGTATGTCGTACCAAGCGAGGAGATGTCAAGGAACTCCATTTCCTCCTGAATGTATTTGTGCAGACAACTACGATACTTTAGCACCAGATGTTTCTCTGAATCTTTGATACCCAACTTTGTGCGCAGGGTATGGAACAGATTCGTCAGCTCATGCACATCTTGATCCCTTTGTTGTCGCAACGTGGTTCATTGTATGTACTTGTCCTCATAGCTCCCCACAGGATAGTACTGTTCCTTGACGGCGTCTCGGAAAGAATTCCAAGTTGGTACGGCCGAGAACAGAGAGGGTTCTGTCTGGTCCTTGTTCTCACAGTAGGTTTCCCACCAGTCCTTAACATGGGGGGTAGCTTTGAGGAGTGCAAAATAATCTTCTCCCGGTCTGAAAAGTCATGAACAGAGAAATATCCTTCTAATAGATTCAACCATCTATCTACGGCATCTGCGTCTATTTGACCCTCAAATATGGGGATGTCAAAATTTACTTGTACCTTAAAAGGAGTCGCACCTCCAGAGTGGATGCTGGATGCATATGCACCGCCGGTGGGTAGCCGTTGAAGGATCTGAACAAAGTTATCCATCATAGCATTCCTTTGTTTTTCGAGGGCCTCCTCAAGCAATATTTTGATAGGATCTCCTGCTCCCTCATCTTTCTTTTCGTCCCCCATAGGCGTCCGTCGAGGTTTGCGAGGCCGATCTTGCAAAGGTTCCACCAGATCAAGCCCTAGCTCCTTATACCCCGACCTCGTTGGGGACATGCAAAGAAGGATCAAGAAAAAGTAGACCGCTCTGATACCACTGATCCGGATTTATGCAGGAATGCAACAGAATAAACACATAACCATAAATACAGAGATGCAGCGGAAATAACACTTCATTTTATTAATATCAAAGAACTGAAATTTGCTTACAGACAAAATGGAAATAAACTAGCTAGGGCACTGGTAGCTATCTCCGAGAAGAGATGTGGCGGCTATAGGCCTCTAAACTGAGTTACAATGAGGTTCAAGGGCCTATTTATTATTTATAAACAATGGAAAACCCTAAACATCCAAACCCTAACCCTAGGAGATGAAGCGCCAAAAATATGGGCCCCGTTTGGGTAAATTGGTGTTTCAACTTCTCGGGGACGTAAATTTGGCATACGATTTTCGTTGATTTATACTCATACCTCGTTAGAAATATCTATCCGAGGAATACAAATCTAATGCAAACATCCTGGCCCGTGACCCATGTTGCCCTCCGTTTTCCCAAAAAACGTCGTTTAGGGCCTCAAAACGGCTCCGGAAGTTTAGGACCCGAAAAACTGCTAAAAATAGTAAACTGTGCCGAAACTGAAAAAATGAAAAAGAAAATGGTGGAGCCCCAGGTGGAATAGGCAGGTGACCACCAATATCCACTTGGATCACCGTGTCTCTAGGCTCAGCCCAAATTGCTTCAGTATCTCATAAGAATTTGGGACGAAGATCAAGAAAAGTTTGTACTTTGGGACCAAGAGCTTGAGCTCAAAGTATCTGATGTATACTTCATCACTGGATTGTCACGTAGGGGTGCAGTCCCTATTCTGACTAGTACCCAGCCTCTGGGGAAAGCATGGAAATGGTAATGATCAGGGTGTGCCTAGGGGCATGAAAAGGAAGAGGGAGCGACAAAGTGAATATCCAAACCATCCCTGATCTAGCACTAAGAGTAATGCTACACACTATCACGTGGGCCGTGGGATCGCAGGCACTGCATGAGGCCACAAAGACACAATTACTTCTTGCTTCAGAGTGCATGAATCCGACCATCTTCAACTGGGTCGAGGCTGTAACCATGAACATCAAGCAGTAGCTCACCAAATGCAAGAAGACCAAACTAAAGCAGTTTGGGTATGGATCGATTTTGGTATCGTTCTTCTTGGAACGATTACCCATATTCCAGTGTCAGGAGGTTATCGTCCCATTTCTGCTACCAACAGAGCCACAGATGACCTGATGGGCGGCACTGATGCTTAGAGCAGGGGGCGGCCAACAGATGTCCTGTAGGCTAGAGTTTTTTTATTGGCTCCAACGACAGCTAATCATCATGGAGGATTGGCCCTACACCGACACAGACTTCATCGGAGACCCAGACTTCCCACTCCCAGAGGGAGAGGATTGGGACGAAGAACTAGGTAAGAATCATTTTTTATTTCAAGAGTTTATGATTTTCTGGTATATATGCATTTTCTGACAGTTAATCTCATATGGATTCAGATGTTGACCCAGAGCATCCCACAGGTATGTCTCCAATAGCGAGGCAGACTCCTTGTGACTTCGATCCTCAGGGTGAGGGTATTGACGAGGAGTTAGTGTAGAACCTGGAGGGAATCACCTGTGGGGTCCCTGATTACGCTCGCTTTGATGATGTACCTCGAGCCTACCAGAGGCACACTCTAGGAGTTTCAAGCCATATCCACCGCTTGCTGAGGTGGTTGGTACGGGTGGTGACATGCTATCATGAGCACCACACCGACTAGGCACTTAGGCTTCATTTCTGCACATTTTTTAGAGACATGTTGTCTCATGATGTAACATACATATATTATTTTTTGGTTTTATGATGCACACAGTTGTAAACAAACGATATATATATATATATATATATATATATATATATATATATATACATCTATTTTCTACATGGGTTTATTTACATATGATGATGTTTTTATAAACTGCGCAAATGTCTATCTAGCAAAATGTTATCTATTGCATCTGTTAATGCATTCATTTGTCTTGGTACATGTTGATATGTAATGAAATAAAAATGTCTTTCAAGTAAACAAATATGCAAATACAATCTCAAAATGCATGGGTTTCGAACTGAATAATGGCCGTTCAGTTGAAGAACAACAAGTTGTGAATCTAGCTTCACAAGCAATGTGTGTATGCCGAGGTTGACTGCCTCGGTTAATAGTTGCAAAACTGCATTATATTTGGTGACGTTTTATGTAGTTGGTCCTAGAAAAATACCTTTTAAGTTAATCAACTCACCAATAATATCATAAATTACCCAGGCTGCTGAATATAAGTTCCTCGTACTATGGGAAGCACCATATGCGAAACCGACATAAGGGGAAATAGACATCTGCATAGCAAAAAAGACCCCATAAGCAGAAAAAAACTCACAAAGCACATCAAACCAAATCATGCACACAAAATGAAAACAATCACCCATGTACACATATCATGCGTGAATGACTCAAGCATAATATTTTTTCAGTTACAACCCATTTCTAGGTTGTGATAAAGGACAACCTTCATAATCAATAAGCTCATAAGCCCCATTCTGTAAAAAAAGTTTGACGATGTAGGGCCCATGCCACATGGGTTGTAATTTTCCTTCCCCCAGCTTGTCATGAGCTTGGTCATATAGGAGAACGAGATCGCCCTCGAAAAAATAACGAGGAGAAACTATTTGGTCAAAATGGGCTTTGACTCGCTTCTTCTGTGCTTCGATGACCAAGGTAGCTAAGTGACGAGTTTTGTCCAATCTCTCTAAGTAGAGGAGATGTTATTGTTCAGGAAAAGTATCAAGCAGTAATTCCACAGCTAATTTAACTGAAGGGATTTCACATTCAATCGGAAGGTAGCTTCTAGACCGTATACCAACTAAAATGGGGTAAATCCGGTTGCATTCTTGATCGACGTTCGGTAAGCCCATAGAGCTTCAAACAACATGAGCTACCAGTTTGATTTGTGGATCTCGAATGTTCATTGAAGCATTGTAATAAGGACCTTGTTTAAAGCTTCAACTTGGCCATTAGCTTGAGGATAGTAAGGCATTGAGCTATTGTGACACTGACCCAACTTAGACGTCAGCTCCACCATCATATAATCCCGAAAATGAGAACCATGATCGGTAACGATGGATTGAGAGACACCAAACCGAGCAATAACGTGATTGAATATGAATTATGTCGTTGTCTTACTGTCCACAGCCAGTGTAAGCATTGGTTCGGCCCATTTCATAAAATAATCAATGGCAACGATAATATAGTCATGCCCCCTGGCCGAACGAGGGTTACGCATCATAAAATATATGTCCCATTTGGAAAAAGTACCAACAGTAATGACAGCGTGTAAAAGAACGGGTGGCGTACGCATCTTGCATTGATAAATATGACATGCATGGAATTTGCGTACTGCAACGATGCAATCTTTAAAAATGGATGGCCAAAAATATCCAGCACGAAGGATATTATGTGTGGTGGCATAACCAGACATGTTTCTACCACAGGCGCCACTCTGGCAATCATTTAAAAATTTCTCAGCTTCCACGAGGGTCAGGCATCGACGGTTTATAAAATCAACTCCAATACGATACAGGGTATCTGCAACAATGCAATAAGGTTACGATTGATGCCGAATGCGACATCGGGCATCCTTCGTTAATTCAGACATGAAAGTAGAAGTTTGGAGGTACATGATGATATCACCGTACCACGGATTGAGGGTGCTAATCAAGAAAAGATTCTTGTCTGGAATATGATCCTCAGAAGAAGAAGGAGCAGAATCGATGGGGCGAGAACAAATCAAATCTGTGAAAACAAGTGATTTCTTTGATTTGGCGGTAGTGAACTCCAAATCAAACTCTTGGAGGATAACGATCCATTTGGAGTACTTTCCCCCCAATAGCTGCCGAGACATAATATAAGTCATGGGGTTACAATCAGAAATCATAGTCACCGTGCGTAAAAGAATGTAATGACGAAAATGCTGGATGGCCTGGACCGCAGCCAGCGGTAACTTCTAGACATGTGCGTAATGTGTTTCAAGGTCGAGAAGGTTCTGAGACAAGTAGTAAACGACAAGATCATTGAATATGTCCACTTCGGGAGGGAGGTACACTCACAAAAATACCCAGCCCGAGGCACATATTTCCATCAGCACACCACATTCCCACACTACGACATAGTCAATGGTGTGGCAGGGTAAATGACCGCACCACAATTTTTTTAATTTTAAAAAATCATTTTGCGTCATTATGGTACTACCTCAGAATCAGTGCAGATACCATTAGCAGCAGTCATGGTGTAGTTTGTGAATTTACAGGAAGCAATACGAATAGGTGTGAGTCTAACAGCTCAAGCGGATCGCGCGGGAATATTTTTTTTAAATAAGGTGAGTTTTAAGTTATTTTAGAAAACTAATCTGCTAAAAGGTTTAATTATTGAAAAAAATTAAAATACCTGTACATTTGGGCGTCGAAGTTTTGAATTTGAAATACTAAAATTTCCCACCATTTTGCAAAGTTCAAAATGGAGATGGTGGGCAATGTACAACAACACTGTGTGTAATCACACAAGGAAAATTTGCACCGGTGCTTGAGAGCTCTGGAGCACTAAAAAGTGAAAAATGTAGATTTTTTGTCGTAACTTTTATAAGGGGTTCCTCAAAAACATCCACTAGAGGGGATTTTACTTGTAGTGTCATATGGAAGTGGAAATAAAGTTTCAGATTAAAAGCCCCTCTTAGGGGTTGTTCCACTCTTATCATATGGAAGTGGAAATAAAGTTTTAGATTAAAATCCCTTAGGGGTTGTTCGAGGGATGCAATTTTCATTAATTAGAAGTTAAGCTAACTAATTCATATATGTTGTTGTTATTATTATCAGTATATTAAAATAACATTACTTTACAAACCTACTTACTAATTACTATCTTCTTTTTCTCAATACTCTACAATAGATGATTGTTGTTGGAATTACGGATGATTTTAGATACTTCCACAAGGAAAATGCTATAATAGTGGAGACCCTATAAACTAATTTTTGTTGCCCTTTGTTGAGAAATTAATTGTCACTTAGGAATAAGGCTATCACTTCATTATTTTCCCTTCAACTAATTCTCATGAGTGACAAAGTTATTAATTCTCTTAGGTAGTTCTAAGTACAGTCACATAAAATGAAATTACCAATATGTGGATTAGTTAATCTTAAGTCCAACAAAATGTTGATGTAATCCATCATCACTTCGCTCTAGTTTTGGTAGTAGATAAACTATTAGTAGCATCTACAAATGAGTGTATCCAACATTTTTTTTCAAAATTCACTTATCATATGAGGTGAAGTTATAAATAGATAAATTTATTAATCATCATTTAAATATAATTAAATAATTAAAAATTCATTTCTTTTCCAAATAAAAAAATCATTGAAAATTTTCCATTAGGTGTAGTTTTGGTAATAAAGAGGAATGGCTTTTATCCTCCCCATTTGGGTTCGTGGCCAATGGAAATTGACATAATGGCTCTTTTGGAGTAATTTCTTAAGATAACATAATCAACAAGAGAGAGGTATTTTTTCAGTAGATATCTATGTTTCTACCTAAACTAGACAAAGATTGAGGTATTTCAACCTAAACTAGACAAAAGTGGAGGGTAGGTTTTCAATATATGTGTATATTTCTATCTCAACTAGAGAAAGGTGGGTTTTTTAAGGTGTGTATCCATCTTCAATACAATTAACAACACTATTTAGAAAAATAAAACACTATTAAAAATTAACTTTCCAAAAAAAATTAGAGATAATATCATTACAAAAACAATTATATAAAGAAACCTTTTAGAAATATTATTATTACAAAAACAATAAATTTCCAACCATGCTAATAAATTTTAAACGATAAATTTCCAACTATGCTAATAAATTTTTGAATTTTTTATTTTACAAATAGCCAAATTGCAAAACACTCCTACAACAAATGTATAAGAAAAGTTATGAAAAAATGATGGATTTTTCTGCAATGCCAATTGGATTATGCAACTCAGGTAATGAGATTGTAGAATTTATCAGGGATCATGCAACTCGGGTAATGAGATTGTAGTATTTATCGTCTTTGCTGTTTTAGCCAAAGCAACATAAAGATGTTTTCCAGCCACAAGTTTTCCAGTCATTTCCACCATAGCTAGGCATGCTTGAGAAAGAGTTGAGAATGCCACAAATCCTGAACCTTTACTCTGTCCATGAAAGTCTCTGAATACTTTGCATGAAGTGATTGTGCCATAATTAGAAAAAAAATTTATTAACTTGCTATCATCAATACTATCATCCAATTTTCTAAATAAAGATTTGTTCCATATTTCTTCTGAAATTTTGTTCCATATTGCCTCCTCAATTCAGACTTCCTCCTCAATTCAGACTTCGTCAATGCTTTTTCAACATACCATCCCTCGCCATCAATTTTATGATTCTCAATGCAATTTGTCGCAGCATATGCATTCTCAAAATTGACAAATCCAAAAGACTTTGAATTACCTGCTGCATCCCGGATCACTGTCGCACTTGTAATTGTTCCATACATTCCAAAATAATTTCTCAAATCCTCACCATTCATCCACTCTGATAAATTCCTAACAAAAACCTTATTGTTTCCATTTTCTCGTTCTCACTACTCCTTTTTCATGAATGGGCCAACATAAACCTTTTCTGCGTAGATAAACTGAACATCCAAATATTTTATTGCATTTTGGGCTGCCTCTTCATGTTCATAAATCAAAAATCCATATCCTTTGGATTTAACTGATGCATCTATTTTAATATTAGAACAGAGAATGGGTCCACACATAGCGAAAGTACGATAGAAAGTATAATCGCTTACTATTTTATCAAGATTGCTATCAAATACCTTAGCTGAACCAAAGCTGCGGATGCTGGGGTCATGGGGTGAGTACATTATCCGAATAGGGTTTCCATTAATGGATGTAGAATTCAAGCCACGTAAAGCCTCCCTAGCATTTTCACCCGAATTGTAATAGACATAGTCGTATCCCAGAGAATTGTTGGTATTGGCATCTCTGCATATGTAAATAGAGAGCACCGGGCCAATCTGGCAAAAGAGATCATACATCTAGGCCTAGTTAACATTGGGATCCAAATCCCCCACATACAGAGATTTAGGTAGTAATTGATTGTTTTTTCCATTATAAACTGTTGGTTGCTGCTGTGAAACACTTTGTGCTGCTGGTTGTATGTTAACATTGGGATCAAAATCCCCCACATACAAAGATTTAGGTAGTAATTGATTGTTGTTTCCATTATCAACTGCTGGTTGCTGCTGTGAAATACTGTGTCCTGCTGGTTGTATGTTAACATTGGGATCCAAATCCCCCACATACAGAGATTTAGGTAGTAATAGATTGTTGTTGCCATTATCAACTGCTGGTTGCTGCTGTGAAACACCGTGTTCTGCTGGTTGTATGTTAACATTGGGATCCAAATCCCCCAGATACAGACATTTAGGTAGTAATTGATTGTTGTTGCCATTATCAACTGCTGGTTGCTGCTGTGAAACACCGTGTGCTTCTGGTTGTACGTTAACATTAGGATCCAAATCCCCCACACACAGAGATTTAGGTAGTAATTGATTGTTGTTGCCATTATCAACTGTTGGTTGTTGCTGCGAAGCACCGTGTGCTACTGGTTGTATGTTAACATTGGTTTCCAAATCCCCCACATACAGAGATTTAGGTAATAATTGATTGTTGTTGCCATTATCAACTGCTGGTTGCTGGTGTGAAACACCATGTGCTACTGGTTGTATTTGGATGCGTGCCATTTCCTCCTCTTTAATCACTGATACTAGAAAAGCAGGAGGCACAACTTCCAAATGCCAACTCAACCGAAATAAAAATATAAACCCAATTCAACCGAAATAACAGTTCAACCTAAATAATAATCGAAACCCAACCACAACAGGTATAGATCACAAAATCCGTGCATGGGGAATAAAAATCGCTTATTTCAACAGATGAAGATTATAGCGATTCCCTGAATGTGATTCTTCGCACTTACAATAGAATTCAATTCTGAGCATTCCACTTCGACTCAATATGGAGAGGGATATAGGAATAATTCGACAAATTTGTGGTCGACGGGATTTTCGAAATAGGTGCAAGGGCTTGTTAGGTTTTCTCTTTATGGGTCGGCAGGAGTGTAATTTTCACAAGATTAAATAGAAAAATCCATCATGATAATTCAAAATGTAACCATGAATACTTGAATAATTAAATAAATATGTTATTTAATAGATAAAATATATATTTAATCACAAGTTTAATGTAAGGTTACGTTACGTTAATTTATTTATTAATGACTTTTTAATTAAAAATAAAATTTTGTTTTTTATTTATTTATTTGATTAATCTTTATTCTATTTTACAAAAATGAATAATAATTGATAGATAAATATTTTTGGGATTGATTACATCTACCTAAATTATGGATCACAAAGGTCTTAGATCTAAAATAATTTATGGATTAATCTTATTTTACAATAAAAATTGTAACGGCACAAGTGTTTCAACAATTAGGATTGTCGGCGCACGAGGATCATCTCCAAGTTTTGTGGTTGTCATATTTCTAGGAATTATGTATCCCAACCTTTCTCGGCACAATGTTTCCTCGAACCCTGGGTCCAAACGAGACATAGACATAGAGTATGTAGTGGAAATCGAGAAGCTCAAAGCAAATACTTTAGTAAGAAAGAAAAGGGAACTATTGCGACCCCATAGGTCATATTTATACTTGTGGCGCATCTTCAATGGCTCCTTCTGCATTAATGGGTTTTCATAAATAACAAAACAATCCCAAACCTAGCAAAATCCCTTCATTAAATGTAATGTAGATGCCACCATAAATGGTAATAACGTTTTCTTTTCCAGATTTTACTCTTCCAACGGCTATTTTTTGACACCGCTGTGACCCACTTGACCTCCTAACGCAACCACTACACACACGTTTCACCTGTCTGCGCATTCGCCATCCCATATGGGTAGGTTCGGTACTCTGCCATATAGTCATTTGGTAGGCACAAGTTGATCCATGTATGACTTCAGATGACTTCCATTGACATACCCAAGAAGCTATTCTTCACTCAATGTGGCTAGGTGCACTACACCTCCATCAGTGATCTCCTTAACAACATCGGGCCCTAGCCAATGCATCTTCAATTTCCCTGGGTGGCGTGGAAACTTGATGTCATATAGTAAGAACAAATCATCTTTTTTGAACACCTTTTTCCTGATATGCCTATCATGCCATGCTTTTTCACATGCTTTTTGAACCTACTAGTGATAATTTTAAATAAAGTGATCTTCTTCTAGAGAAACCAACTGCGACAACTGTTATTCTAGAGCATCTTCTGCAGCCATACTGGTGAATGATGCAATGCACATACTATGAATAATGAACTCCATTGGAAACACAGCTTCTTTCCCATATACCATCTTGAAAGGTTTCCTTCCAATCAAATTCTTGTAGGTGGTCATATATGCCCAAAGAACTGTTGGCACTTGCTCATCCCAATCATTTCGGCTATAATTCCACACCTTGATCAGCGTAGTTTCTAGTATCTTATTGAATGCTTGAACTGTGCCATTCGCCTGAGGATGATAGGGAGAGCTCCTCTGATGAAACACCTTGAATTCCTTAGTCAATGCTTTAATGGTGTCATTTAAAAAATGTGTACCCTGATCGCTTATTAGAATATTAGTACAACCAGACCAAGTCACAATATTCTCAAATATAAATTGCACTCTTGTATCAGTAGTAAAATTCTTCATAGTTTTGGCCTCAACCCATCTCGTTACATAATCCGTTGCAGTGATACTTTAGCACACACCACTCTTCTTTCCTTGAAGATTGATAGGTCCCACAAAATCTATAGCCCATTTCCTACAATCTTGCAACACCATCTGTGGAAGCGAGGGAGTATCGTCTACGTGCCATGGATTTTCCATCCTTTGGCATACATCACATGTGCGACAATGCTCATCGGCATCATTGTATAGTGTGGGCCACCATAACCCAGCTTGAAAAATATTCTTCCTAGTGGTCTTACCTGCATAATGACCATCGGAAACCCCTCCATGAGCTTCATTAGGGATTGCACGTATGTCATACTCCACAATGTATCTTCGCAGAACTTCCCCTGCATCCATTTTGTGCAACAATCTAACAATAATGGTGAAGTCTGTTTCGTGCGCCACGAACTATTTCTTCTATTGAACTAAATATTCATCATGCGCACATCTAGTAGTCAGAAACTAAATGATATAGGGGAAATTATCATCGTCCAACTTTATCATAAAAAAATATGCATTTTTAAATCCATCTTCCAAATTTGTAGGTTCTTCTACAGTTTCAATGCGTGATAGATGGTCTGGCTCAGCATTTAGTCTTCCCGATTTTACCATAATCACAAAATAATTTTTTTGGAATAACATCAACCACCTGCAGATCTTCCCCCCCTAGCATAGGCTTAATGACCAGGTACTTCAAAGAAGAATGATTAGTGAACATCTTAAAGTGGCCTCCTAAGAAATAGTGGCATAATTTCTACAATGCACATACCATTACTAGTCCTTCTCTTTCCGTGTTTGAGTAATTCCTCTCTACACTTGAAAGTTTTCAGCTTACATAAGAAATAGGATGATCGATCCCACCTGCTCTTACCTGTGCTAAGATATCTTTGAGCGCAATGCCGGAGGCATCCACATGTACATGAAATACCTTTGACCAATTTGGGAAGACCAGCGTGGGCGCAGTGACCATATTTTCTTTCAGCAGCTCAAAACTCTTATGGCAATCCTCATCCTAACAGAACATTGAATCCTTCTTCAGAATCTTTTCTATGGGTGTGGTTATTAGCGCATAATGTTATACCATTTTTTGGTCATCTAACCTATTATCATTAGATGGACCCAAATACACCATGTAAGACCAATTTCACCCTAAGTAAAATTGCTTTCACTATGTAAAATAACTTAATAAAACACATTTATTAGGTTCTTTTTTATATTTAAATAGGAACTCCTGGTAAAAGATATTAAACAAATCTATATTTTTGGTTTTCCTCATGGAATAATTAATTAAACAATAATTTATTTATTATTTTGAGTCATATTTAGTCTCAAATAAGGAAATTAATTAGATAAATCCTTATTTATCTTATTATTTTTTAGGAATAATTATTTAAAACCTTATTTAAAATAATATCTTGTTAAATTAATAATATTCTTAAATAATTGAATAAATCATTATTTATTCAATTATCATTCAACCACTTCCTTAAAAATGATAAACAATCATTTATTTATTTATTATTTACAAATAAAGGGATTTGACCCAAGTCAAATACCTTTCCCCTCCAACAAATATAATAAAATATTCCATAAAAGGTGGATGTAGATTTGGTTAATATTATTTTAATCATGCACCAAGATCTAGAATGACCTAATATTTTGTTATAAATAGAAGGGATTTTCCTACCATTCTTCACCTTTTGTTGCCTCTTAGATCACTCTGGATCTAAACTCTTGCTCTGACTTTGAGCCATTATTATTTTCATATTTTCCATTATTTACTTTGTGAGCTCCCTTTGAGTTCTATATTTGTCTGGGTTTTCTACGCCAACAAGAGAGAGAAATTATAGATCTGAAGTGCTGAGGAATTCCAAGAACCCATCCCATTGAGGAGAATTGGAAACACCTTTCTTATTTTCCTTCTAGGTGCCATTCATATAAAATTCTTTAAAACATATTATTCTTGTCTTGTCTATTGGATGCATGGAGAAAAACCTTATTTTTACTACTTAATGTCTTTTTATGCATAGATCTAGATTTTTGCAGCATTTGTCTCGATCAACTAATTGTAGATCTGAATATATTGGTAGTCATCTTTGATGTTAGGGCTATAAGTTATGCGTAGCTAAAGTGTTCTTTTTTCATACACTTCGAATAAAGATTCATACCAACAACTGGCAACTCCACACAAGTTTTCAATTACGACCGCTATCGTTTTTCATATTCTTGCATACCCAGCTGCTTCAAACCCTAGGGTTTCTCTTCTGCCTTCGTTTTTCCTATTTTTATGTTATTTTTCACCCATAAAATCCTTAAATATTAAAATTTCTAACTTTCATGTGTTTCTAGCCCTATTGAGCAGGTAACAGACATCAGCCACAACTGAGACCGTAACTTTTTTTGAAATCTGCCGCTGAGAGACCCGGAAGTGCGGGTCACACTTTTCGGCCCAGAACCTACGACATGGATTGCAGGATGCATTTTTCAGCATCAAAACTACAACCTTGACAGAAAAAAGGTCAGAACCTGTGACCTAAACTTTTTTCTGTAGATTTTCTGAAAGTTTTCTGGGTTTGTCTAAAGCTTCTGTCAAGGTTTCCCAGCCTTCGTCTCCACCCGTTTAGACTTGTTTCTGTTCATTTTTACTCAACTAAGTGGGAATCTAGCCCCCTAGGGCTTCAGTACCCTCCACTTTTTGTGGAAGAGTTTTAGCTGTTGCAGGTGTCCAAATTTTTTAGAGTTTCAACCTTTTCTTTTATATATCTGATACCTCATCTTCAGATCCCTTTTAGATCAACTATTTTTCTATCCAAATCACCTTATATAGTGTTGTTTAGGTTTTCCTTTAGGGTCACCTCCTTTCCCTTCTGCGTTTGGTTTTTTTCCTCCTCTTTCACAGCAACCTTGCCTCTTTCTCTTTGCTATTTTCTACACCTCTTTCCAGTAGATTTATCCTTTAGATCCCTGTCCCTCCCCACCTTAGATATATTGCCTCATTTTCAGTGTGTTTTGACTAGATTTTTTCCCTCTGTTAGACTAGTTTTTGAGAGACCCACCTCCTTGGGTTAGATTGATGCATTGTTAGCTGTTAATTTTCTATTATTTCAGTATTATATATTGTTCTCTACAAGCTTATTTTCAATTATGCAGCACACTTTTTCTTTTTCTCTCAAAAATTCTGGGTTTAAAAATTAAAATTAACGCATGCCGCATACTCACCCTAAGCGAAGAACAGCCTGGTTAACACCACCAGGAAAAGACTTTAAAACATTGTAACATCAATTAACACTACACCTCTCTGCCCTTTTGACATTGTAATCACTTGATTCTGCACCTCCCTGCCCTTATTGGTTGTTCTTCTTCCCTATGTGTTGTTTTTGTGTTGTCATCATTGTGCCCCCAGGGCGTATCTCCCAGAGACTTCTTGGATTTCATCCTTAGATTCCGGTTGGTCGACCTACTCCTTCCCGCCATCATCGAGTTAGTCCTCCTCTGAGTCTGCACTCCAACTCCTCTTCTGATTCATTAGGTTCTACTTTTACTTCTGGTTCTCCCCCTGTTACCTTCCCTATGTCTGGTCTAGGGCCTAACGCTAGCGGTAATCCAGCACTCCTGCCGAGAATGCTACTAGCAGAACCGCCATAGCAACCACCTTGACTGTCCCTTTGATCCCTTACATGGCAGGCCTCTGTCTCGAAAATTTCAATCAGTTGATCAATGACCCTATCTGCCACGATGTTGGTTGGCCTAATATGCCAACCAAGCTCCCCTCTGACATTCCCAAGTTCAAAGGCCTTACTGGAGAAGCTCCATCCAACCATATCTAATCTTTCCACTTGTGGTGTTCATCAAATTCCATTACCGATGATTCCATCCATCTTAGGTTGTTCCAACACATGCTTACGTGCAAAGCTTCTAAGTGTTATGTTGATCAGACCGCCTCTTCCCATACCACCTTTGCAACCATTGCGGAGCCTTCTTGTCTTATTTTCAGCTCCCTCTCCGATATGACACTGGTATCGAACTCTTGACTTCTTTCTGTCAATCATCTGTGCCCCACCTTTCCGATCATGTCCAGGAATGGTGGAGAAGAAAGAGCTTATGTCGATCTCCTACCTTTGAGGACCGTGTCTATATGGACTAGATCCTTAGATCTCTCTTACCTACCATAGGCAAAGATGTCGCCTCACAGTTCCCTCAAACCGAAGAAGCCACCCTCCAAATAGCCTTGAAATATGACCTCATCTGTGCTCAGTCTCGTTATGTTTATACCTTCCTTCCTGACCTCATCTGTGCTCAACCTCCTATGGGCTATGGTCTCCCTCCGGGAGGGACCAACACCTCGAGCACTTTCCACCTCCAGGTAGCATGTATCCAGGGTACGGCATGCCTCATCTTTTTGCCCAACCTCCTGCTTACCTAAATGCTTCCCAACCTCACCTTATTCACAGCCTAGTGCTCTGGCTCCTCCAGCATTTGCACCTCCACCTCCTTTTCCTTCTCAACCCTAACAATAGCAACTACCACCCCCTCTGGGACAAGTATTTTCACAGCAAGGTGCGACTAATCCTCCTTCCTCTCAAAGGAAGAGGAAAAGAAACCAAAACCAATCTAACCCTGGTAATCATGGACCTAATCCTCAAGCTATTGACTCTAACGCTGCTAACCAGTAATAGGGCACTCAGCCCAAGCCGGACAAGCCCATTCGTACAAATAAGCCTTGTTTGTGTTGTGGTGTTTACGGTCATTCCACTCATGATTATCCCCTTTTACCACAGATGTGCCAGATGTGGGAGTCTCAAGCCACAGTGTGACAATAGCATGCCTCCCCTACTGATCCCCCCAATGTGACTACTAATCAACTGACTGTTTTTATAAATCTTTTCCCCCAGCAAGGATTTGTGGCTACCCAACCACCTGATGGACAAGGGGCCACTCAAATTTCCCCTTCTGGTTCCTCTGATTACTAGATCCTCATCATGAACTCTGATCAACCTCTAACCGTTGACCTTAACCTTCAAACTCGGTCTCGTTAGTACCCTAAGCCTCATGCTCCATATGTCCTCGAGTCACCTTCTTTAGGTTCTACAGAGCCTCTTTTGACATCCAATGGTCCCTTGCACATCCCTCAGCCCAAAGTTTAGGCTCATACCAATATTCCTACGAAACCTTTACACCGAAATGCTACTTCTGGTCGAGCTACTCATCCGTATAGCATAGTATATGATTTGGCACAGTCTCCTATTGCCATTTCAACACTGTTACTCCTCCAGTCGTGCCCTTCTCAAAATAAGGATCTACTATCCACCATGGGCACTGTAGATCCTGCTAATGACCAATTGATTATTTTCTATGCCCACCAATCAGAACATCCCCCTCTTCTTGCTTCCGTAGCCTTCCGAATCCGAGTTATAATCTGGAACGCTCACGTTTCTCGGTGTATCATTGATGAGGGGGAATCCACCTATGTGATGTCTGCTTCAATTTGGAAACAACTCATATCTCTTGAATTGGCCCCTTCCACAATCACCCTTCAAGCGTGGAATGGCCATGCCTCCTAATCCATTGGCCTATTCCATAATTTTCCTATCACTCTTGTGGGAAAGATTGTTTGCATTGACGTTGTGGTCATTGACGCCCATATAGATTAAAACATTCTCTTGGGGCGAAGATACACCTATGCCATGTCTGTTTTCCCATCCACAGTATACTGCAAGATTTCTTTCCCTCATAATGGAAAGATCATCACCATTGACCAGTTGACGTATGATGAGCCAAAATCTCAGACCTCCCCTGAGTCGGCCATCTCTTCTATCGCCAATAAGCAAGCCGTCGATTCTTTGACCAGTGTCTCCCCTGGTGTCTACAAAGACTTCTCTTTGCTTGGAACCTTCCCTAGTCTCCCTCCTCCCCCTGTCTCTAATCCCAGCTTATCGAATGTTTGCATGATGCAATCATCTTAGGCTACACTTAACCGGCCTGCTTCGGCTAGTCAGCAACCTCAACCTCGTCTGCTGCAACCTGCTCCTAGCCCTTCATCTCTGCTAGCTAGACCTACCCCATCTTACCCTTCTTCTACAGCTTGTACCCATGAGCCTCTTTATCCTCCTGGGTCTGTTCTTCCTGGCCTCAACCATCTCAAAGCCGTCCCTCTTGGTTAGTACCCCACTATTCAGATACCTTTCCTTGCTCCCCCTCCCGAACTTTATTCGGTTCCTATCATGGCCACCCTTTCTCTCCCCAACTTGACCCTGGGTATACCCGTTTGGTACCTTGAACCTTCAGCCGCTACCCCGCCTGGTCACCCCAAACCCTACCTTGCTTTGACACCGGTTTAACCGGTTCCCCTAGCTTCTTCCATTGCTACAGTGCCATCAAAACCTCAGCAGGACCCTTCTCCTATTGAGCCAGCTCTGGGAATGAAAGGCAAAGCTTGCAAGGGGACATCCAAAGACAAGACCACCCCGACTGACCCTGCCCCTCCTCCGCCCGCAAAGCCTTGTGCCTTTTGTGATGTCATCAGTCATGCCACCCATACTTGTCCCGAATTGCCCCGTATTAAACCCATGGTTAAAGTCGTGTTCCCTGAGTCTATGGTCCCTGAAGCCTCTGTTTCCTCCTCGACTGCAGCTAAGAACCCCAAGACTATTTGCACCAACAAACCCTGTGCTTTGTGTGGTTTCCATGGCGATTATTCCAACCATTGTCCCCACCTAGCGCATTACCGTACCTCCTTAGAGGTAGTTCGAGAGTATGAGGTTGAAAAAAATCAATCCGCTTCTTCCATCCTTGCGCAGTATGCTTTAGGTCAGCTCAAGGAGTTACTCGCTCCCATTGACATTCCACATCCTGATGTCGAGATGAAGGAGGCTGCTACCACCATCCTTTACCTATCATCATCTGTGAGACCCTCGGGTATCATTCCCTTTCAAGCCTCCCCTCTTGTTTCGCTCAACCACAGTGGGCTCAACATCATTTGACCATATGTTTACTTATTCTTCTATCATCCCCTGTGACAATCCGTATGTGAGCCTTTTGTCCCATGCTGATGATTCATGTAGTTTTGCAACATCATGGGTTTTCCCTTCCCCTCATCATCCCATCTTTTCCCGTCATGATGACCTCATGGAAGCCTTCTCTACCCCTGACCTTTTCTTTCCTGCCCATAAACGGACTGACACCATCCGTGTCTATAATGACCTTTGCAGCATGAGCACAAGCTATCCCTCCCATAACCCTCATACACCACTCTCTAGTCGGTATATGAGTCATAGCCATCCTACCTAGATCACTCCCTCCCGCAGTTGTTGTTTGATGTCTAATTTGCACTCACACTGCCATCATTGTTCTTCCCCCTCCCATTTATTATCTTGTGACACTATTCAGCAGGACCTCCCATCCACACCCTATATCGGTTATGCTGATGGTGCAAGTCTCTATTCCTAGAATCTAGCATCGGTAGGTTAGGCCATCTTTACCCCCTTGCATGCACTTGTTCTCTGAACGGGGTCTGCATTGGTACTACCACCAATAATCAGGCCAAATATGATGCAGTGCATGGTCTTTTAGCCGATGCCCTCTCTCATTACATCCTCCATCTCCATGTTCATTTAGATTCCCTTCTTCTTGTCATGCAACTAAATGGTGTCGATCGTGTGCATAATCCTACCCTTTTTAGATGATATTGATACATATCACATGCCCATAGCATGTTACAAAAAACTCAAAACTGGGGGACACTACTTGCCCCTACATACACACTAGGGGGCACCACCTTCCCCAAACCTAATCACTATCTGGAGGATCCCGAGCCAATGGCTCTACTGCCGCAGCTCGTAGATCGCACATCCCCTGATCGGTCATTGCCATGCGCCACATGACACCTCGCCATTCTGAGGGTAGACCAATACATGGCTCTATGTACTGGTCGTCTAAGTCTTGCCAACGCGCTTGTCATCAGCCAGCCAACCCCACCAAAATAGGGCCCAAAAGGCGGATCAGGCCCATATGATCCCGAGCCAGTGGGCCACGTCTCTACTACAAAATGGCTGAAGCTTGCATAAAAAAAAAAACAAAAATAAAAATCCCCATTGTGCTAAAACACACTTCAATTTCTAATATAGTTTGCTATTGTTACATAATTTTAGTTTAAAAATATATATGTAATTTGAGCTGTGATAATAATTTACTTTCTGCAATAAAAAATTAGCTTTATATTGAATTCTGTAATTTATAAAGGCTAAAGATACTGTAGGCTTTTTTGGCTTAAAGTCAGGTCAGCTTCTTTAAATCTGGGAAGTATACCCAATGCAACAATCAAATCCAAAATCTTTTAATATTTCTTTTAATTAAATATTTGTAAAATGAATTTATACTTACTCCAGAGCTATGGTAAATAAATAAAAAAATATATAAACTAGATGTATGCTAAATAAATAAAAATTATTTTTATATTTATTCCATAAACCTTTTTATATTTTAAAAAAATTTAAAAAGAGGTTTTATTTAGATGAAGCTTATGGGACGACTACCATGGGACAAATTAATATTGATACCATGGGCCAAATACCATGGGTAAATAAATAAATATAAAAGAAGTATAAACAAGTAGGATAAATACATAAATAAATATAAAATAGATATAAAGAGGTATGGTAAATAAATAAATATAAAAGAGGCATAAAGAGGTAAGGTAAATAAATAACAATATATCAAATAGGATTATAAATAAAAATCTAATTATATAACAAGCCCATGGGCCAAATACCATAGTAAAGAAAAAGGGTATGGTAAATAAATAAAAATATAAATAAACTAGAGGTATGGTAAGTAAATAAAACCTCTTTTCATATTTACTCCATAATCTGCTTTATATTTACGAATATTTAGGTTCATTAGTTTACATAACTAAGAAGAAATAGAGAGAGAGAGTTATAAGGGAGGGATAGAGAGAGAGAGTGTGTGTGTATGTTTAGGGGTGAGATAAAGAGACAAAGTAAGATGTATGTAAAGAAGGGGGGAGAGAAGAAGTGAGAAGGAGAGAGGGAGGGATATAGTAATGTAGTTGGAGAGAGAGAGGGGTGGAAAGAGAGAGAGAGAAAGAAAGGATGGGGGAAGAGAGAGGATTAGAGAGAGAGAGAGAGAGATATGGGGGAAGAGAGAGGATTGGAGGAAAGCAGAGAGAGAGAGGTGGGAGAAAGGGAGAGAGAGGAAGGATGAGAGAGGAGGAGAGTGATGGGGGAAGAGAGAGTATTGGAGAGAGAGAGAGAGAGATCGGTGAAGAGAGAGAGAGATTTATGGGAGAGAGAGTAAGGAAGGACGAGAGACTGAGGCGAGGGAGGGAGAGAGGGATCGATAAGAGAGATGGATTTGTTGGGGGAGAGATGTAGGAAATAAGAAATATAGAGAGTGAGAAATGGAGAGAGAGAAGCAGTGACAAGGGAGAGAGAGAGAGAGAGCATGTATGTTTGGGGCTGAGATAAAGAGACAAATAAGGAGAGATGGAGACAAGGGGGGAGAAGGAGATATAGGGAGAGAGGGAGGGATATAGTAACATAGTTGGCGGGTGAAGAGAGAGAGAGGGAGACAGAGATGGGAGAGAAAGGGAAAGAGAGGAAGGAAGAGAGACGATGTGAGAGAGTGGAGAGAGGGAGGGAAAGAGAGATGGACTTGGAGGGGGAGGGGGAGAGAGGTAAGAAGAAAGAAATAGAGAGAGAAAGGTGGAGAGAGTGAGAGAGTGAGTGAGTGATAAGGAAGATGGAGAGAGAGATAGAGAGAGGGAAGATAGAGATATAGATGTAAGGTGAAGAGAGGGAAGAAGAGAGAGATGGCGAGAGGAGGGGATTGACAAAGAGATTGATATATATGGATTTCGAGAGTGTGTGTGTTTATGGGGGTGAGATAGAGAGACAAAAAAGAAGATATGGAGGGGGATATAGATATGGATGGAGGGTGGAGAGAGGGAAGAATATTTCTCACACTAGATGAATTGATATAAGTGGAGATGGCGATTTATAATCCTATTTGATTATTTGCACTATATGCATCGATTTTAGTGTATATATTTATTTCTAATGATATTTGATTACTTGCACTAGATGCATTAATTTCAGTGTAGGAGGTGATTTCTAATACAATTTGATTGCTTGCACTGAATTTGTTGATTTCAATTTAGATGTCGATTTATAATTATATTTGACTAATTGCACTAGATGAATTGGTTTCAATGTAGATGATTTCTAATCCTATTTGATTGTTTGCACTAAATGCATTGATTTCAGTGTAGATGATGATTTCTAATCCTATTTGATTTATTTGAGTAAATGCATTGATTTTAGTGTAGATGTTGGTTTCTAGAGAGAGAGAGAGAGTGATAAGGAAGATGGACAGAGAGGGAGAGAGGAAATAAGAGGAAAGAGAGATATTAATGGGGGAGAGGGAGAGAAGGGGGAGATAGAGACATAGATGGAAGGTGAAGAGAGGGAATAAGAGCGAGATGGGGAGAGGGGGTGATTGAAAAAGAGATTGATATATATGGAGTACGAGAGCACGTGTGTTTAGGGGGGTGAGATAGAGAGACAAAAAAGAATAGATGGAGGGGGATATAGATATGGATGGAGGGTGGAGAGGGGGAGGAATATTTCTCGCACTAGATGGATTGATATAAGTGGAGATGGTGATTTCTAATCCTATTTGATTATTTGCACTAGATGCATCGATTTTAGTGTAGATATTTATTTCTAATGATATTTGATTACTTGCACTAGATGCATTGATTTCATCGTAGGTGGTGATTTCTAATACAATTTGATTTCTTGCAATGAATGTGTTGATTTCAATTTAGATTTAGATTTATAATTATATTTGATTACTTGCACTAGATGACTTAATTTCAATGTAGATGATTTCTAATCCTATTTGATTGTTTGCACTAAATGCATTGATTTCAGTGTAGATGGCGTTTTCTAATCGTATTTGATTTCTTTGAGTAAATGCATTGATTTTAGTGTAGATGTTGGTTCCTAGAGAGAGAGAGAGAGAGAGTGAGTGATAAGGAAGATGGGGAGAGAGAGAGAGAGAGAGGAAAAAAGGAGGAAAGAGAGATATTAGCGGGGGAGAGGGAGAGAAGGGGAAGAGAGAGATGGGGAGAGAGGGTGATCGACAAAGAGAATGATATATATGGAGTGCGAGAGATGGCGATTTCTAATCCTATTTGATTTCTTTGAGTAAATGCATTGATTTCAGTGTAGATATTGGTTTCTAATCTTATTTGATTGATTGCATTAGGTGCATTGATTTCAATGTAAAAGTTATTTTCTAATCTTATTTGATTACAAAGCATTAAAATGTATTGATTTCAATGTATATGTTGATTTATGATTTGATGTAATTGGATATAAGACGGTATACAATATCTTTAAAGTGATTAGATTAACAATATGACGTTGATTTTTATAAGCACAAAAGGCTATTAACAAAATGAAGTTGAAGGGAAAATAATTCTTCATGAAAGACAAAGTTATTAATTGTCTTAGTAGCCTGTCATTTCGACATAAAATGAAATTACCAATATGTGGATTATTTAATCTTAAGTCCAAGAAAATGTTGATGTAATCCAGCATCACTTCGCTCTAGTTTTGGTAATAGATAAACTATTAGTAGCATCTACAAACGAGTGTATCCAACATTTTTATTTCAAGATTCACTTATCATATGAGGTGAATTTATAAATAAATAAATTTAGTAATCATCATTTAAATCTAATTAAATAATTAAAAATTCATTTCTTTTCCAAATAGAAAAATCATTGAAAATTGTCCATTAGCTGTAGTTTGGGTAATAAAGAGTTTTATCCTCCCCATTTGGGTTCCTGGCCAATGGAAATTTACATAATGGCTCTTTTGGAGTAATTTCAACAAGAGAGAGGTAGTTTAAGTAGAAATCTATATTTCTACCTAAAATAGACAAATATTGAGGGATTTATACCTAAACCAGACAAAAGTGGAGTGTAGGTTTTCAGTATATGTGTATATTTCTATCTCAACTAGAGAAAGGTGGGTTTTCTTTAGATGTTAATCCATCTTCAATAAACTAATAAATATTTTATCTTTAAAAATAACACTTTTTAAAATGGCCATTCAAAAAAATAGAGATATCATTGCAAACAATATATCTATATATATATATATATATGTACATAAAGAAACCTTTTAGAAATATTATAAAAAAACAATAAATTTCCAACCATGCTAATAAATTTTAAACAATAAATTTCCAACTATGCTAATAAATTTTTGAATTTTATTTTACAAATAGCTAAATTCAAAACACCCTACAACAAATGTAGAAAAAAGTACAGAAAAAAATGATGATATTTCAGTTGCCACTGATTATTTGCAACTCGGGTAATGAGATTGTAGCATTTATCAGGGATCATGCAACTCAGGTAATGAGATTGTAGTATTTATCGTCTTTGCTCTCTTAGCCAAAGCAACATAAAGATGTTTTCCAGCCACAAGTTTTCCATTCATTTCCACCATAGCTAGGCATGCTTGAGAAGGAGTTAAGAATGCCACAAATCCTGAACCTTTACTCTATCCATGAAAGTCTCTGATTACTTTGCATGAAGTGATTGTGCCATAATTAGAAAAAAGTTTTATCAACTTGGTATCATCAATACTATCATCCAAATTTTCTAAATAAAGATTTGTTCCATATTTCTTCTGAGATTTTGTTCCATATTGCCTCCTCAATTCAGAATTCATCAATTCTTTTTCAATATACCATTCCTCGCCATCAATTTTATGATTCTCAATGCAATTTTCCGCAACATCTGCATTCTCAAAATTGACAAATAAAAAACATTTTGAATTACCTGCTACATCGCGGATCACTGTCGCACTTGTAATTGTTCCATACATTCCAAAATAATTTCTCAAATCCTCACCATTCATCCACTCTGATAAATTCCTAACAAAAACCTTATTTTTTCCATTTTCTCGTTCTCGCTGCTCCTTTTTCATGAATGGGCCAACATAAACCTTTTTCGCATAGATAAACTGACCATCCAAATATTTTATTGCATTTTGGGCTGCGTCTTCATGTTCATAAATCACAAATCCATATCCTTTGGATTTCCCTGATGCATTTGTTTTAATATTAGAATAAAGAATGGGTCCACACATAGCGAAAATACGATAGAAAGTATAGTCTCTTACTCTTTTATCAAGATTGCTAACACATACTTTAGCTGAACCAAAGCTGCGGATGCTGGGGTCATGGGGTGAGTACATTATCCAAATAGGGTTTCCATTAATAGATTTAGATTTCAAGCCACGTAAAGCCTCCCTAGAATTTTCACCCGAATTGTAATAGACATAGCCGTATCCCAGAGAATTGTTGGTATTGGCATCTCTGCATATGTAAACAGAGAGCACCGGGCCAATCTGGGAAAAGAGATCATACATCTGGGCCTCGTTAACATTGGGATCCAAATCCCCCACATACAGAGATTTAGGTAGTAATTGATTGTTGTTGCCATTATCAACTGCTGGTTGCTGCTGTGAAACACCGTGTGCTGCTGGTTGTATGTTAACATTGGGATCCAAATCCCCCACATACAGAGATTTAGGTAGTAATTGATTGTTGTTGCCATTATCAACTGCTCGTTTCTGCTGTGAAACACCGTGTGCTGCTGGTTGTATGTTAACATTGGGATCCAAATCCCCCACATACAGAGATTTAGGTAGTAATTGATTGTTGTTTCCTTTATCAACTGCTGGTTACTATTGTGAAACACCGTGTGCTGCTGGTTGTATGTTAACATTGGGATCCAAATCCCCTAGATACAGAGATTTAGGTAGTAATTGATTTTTGTTGCCATTATCAACTGCTGGTTGCTGCTGTGAAACACCGTGTGCTGATAGTTGTATGTTAACATTGGGATCCAAATCCCCCACACACAGAGATTTAGGTAGTAATTGATTTTTGTTGCCATTATCAACTGCTGGTTGCTTCTGTGAAGCACCGTGTGCTGCTGGTTGTATGTTAACATTGGGTTCCAAATCCCCACATACAGATATTTAGGTAATAATTGATTGTTGTTGCCATTATCAACTGCTGGTTGCTGGTGTGAAACACCGTGTGCTGCTGGTTGTATTTGGATGCGTGCCATTTCCTCCTCTTTAATCACTGATACTGGAAAAGCAGGAGGCACAACTTCCAAATTCCAACTCAACCGAAATAAAAATATAAACCCAATTCAACCGAAATAACAGTTCAACCTAAATAATAATCGAAACCCAACCACAACAGGTATAGCTCACAAAATCCGAGGATGGGTAATCAAAACCACTTATTTCAATGGATGAAGATTATAACGATTCCCTGAATGTGATTCTTCGCACTTACAATAGAATTCAATGCTGAGCATTCCACTTCGACTCAATATGGAAAGGGATATAGGAATAATTCGACAAATTTGTGGTCGACGGGATTTTCAAAATAGGTGCAAGGGTTTGTTAGGTTTTCTCCTCATGGGTCGGTAGGAGTGTAATTTTCACAAGATTAAATAGAAAAATCCATCATGATAATTCAAAACATAACCGTGAATACTTGACTAATTAAATAAATATGTTATTTAATAGATAAAATATTTTATCACAAGTGTAATGTAAGGTTACGTTACGTTATTTTATTTATTAATAACTTTTTAATTAAATATATATATATATATATATATATATATATTTATTTATTTATTTGATTAACCTTTATTCTATTTTACAAAAATGAATAATAATTGATAGATAAATATCTTTGGGATTGATTACATCTACCTAAATTATGGATCACAAAAGTCTTAGATCTAAAATAATTTATGGATTAATTTTATTTTACAATAAAAATTGTAATGGCACAAGTGTTTCAACAATTAGGATTGTCGGCGCACAAGGATCATCTCTGAGTTTTTGGTTGTCATACTTCTAGGAATTATGTATCCCAACCTTTCTTGGCACAATGTTTCCTCGAATCCTAGGTCCAAACGAGACATAGACATAGAGTATGTAGTGGAAATCGAGAAGCTCAAAGCAAATACTTCAGTAAGAAAGAAAAGGGAACTATTGCAACCCCATAGGTCATATTTATACTTGTGGCACATCTTCAATGGCTCCTTCTGCATTAATGGGTCTTCATAAATGAAAAACAATCCCAAACCTAGCAAAATACGTTCATTAAATGTAATGTAGATGCCACCATAAATGGTAATAACATTGTATTTTTTAGATTTTACTCTTCCAATGGCTAGTTTTTGACACCGTTGTGGCCCACTTGACCTCCTAACACAACCACTGCGCACACGTTTCACCTGTCTGCGCATTCACCATCCCATATGTGCAGGTTTGGTACTCTGCCATATAGTCATTTGGTAGGCACAAGTTGATCCCTGTACGACTTCAGATGACTTCCATTGACATACCCAAGAAGCTATTCTTCACTCAATGTGGCTAGGTGCACTGCACCTCCATCAGTGATCTCCTTAACAACATCGGGCCCTAGCCAATGCATCTTCAATTTCCCTGGCTGGCGTGGAAACTTGATGTCATATAGTAAGAAAAAATCATCTTTTTTGAACACCTTTTTCCTGATATGCCTATCATGCCATGCTTTTTCATGTGCTTTTTGAACCTACTAGTGATAATTTTCAATAAAGTGATCTTCTTCTAGAGAAACCAACTGTGACAACTGTTATTCTAGAGCATCTTCTGCAGCCATACTGGTGAATGATGCAATGCGCATACTAGGAATAATGAACTCCATTGGAAACACAGCTTCTTTCCCATATACCATCTTGAAAGGTTTCCTTCCAATCAACTTCTTGTAGGTGGTCGTATATACCCAAAGAACTGCTGGCACTTGCTCATCCCAATTATTTCGGCTATAATTCCACACCTTGATCAGCGTAGTTTCTAGTATCTTATTGAATGCTTGAACCGCGCCATTCACCTGAGGATGATAGGGAGAGCTCTTCTGATGAAACACCTTGAATTCTTTAGTCAATGCTTTAATGGTGTCATTTAAAAAATGTGTACCCTGATCGCTTATTAGAATATTAGTACAACCAAACCAAGTCACAATATTCTCAAATATAAATTGCACTCTTGTATCAGTAGTACAATTCTTCACAGTTTTGGCCTCAACCCATCTCATTACATAATCCGTTGCAGTGATACTTTAGCGCACACCACTCTTCTTTCCTTGAAGATTGATAGGTCCCACAAAATCTATAGCCCATTTCCTAAAATATTGCAACACCATCTGTGGAAGCAAGGGAATATCATCTATGTGCCATGTATTTTCCATCCTTTGGCATACATCACATGCGCGACAAAGCTCATCAGCATCATTGTGTAGCGTGGGCCACCATAACCTAGCTTGCAAAATCTTCTTCCTAGTGGTATTACCTGCATAATGACCATCAGAAACCCCTGCATGAGCTTCATTATGGATTGCACATCTGTCATACTCCACAATGTATCTTCGTAGAACTTCCCTTGCACCCATTTTGTACAACTATCTAACAATAATGGTGAAGTCTGTTTCGCACGCCATGAACTCTTTCTTCTGTTGAACTAAATATTCATCATGCGGACATCCAGTAGTCAGCAACTAAATGATATAGGGGAAATTATCATCCTGCAAATTTATCATAAACAAATACGCATTTGTAAATCCATCTTCCAAATTTGTAGGTTCTTCTACAGTTTCAATGCGTGATAGATGGTCTGCCTCAGCATTTAGTCTTCCCGATTTTACCATAATCACAAAATAATTTTGTTGGAATAACATCAACCACCTGCAGATCTTGCCCCCCCAGCATAGGATTAACGACCAGGTACTTCAAATAAGAATGATCAGTGAACATCTTAAAGTGGCCTCCTAAGAAATAGTGGCATAATTTGTACAATGCACATACCATTGCTAGTCCTTCTCTTTCTGTGTTTGAGTAATTCCTCTCTACACTTGAAAGTTTTCAGCTTGCATAAGAAATAGGATGATCGATACCACCTGCTCTTACCTGTGCTAAGATATCTTTAAGCGCAATGCCGGAGGCATCCACATGTACATGAAATACCTTTGACCAATTTAGGAAGACCAGCGTGGGCGCAGCGACCATATTTTCTTTCAGCAGCTCAAAACTCTTATGGAAATCCTCATCCTAACAGAACATTGAATCGTTCATGAGCATCTTTTCTATGGGTGTGGTTATTAGCGCATAATGTTATACCATTTTTTGGTCATCTAACCTATTATCATTAGATGGACCCAAATACACCATGTAAGACCAATTTCACCCTAAGTATAATTGCTTTCACTGTGTAAAATAACTTAATAAAACACATTTATTAGGTTTTCTATGGTCTAAACAGGAAACCCCAAGGGGAAATATTAAACAAATCTATATTTGTTTGGTTTTACTCATGGAATAATTAATTAAACAATAATTTACTTATTATTATGAGTCATATTTAACTCAAAACAAGGAAATTAATTAGATAAATCCTTATTTATCTTATTATTTTCTAGGAATAATTATTTAAACCTTATTTAAATAATATTCCTTGTTAAATTTGACTAAATGATTTTTAAATAATTGAATAAATCATTATTTATTCAATTATCATTCAACCACTTCCTTAAAATGATAAATAAATCGTTTATTTATTTATTATTTACAAATAAAGGGATTTGACCCAAGTCAAATACCTTTCCCCTCCAAAAAATATAATAAAATATTCCATAAAAGGTGGATGTAGATTTGGTTAATATTATTTTAATCATGCACCAAGATCTAGAATGACCTAATATTTTGTTATAAATAGAAGGGTTTTTCCTAACATTCTTCACCTTTTGTTGCCTCTTAGATCACTCTAGATCTAAACTCTTGCTCTGACTTTGAGCCATTATTATTGTCATATTTTCCATTATTTACTTTGTGAGCTCCCTTTGAGTTCTATATTTGTCTGGGTTTTCTACGCCAACAAGAGAGAGAAATTCTAGATATGAAGTGCTAAGGACTTCCAAGAACCCATCCCATTGAGGAGAATTGGAAACACCTTTCTTGTTTTCCGTCCAGGTGCCATTAATATAAAATTCTTTAAAACATATTATTTGTGTCTTGTATATTGGATGCATGGAGAAAAACCTTATTTTTACTACTTAATGTCCTTTTATGCATAGATCTGGATTTTTGCAGCATTTGTCCTGATCAACTAATTGTCAATCTGAATATATTGGCAGCCATCTTTGATGTTAGGGCTATAATTTATGTGTATCTAAAGTGTTCCTTTTTCGTACACTTTGAATAAAGATTCATACTAACAACTGGCGACTCCACACAGGTTTTCAATTACGACCGCTATCGTTTTTCATATTCTTGCATAGCCAGCTACTTCAAACCCTAGGGTTTCTCTTCTACCTTTCATTTTTCCTATTTTTATGTTATTTTTCACCCATAAAATCCTTAAATATTAAAATTTGTAACTTTCGTGTGTTTCTGGCCCTATTGAGCAGGTAACAGACATTAGCCACAACTGAGACCGTAACTTTTTCTGAAATCTGCCGCTGAGAGACCCGGAAGTGCAGGTCACACTTTTCAGCCCAAAACCTGTGACCTGGACTGCAAGACACATTTTTCAGCATCAAAACTACGACCTGGACAGAAAAAAGGTCAGAACCTGTGACCTAAAATTTTTTCTGCAGATTTTTTGAAAGTTTTCTAGGTTTGTCTGAAGCTTCTGTCAAGGTTGTCCAGCCTCCATCTCGACCTGTTTAGACTTGTTTATGTTCAGTTTTACTCAACTAAGTGGGAATCTAGCCCCCTAGGGCTTCAGTACCCTCCACTTTTTGTGGAAGAGTTTTAGCGGTTGCAGGTGTCCAAATTTTTAGAGTTTCAGCCTTTTCTTTTATAGATCTGATACCTCATCTTCAGATCCCTTTTAGATCAACTATTTTTCTATCCAAATCACCTTATATAGTTTTTTTTGGGTTTTCCTTTAGGGTCACCTCCTTTTCCCTTCTATGTTTGGCTTTTTTCCTCCTCTTTCACAGTAACCTTGCCTCTGTCTCTTTGCTATTTTCTGCACCTCTTTCTAGTAGATTTATCCTTTAGATCCCTGTCCCTCCCCACCTTAGATCTATTGCCTCATTTTCAGTGTGTTTTGACTAGATTTTTTCCCTCTGTTAGACTAGTTTTTGAGAGACCTACCTCCTTGGGTTAGATTGATGCATTGTTAGCTGTTAATTTTCTATTATTTCAGTATTATATGTTTTTCTCTACAAGCTTATTTTTAGTTATGCAACACACTTTTTCTTTTTCTCTCAAAACGTCTGGGTTTAAAAATTAAAATTAATGCACGCCACATAGTCACCCTAAGCGAAGAACAGCCTGGTTAACACCACCAGGCAAAGACTTTAAAACATTATAACATCAATTAACACTGCACCTCTCTGCCCTTTCGACATTGTAATCACTTGATTCTGCACATCCCTACCCTTGTTGGTCGTTCTTCTTCCCTATGTGTTGTGTTTGTGTTGTCATCATTGTGCCCCCAGGGCGTATCTCCCAGAGACTTCTTGGCTTTCATCCTTAGTTTCCGGTTGGTCGACCTACCCCTTCCCGTCGTCATTACGTTAGTCCTCCTCTGAGTCTGCACTTCGACTCCTCTTCTGATTCATTAGGTTCTCCTTTTACTTCTGGTTCTCCCCCTGTTACCTTCCCTATGTCTAGTCTAGGGCCTAACGCTAGCGGTAATCTAGCCCTCCTACCGAGAATGCTACTAGCAGAACTGTTAGCCATTAGTATTTTTTACATGTTAGTGATGACTATATCTACAGCTGAGTTTTCTAGAAACTGATTTCCTTATGTCAATATGTCATCCAGAAAACCCTCCTAAAACTTTTTTCACCTTTCTAGCTTTTCAGTTCGCCCATGTCGAAATCAAAACCTCATATCACAATCCTATCTAGCTTCAGCCTTATTGACCTTCCCATCAGCTTTAAAAGGAAAATCCACATCTGTTTCAAAAGTCTCCCCTATGTTAGGAAGTGGCGTTTTAGGACATTTCACCTTTGGCAATCCTCAAAAAGCCAAAAAGCCTCCATCTGCAAAAGACCTGCCATGACTGATCCCTTACTTTGCAAATGAAATTGACAAGCAGCCTTAAGTCACGCCACTCACATCCCCTAGATCTCAGCACTGCATAAAATCCAATCTCAAGCTGACTATTAGGTTTTTCACAGTGTTCTATGGTTTCTACAAAGGCAGGAAATATAATTTCATCTCATGGAGTAAATGCTTAAATTTACAGTTAGAGGAACAGCTGCTTTTAAATGTAACTTGAGCCTGAGATATGTCTGCAAAACAGAAAGCTACTCATCCAGACTTTACAGCTCTTTCCAGCATGAAAATCACAGTAAGAAAGGGACACCACTGTCTCAGCAAACTGGTAAATTGTCAAGGCCCAGAACCTCCTTCGTTTACAAGCAGAGGGTTAGGGCGCCTCCTTCATCCACAAGCAGAGGGCGCTAGCCAATATTGACTTGGAATATTGCAAAAGTCCAGGTCTGCTTTGTATTGAACAGTGAAACAATATCTCCAGGTTTTATGAATTTGAGCGATGGTCATAACAGGAAAAGAGTTTGAAATATGCTAGCTCAAAGGTAAAATGAGTCTGGTCTGATAAAGGAAGTCATTTGAAGCTTTCAAATCATGTGAATTGTTGAACTTTAGAAAAGCATGTCATCAGCAAACATTCCAATCTTTAGCAGTCTGCTTTCCACAAGATCAAATGGAATGGATGCTGACAAGAATACCATTACACAGGCAGAAAGAAAGTTCTTGGTTTTTCAAAAGGCACTGACCTCCATAGTCACAGAAAATATTTGTCAAAGTAATCTGTCATGAGATGACCAAAGAAAATGATGATATTTCAGTCACCCTTAGGACAGTGCAGGGAGACAGTATTACTTTGGTTAGGGTTTTTGCTGAAACACAGTGATGCTTGCAAAAAGAGATGATAGTATTGATGTTTTTTAAGTAGTTTGCTTGCCATCACATTCAGAGAAAGGCTGTGTCAGACAGATTGGTCAAAAACCTTCAGATACCTTACCTGATGAAGAGCCTCCTCCATGTATGAGCAGATGGCCAAGCCATTGCAGGTTGTTGGAAACTGATTGATCTAAAAGGGCAGTGGAAGGATACAAAGAAATTGAATAGAAGTCATTGCACAGGTAAATGATAGTGTTTTTGATACAAAGGTATTGGTTTTCATATTCAAATGAGATGTTTGTCAGACTATACCCATAGTCAAAAAGAGGCTCAAATATCTCATCTCAGCAAATACAAAGGGATATTAAAATTTCCATGGCTGTTGAATCATAATACCTCTGCCACAGTGAAATTAGGGTTAAGGAGCGCCTGGGCAGTTCGGTTCAGAATGCGTTTCTGACAAAATGGAGATGAAATTTACAAAAGTGAGAGAGGTTTTTGTCCCTCATAGGTTCAAGAAGAAAAAAATTCTTCATCTTCTACACAGGTATCATGGTTTATGAGAAATGTGAAAAATACAGATGTCACGGGAGAATTTCTGCACTAGGATTCATCATTTTGACTAGTGATGGGACAGTCAGATTTTTAACAGCCAAATGGACTCCAAATTAAAAAATTAAAGTTGATATGGAAAATAGACTTCCATAGCTTTCCGATGAGCCATCTCGGGCCAAATTCCGACAAAAGGAAGGCATCCAAAAGTAGCCTGCAATCAACGCTATGTTTTTCTGCACCAGCATGCACCATTTTTGACCAGTGATGGGACAGTCAGTTTTTGAAGGCTAAAATGGACACCAAATGAAAAAATTCAAGTTTTTCTGGAAATAAGACTTCCACATATTTCCAACGAGCCATCTCGCGCCCAATTCCGACACCGGGAAGGCATTCAAAAATGGTCTACAAACAGCTCGATGCATTTCTGCACCAGGATTTACCAGTTTTGACCAGTGTTGGGAAAATCACTTTTTGAAGGATCAAATGGACACCAAATGAAAAAATTCAAGTTTTTATGGAAATTAGACTTCCACAGCTTTCCAACGAGCCATCTCGCACCCAATTCCAACACCGGGAAGGCCCTCAAAATGAACTGAAAACTTGCGCGACTTGCCTGGAAAAGTGCGCGACGTGCCTGGAGCGAAAAATACAAAGGGCCATAACTAAGGCGCGACGTGCCTGTAGCAGCCTGCGGCATTCCTGTAGCACTGGTCAAAAATTCACTTAAAAACCTTAAAAAAATATTTGGAAAGCTGCTCAAACTCTCGGGAAAAGCCTGCCATCGTGTTTCAAAGGTACTCTATACGCCTCCCTTGATATTTTCAAAGTTGTTAAGTGGTGGAAAGGAGTTGAAAGTCATGGTTTGCAATAAGCTACATTTGTCTAGCAGTAAGCACAACTAAATGGTGGTCCACTTTTGTTGATGTCAAAAGACTTTATAGACAGCCCTCAAACAGTCTTGAGAGGAGGAAGGCACTGTTTCAAAAGCTAAAACACAGGGTTTGAGAAATGAAAACAGTAGGTCATTTTCAACACAGTCATCATATGAACATTTTTTCAAGGGAGCTTCTTCTATTCTGTTAAAGGGATAAAACAGTGTTTTAACTTTCCATTCCATAAAGCATAGGCAGTAATTCAAGTTACCATTCACATCTCAAGGTATTGTCAAACTGATATAAAGAGCAGTTGGGTGTAAAGACAACAATGTTTTGATTGAAAAGGAGTTTATTGGTATTTGAAGGCTACAGAATTTTGTGACCACATTAAAACATTGCAAGAGCTGCCACCTTATCCTATTACACAGTGACCTTTCACTATGTATACACTTTGTTTGACTGTGTTTTCATTATAATTATTGGTTGTTTGGCTTACAAAGGGAGGAAAAGACAAGGTTTTTGAAGGAGCAGAGACCTAACACCAAAGAGAGCTCCTCACATAACATTTCAAACCATTTCTGCCCTGTCAAACAGTGATTGACAGCTGAGATATAGTTTTGATTAAAGAACACATTTCAGGAAATCTTGAGGCAGTTTTGGTTTTTTCAGAAGCGCATCCTAGTCAAGATGCCTCCCAAGCAGTGATAGTAGGGTAGTGTATTTGATGAATGACAAAGGACCAAGCCAACTGTCCCCCAAACAATGTTAAAGGATGAAAGGCACTATTTGAAGGAAAAAACACAGTATTTGAAGAAGAAGCCCAGAAACGCTGCTCAAGCTCCGCAAGAAACATCATCATCTGTTTCAAGGTATTCAATGTGCCTTTTTGCTTTGTTAAGATCACCAAGAGAGGATGGATAATTTGGTCTAAAGAAAAAATCAAGACTTGTGGTGTTTTATGTTGGCTAGTGGTGAAACTTTACAGAGGGTTGAATTTGCATTTGTATGAATATCCATTGGAGCTAACCCTACTGTGATGAGAAAAAGTTGCAACTCTGTCAGCTATGTGCATGATTGAATACAACATCAAAAAGAGTTATTCTTCTTGTTTAAAGTTCCAGGTTTGGAATGGTTGTGATTGACTAGAAGTAAAACATAAAAAGGTGGAATTTTCATTAGTATGAATAACCAATGAAACTACCCTCGAACCGTGATGAAGAAAGAAGAGATAGAGTGTTTTAAGGGTGAAGACAGTAGGTAAGTTTTTGACACAGCCATCATATGAACATTTTTTATCTTTTAAAGGAGTTTCCTTCTATTAAAGGGAGAAAAAATAGTGTTTTAACTCTGAGCTCCATAAGGCAGAATCAGTAAGTAAAGCTCATTGCATTTAGGAGTGTTTTATCAAGCTAGTGCAAAGGACAATAAAAGGAGGACAGTGTGTTGTTTCAAAAGGATTTTTGTTGATATTTGACTGACTACAAGACCTGCATTGACACATCAAACACTACGGAGCTCTATCACCTAATCCCATAACACAGAAAACTGTGACTGTGAAGATACTTATTGATCGACTATGTTTATGTTATTAAATATATTTGGTGAGCTACATATGAGGAGGGCAGTGTTTTGATTTGAAGAGGAGTTTATTGGCATTAGACTTCTACAAGTTTTGGTATCACAGCATAAAAAACTTTTCAAACTCTGTCACCATATCCATAAACCAGTGCTTTTACTGTGAGGATATCTTTTGTTTAAAAAAAACTGTGGTATAGTGCTGGATATGCTGATGAAGTGCCTACAAAGAAAGGGGTCTTGGACTCAAAACTGTGTTTTCACCTTGCCTTTTCAAAAGACAGGGTATCTTATATCTTCAAAGCATCAAAGAGCAGGGTACCGTCACCACACACACAAAAGAGATCATTGTTGGCTGTGTGTATTGATTGATTGTCTTTTTGTTCTTCAAAGTCTCTTTGTTAAAGGTTGATATTCAGAGGTTGGAAAGGAAGTATTCTAAAGAAGCAGGGTTTTATGTTGAAAGAGAGCCTCGACTGTTTAAAGGACAAAACTCCTACAGGCCTTTTGTTAAAACCTCAAAAGCATTTCAAAGCCCCGCCACCTTTGTTCTATAAACAGTCACCTTGACTATATGTTTTCTCCTTTGACTGTGTATTCATTATGAATGTTGACTGGTTGACATACAAAGGCTAGAAAGGCATCATTCTCAAGGAACAAAGGTCTTACACCAAAAAGAGCATTTTCACACTATCTTTGAAATCACTTGTTGCTTAAATAGCAAAGTTACAGGCTAGGACAGAGTTTGGTTTAAAGAAGGCCATTCCCAAGACTTGGAAGCATTTTGGTTTTTCAGGAGCACATCTAGATCAAGATGCCCCTTTAGGCAAGACAACAAGAGCAGCATGACAGTGGTAAAGATGAGCAGCAGCAGGAAAACGTGGAGAAGAGTGCTGAACAACAGTAACTCAGTAGTGATAAACAACAGTTTCAAGAAGCGTCGGGCACGGAAAGAGAAGAAAGGCACATCAGCACTCGACATTTTGGCTTCAGCTTTGGAACACATTGCTAAGGACCCCTGAGGATCATGCATGCCAATTTTCGGCCTTTTTCAGCAACTTCTTGTTTTTTGGCATTTTTTGGGTTTTTGGCCGAAAACTCATAATTTCACCATTTCAGTTTGATGAGTTGTCAAGGGAGGAGGATGATACCGATGGATGCCATAATTCCATGAGCAGGTCTCCAGCGATTTTCAGGGCATTTGAGGATCATTCGCCCCTTCAAATTGGCGAAAAACAGCCTCATTTTGCACATTCTGCCCGCCATATCAGCAGTCTGCTATTTTCTGGGTTTTTGCACACAGGTACAGTTTTGAGGGACTTTCAGAGATCAGATTGAGGTGATTTCACTTGCGTCGGAAAGCAGACACAGAGAGCTTTCCAACGAGCCATCATGAGCCTCATTTTGACACCAGGAAGGCTGCCATTTTCCTTCAGCAAGTCAGGGGACCTTTTTCAGGCATAAATATGAAGTATTTTTGTAATTTTTGAACTCCAAAAATCTGCTTTTCCCAAATGCGCGTTAAGCTATTTTTATCATTGGGAAATGATGTAAAGTCAATATAATTTCCGTTTTTAGTAGTTTTTTAGATATTTTATGGGATATTTTGTGCCTTGGGCTTTGCAAAGCCTCAAGGACAAGTTTAGATATTTTGACTTGACCAATGGGATAGCTAGTTGCTCCATGAGGTTTTCCTCCCTCAAGCCTATTTATTCCATGGTTCTCATTGTAAATCGGAGGCTGAACTTGAGAGAAGAATTAATACATTGGTCATATGAGCTTTGAAGAATACACTTGAGTTATGATTTTTGGACTGCCTCTTGGATGCTTTTGAGGAATGGTGAAGGCTTGTTGATGGATTCCTTGACATGGTAGAATGGTATAGTGCTTCTTAATGTTTTTTGTCTTCTAGTTTTCACTCATAATTCATATTTCTTGCTGCTATAGATCAGTAAAGATTGATTTTTAGATATGCCCATGGAGGCACCTCAAAATCCCTGAATCTTCATAGCTTGATGTTTTCTTCTCCCTTAGTTATGCTAAAGAATTCTTAGCTGCTCTTTAGTAACCTAAGGTATTGTTGTTAAGTTTTATTCATCAGTTCCATGTATGTTGAGTAGGATGTATGGTTTGCCCTACCTACCTATCAGCTGCCCATAGTTCTGTCCATAAAACTTTCTCTTTGAATGATTTGTTGATCATTTTGTTGAACCAAGGAGGCCTAGTCCCGATCTAGCCCTTTGCCTAAAACTATGAAAACTTATTTGTCCAAGTGCCCAATGACTTAGAGACTATGTTTAGGCGTTCCGGCATAGTTTATGAGTTGTTAGTTTGTCTTATATGTTTTCCCCAAAGTCCGATAGCCATTTCCCGAAGTTAGAGGGTCTTATACCTCTATGTATGGCTGGAATGTTTGATTTCTATGTGTTAATTAGCTTATAGTTATACTTAGCATGATTAATGGTTTGCTATTACATGTTTATTGTCTGCTATTAACTAGTTACACTTGAAATCCCTTGTCTTTCAACAACTTGTTGTCCACTTAATCCATTTTGCCCAGAGATCCCTTCTACCGTGAATCAAATCGGCCCTACAGCAGCTTTACATCATCACTTCATAGCTTCCTTGACCCGTTTGACCCCATAGCCCAATTTATCTACATCTTGTTATCCAGTTTATGTATTTGATCAGTTTCATTCCTCACAAACTTAAAAAACCAAAAAACTAAAAACATACTTCATAACTAGCCTAATATCAAAACACCGCAAGTAAACACACCGACATCTTTTGCATATAATAGAGAGAGCCCTCTCTGAGTCCAGGAAGGCTAGGTCCTTGGGCTCCAAAGCTTGGTTTGATGTTACATCGTCATTTGGCTAGCCAATCGGCCAAATCACGGGACCCTAACAAGAACCACCACAGAAACCACCTCAGCTGTCCCTTTGATCCCTTACATGGCAGGCCTCTGTCTCAAAAATTTCAATCAGTTGATCAATGACACTATCCGCCACGATGTTGGTTGGCCTAATATGCCAACCAAGCTCCCCTCCGACATTCCCAAGTTCAAAGGCCTTACTGGAGAAGCTCCATACAACCATATCCGATCTTTCCACTTGTGGTGTTCATCAAATTCCATTATCGATGATTCCATCCATCTTAGGTTGTTCCAACGCATGCTTACGTGCAAAGCTTCTAAGTGGTATGTTGATCAGACCGCCTCTGCCCATACCACCTTTGTGACCATTACGGAGCCGTCTTGTCTTATTTCCAGCTCCCTCTCCGATACGACACTGGTATCGAACTCTTGACTTCTTTCCGTCAATCATCTGCACCCCACTTTTTCGATCATGTCCAGGAATGGTGGAGAAGAAAGAGCTTATGTCGAGCTCCTACCTTTGAGGACCGTGTCTATATGGACTAGATCCTTAGATATCTCTTACCTACCATAGGCAAAGATGTCGCCTCACAGTTCCCTCAAACCAAAGAAGCCACCCTCCAAATAGCCTTGAAATATGACCTCATCTATGCTCAGTCTGGTTATGTTTATACCTTCCTTCCTGACCTCCCCAGACCCAGTGGCGCTAACGCCCCGGGGACATCTCATTCTATTGACGGTATCATTGGAACTCTTTCTCATACATATGCTCAACCTCCTATGGGCTATGGTCTCCCTCCGGGAGGGACCAGCAACTCCAACACTTTCCCCCTCCAGGTAGCATGTATTCAGGGTACGGAATGCCTCATATTTTTTCCCAACCTCCTGCTTACCTCAATGTTTCCCAACCTCACCTTATTCACAACTTGGTGCTCCAGCTCCTCCAGCATTTTCACCTCCACCTCCTTTCCCTTCTCAACCCCAACAACAACAACTACCACCCCCTCCGGGGCAAGTATTTTCACAGCAGGGTGTGACTAATCCTCCTTCCTCTCAAAGGAAGAGGAAAGGCAATCAAAACCAATCTACCCCTGATAATCGTGGAGCTAACCCTCAAGGTATTGACTCTAACACTGCTAACCAGTAATAGGGCACTCAGCCCAAGCCGGACAAGCCCATTCGTACAAATAAGCCTTGTTTGTGTTGTGGTGTTTGCGGTCATTACACTCATGATTATCCACTTTTACCACAGATGTGCCAGATGTGGGAGTCTCAAGCCACATTGTGACGAAAACATGCCTCCCCTACTGATCCCCCCAATGTGACCACTAATCAACTAATTGTTTTTATAAATCCTTTCCCCCAGCAAGGATTCATGGCTACCCAACCACCTGATGGACAAGGGGCCACTCAACCTTCCCATTCTGGTTCCTCTGATTACTAGATCCTCATCATGAACTATGATCAACCTCTAACCGTTGACCTTAACCTTCAAACTTGGTCTCGTTAGTACACTAAGCCTCACGCTCCATATGTCCTCGAGTCACCTTCTTTAGGTTCTACAGAGCCTCTTTCGACATCCAATGGTCCCTTGCACATCCCTTAGCCCAAATTTTAGGTTCATACCAAGATTCCTAAGGGACCTTTATGCTGAAATGCTACTGCTGGTTGAGCTACTCATCCGTATAGCATAGTATATGATTTGGCACAGTCTCCTGCTGCCATTTCAACACTGGTACTCCTCCAGTCATGCCCTTCTAAAAATAAGGATCTACTATCCACCATGGGCACTGTAGATCCTGCTAATGACCAATTGATTATCTTCTATGCCCACCAATCAGAATATCCCCCTCTTCCTGCTTTTGTAGCCTTCCGAATCCCAGTCAGAATCTGTAATGCTCACGTTTCTCGGTGTATCATTGATGAGGGGGCATCCACCTATGTGATGTCTGCTTCTGTTCGGAAAAAACTCATATATCTTGAATTGGCCCCTTCCACAATCACCCTTCAAGCGTGGGATGGCCATGCCTCCCAACCCATTGGCCTATTCCATAATTTTCCTATCACTCTTGTGGGAAAGATTGTTTGCATTGACGTTCAGGTCATTGACGCCCATATAGATTACAAGATTCTCTTGGGGCGAAGATACACCTATGCCATGTCTGTTTTCCCATCCACAGTATACTGCAAGATGTCTTTCCCTCATAATGGAAAGATCATCACCATTTACCAGTTGACGTATGATGAGCCAAAATCTCAGACCTCCCCTGAGTCGGCCATCTCTTCTATCGCCAATAATCAAGCCGTCAATTCTTTGACCAGTGTCTCTCCTGGTGTCTACAAAGACTCCTCTTTTCTTGGAACCTTCCCTAGTCTCCCTCCTCCCCCTGTCTCTAATCCCAGCTTATCGAATGTTTGCATGATGCAATCATCTTAGGCTACCCTTAAGTGGCCTGCTTCGGCTAGTCAGCAACCTCAACCTCGTCTACTGCAACCTGCTCCTAGCCCTTCATCTCCGCTAGCCAGACCTATCCCATCTTACCCTTCTTCTACAGTTGGTACCCATGAGCCTCTTTATCCTCCTCAGTCTGTTCTACCTGGCCTCAACCATCTCGAAACCGTCCCTCTTGGTCACTACCCCACTGTTAAGATACCTTTCCTTGCTCCCCCTCCTGAACTTTATTCGGTTCCTATCATGGCCACCCTTTCTCTCCCCAACTTGACCCTGGGTATACCCGTCTGGTACCTTGAACCTTCAGCCGCTTCCCCACCTGGTCACCCCAAACCCTACCTTGCTTTGACATCGGTTCAACCGGTTCCCCTAGCTTCTTCCATTGCTATAGTGCCATCAACACCTCAGCAGGACCCTTCTCCTCTTAAGCCAACTCTGGGAAAGAAAGGCAAAGCTCGCAAGGGGACATCCAAATACAAGACCACCCCGACTGACCCTGCCCCTCCTCCACCTGCAAAGCCTTGTGCCTTGTGTGATGTCATCGATCATGCCACCCATACTTGTCCCGAATTGCCCCGTATTAAACCCATGGTTAAAGTCGCGTTCCCTGAGTCTATGGTCCCTGAAGCCTCTGTTTCCTCCTCGACTGCAGCCAAGAACCCCAAGACTATTTGCACCAACAAACGTTGTGCTTTGTGTGGTGTCCATGGCCATTATTCCAACCATTGTCCCCACCTAGTTCATTACCGCGCCTCCTTAGAGGTAGTTCGAGAGTATGAGGTTGAACAAAATCAATCCGCCTCTCCCATCCTTGCGCAGTATGCTTTAGGTTAGCTCAAGGAGTTACTCGCTCCCATTGACATTACCCCTCCTGATGTCGAGATGAAGGAGCCTGCTACCACCATCCTTTACCTATCATCATCTGTGAGACCCTCGGGGATCATTCCCTTTCAAGCCTCCCCTCTTGTTTCGCTCAACCACCCTAGGCTCAACATCATTTGACCATATGCTTACTTATTCTTCTATCATCCCCCATGACGATCCGTATGTGAGCCTTTTGTCCCATGCTGATGATTCATGTAGTTTTGCAGCATCATGGGTTTTCCCTTCCCCTCGTCATCCCATCATGGGTTTTCCTTTATGGTAACCTCCTTTTCCCTTCTGCCTTTAGCTTTTTTCCTCCTCTTTCACAGCAACCTTGCCTATGTCTCTTTGCTATTTTCTGCACCTCTTTTCAGTAGATTTATCCTTTAGATCCCTGTCCCTCCCCACCTTAGATCTATTGCCTCATTTTTAGTGTGTTTTGATAAGATTTTTTCCCTCTGTTAGACTAGTTTTTGAGAGACCCGCCTCCTTGGGTTAGATTGATGCATTGTTAGTTGTTAATTTTCTATTATTGCAGTATTATATGTTGTTCTCTACAGGCTTATTTTCAGTTATGCAGCACACTTTTTCTTTTGCTCTCAAAACATCTGGGTTAAAAAATTAAAATTAACACACGCCACATAGTCACCCTAAGCAAAGAAGAGCCTGGTTAACACTCCCAGGCAAAGAATTTAAGACATTGTAACATCAATTAACAATGAACCTCTCTGCCCTTTCGACATTGTAATCACTTGATTTTACACCTCTTTGCCCTTGTTGGTCGTTCTTCTTCCCTATGTGTCGTGTTTGTGTTGTCATCATTGTGCCCCCAGGGCGTATCTCCCAGAGACTTATTGGCCTTCATCCTTAGTTTCTGGTTGGCTGACCTACTCCTTTCCACCGTCATCGAGTTAGTCCTCCTCCGAGTGCACACTCCAACTCCTCTTCTGATTCATTAGGTTCTCCTTTTACTTCTGGTTCTCCCCCTATTACCTTCCCTATGTTTGGTCCAGGGCATAACGCTAGCGGTAATGCATCCCTCCTGCCAGGAATGCTACTAGCAGAACCACCACAGCAACCACCTCGACTGTCCCTTTGATCCCTTACATGGCAGGCCTCTATCTCAACAATTTCAATTAGTTGATCAATGACCCTATCTGCCACGATGTTGGTTGGCCTAATATGCCAACCAAGCTCCCCTCTGACATTCCCAAGTTCAAAGGCCTTACTGGAGAAGCTCCATCCAACCATATCTGATCTTTCCACTTGTGGTGTTCATCAAATTCCATTACCGATGATTCCATCTGTCTTAGGTTGTTCCAACGCATGCTTACGTGCAAAACTTCTAAGTGGTATGTTCATCAGACCGCCTCTTCCCATACCACCTTTGCGACCATTGTGGAGCCTTCTTGTCTTATTTCTAGCTCCCTCTCCGATACGACACTGGTATCGAACTCTTGAATTCTTTCTGTCAATCATCTGCGCCCCAATTTTCTGGTCATGTCCAGGAATGGCAGAGAAGAAAGAGCTTATGTCAAGCTCCTACCTTTTAGGACCGTGTCTATATGGACTAGATCCTTAGATCTCTCTTACCCGCCATCGGTAAAGATGTCGCCTCACAGTTCCCTCAAACCGAAGAATCCGCCCTCCAAATAGCCTTGAAATATGACCTCATCTATGCTCAGTCCGGTTATGTTTATACCTTCCTTCCTGACCTCTCCAGACCCAGTGGCGCTAACGCCCTGGGGGCATCTCATTCTACCGACGGTATCTTTGGAGCTCTTTCTCATCCATATGCTCAACCTCCTATGGGCTATGGTCTACCTCCGGGAGGGACGAGCAGCTCCAGCACTTTCCCCCTCCACGTAGCATGTATATAGGGTATGGCATGCCTCATCCTTTTACCCGAACTCTTTCTTACCTCAATGTCTCCCAACCTCACCTTATTCACAGCCTGGTGCTCCAGCTCCTCCAACATTTGCACCTCCACCTCCTTTGCCTTCTCAACCCCAACAACAGTAATTACCACCCCCTTCGGGGCAAGTATTTTCACAGCAGGGTGCGACTAATCCTCCTTCCTCTCAAAGGAAGAGGAAAGGCAATCAAAACCAATCTACCCTTGGTAATCGTGGACCTAATCCTCAAGGTATTGACTCTAACGCTGCTAACCAGTAACAGGGCACTCAGCCCAAGCCGAACAAGCCCATTCGTACAAATAAGCCTTGTTTGTGTTGCGGTGTTTACGGTCATTACACTCATGATCATCCCCTTTTACCACAGATTTTCCAGATGTGGGAGTCTCAAGCCACATTGTGATGAAAACATGCCTCCCCTACTGATCCCCCCAATGTGACCACTAATCAACTGACTGTTTTTATAAATCCTTTCCCCCAGCAAGGATTTGTGGCTACCCAACCACCTGACGGACAAGGGGCCACTCAAACTTCCCCTTTTGGTTCTTCTGATTACCAGATCCTCATGATGAACTCTGATCAACCTCTAACCATTGACCTTAACCTTAAAATTCGGTCTCGTTAGTACCCCAAGCCTCATGCTCCATCTGTCCTTGAGTCACCTTCTTTAGGTTCTATAGAGCCTCTTTCGACATCCAGTGGTCCCTTGCACATCCCTCAGCCCAAATTTGAGGTTCATAGCAAGATTCCTGAGGCACCTTTATGCCGAAATGATACTTCTATTCAAGCTACTCATCCATATAGCATAGTAGATGATTTGGCACATTCTCCTACTGCCATTTCAACAATGGTACTCCTCCAGTATTGCCCTTCTCAAAAGAAGGATCCTGCTAATGACCAATTGATTATTTTCTATGCTGACCAATCAGAACATCCCCCTCTTCCTGCTTCCGTAGCCTTCCAAATCACATTCAGAATCTGGAACGCTCATGTTTCTCGGTGTATCATTGATGAGGGGGCATCCACCTATGTGATGTCTGCTTCATTTTGGAAACAAATCATATCTCCTAAATTGGCCCCTTCCACAATCACCCTTCGAGCGTGGGATGGCCATGCCTCCCAACCCGTTGGCCTATTCCATAATTTTCCTATCACTCTTGTGGGAAAGATTGTTTGCGTTGACGTTGAGATCATTGATGCCCATATAGATTACAACATTCTCTTGGGGCGAAGATACACCTATGCCATGTATGTTTTCATATCCATAGTATACTGCAAGATGTCTTTTCCTCATAATGTAAATATCGTCACCATTGACCAGTTGACGTACGATGAGCCAAAATCTCATACCTCCCCTGAGTCGGCCATCTCTTCTGTCTCCAATAAGCAAGCCGCCGATTCTTTGACCAGGGTCTCTCCTGGTGTCTACAAAGACTCCTCTTTGCTTGGAACCTTCCCTAGTCTCCCTCCTCCCCCTATCTCTGATCCCAGCTTATTGAATGTTTACATGATGCAATCATCTTAGGCTACCCTTAAGCGGCCTGATTCTGCTAGTTAGCAACCTCAACCTCATCTGCTGTAACCTGCTCCTAGCCCTTCATCTCCGCTAGCTAGACTTACCCCGTCTTGCCCTTCTTCTACAACTGGTACCCATGAGCCTCTTTATCCTCCTGGGTCTGTTCCACCTGGCCTCAACCATCTCGAAGCTGTCCCTCTTGGTCATTACCCCGCTGTTCAGATACCTTTCATTGCTCCCCCTCCCGAACCTTATTCGGTTCCTATCATGGCCACCCTTTCTCTCCCCAACTTGACCCTAGGTATACCCGTCTAGTACCTTGACCCTTCAACCGCTACCCCGCCTGGTCACCCCAAACCCTACCTTGCTTTGACACTGGTTCAACCAGTTCCCCTAGCTTCTTCCATTTCTACAGTGCCATCAACACCTCAGCAGGACCCTTCTCCTATTGAGCCAGCTCTGGGAAAGAAAGGCAAAGCTCGCAAGGGGACATCCAAAGAAAATACCACCCCGACTGACCCTGCCCCTCCTCCGCCCCCAAAGCCTTATGCCTTGTGTGATGTCATCGGTCATGCCACCCATACTTGTCTCGAATTACCCCGTATTAAACCCATGGTTAAAGTCACGTTCCCTGAGGCTATGGTCCCTGAAGCCTCTATTTCCTCCATGGCCACTATTCCAACCATTTTCCCCACCTAGCGCATTACCGCACCTCCTTAGAGGTAGTTCGAGAGTATGAGGTTGAAAAAAATAAATCCACCTCTCCCATCCTTGCGCAGTATGATTTAGGTCAGCTCGAGGAGTTACCCACTCCCATTGACATTCCCCCTCCTGATGTTGAGATGACGGAGCCTGCTACCACCATCCTTTACCTATCATCATCTGTGAGACCCTCAGGGATCATTCCCTTTCAAGCCTCCCCTCTTATTTCACTCGACCACCCTGGGCTCAACATCGTTTTACCATATGTTTACTTATTCTTCTGTCATCCCCCGTGATGATCCGTATGTGAGCCTTTTGTCCCATGCTGATGATTGATGTAGCTTTGCAGCATCATGGGTTTTCCCTTCCCCTCGTCATGCCATATTTTCCTGTCATGATAACCTCATGGAAGCCTTCTCCACCCCTGACCTTTTCTTTCTCGCCCATAAACGGACTGACAACATCTGTGTCTATAATGACCTTTGTAGCATGAGCACAAGCTATCCCGCCCATAACCCTCATACACCACCCTCTAGTCGGTATATGAGTCATAGCCATCCTACCTAGATCACTCCCTCTCGCAGTTGTTGTTTGATGTCTACTTTGCACTCACGCTGCCATCATTGTTCTTCCCCCTCCCATTTATTGTCTTGTGACACTATTCCGTAGGACCTCCCATCCACACCCTATATCGGTTATGCTGATGGTGCAAGTCACTATTCCTAGAATCTAGCCTCGGTAGGTTAGGCCATCTTTACCCCCTTGCATGCACTTGTTCTCTTGAATGGGGTCTGCATTGGTACTACCACCAATAATCAGGCCAAATATGATGCATTGCATGGTCTTTTAGCCGATGCCCTCTCTCATTACATCCTCCATCTGCATGTTCATTTATATTCCCTGGTTCTTGTCATGCAACTAAATGGTGTATATCGTGTGCATAATCCTACCCTTTTTAGACGATATTGATACATATCACATGCCCATAGCATGTTACAAAAAACTCAAAACTGGGGGACAGTACTTGCCCCTAAATACACACTAGGGGGCACCACCTACCCCAAACCTAATCACTATTTGGAGGATCCTGAGCCAATGGCTCTGCTCCCGCAGCTCGTAGATCGTGCATCCCCTGACTGGCCATTTCCATGCGCTCGCTATTCCGAGGGTAGACCAATACATGGCTCTATGTACTGGTCGTCTAAGTCTTTCCAACCAAGCTCTGAAACACCACTAGCATTAGGCCCTGGACCAGACATAGGGAGCAAGAGGCGCATCTACAGCCTAATATGACCCTGATGTCAGGTGGGTCACGTCCTCATACAAAATGTCAGCTGAAGTTTTAAATTGAAGAAAAAACAAAAAATAAAAATCCCATTGTGCTAGAACATATATCAATTTCTAATAAAATTATGTATTATTTATATAATTTGAATGTATAGTAAATTACATATGCGAATTTGAATGGATCATAAATTTACCTTTAACAAAAGAAATTACCACATTGAATTTCCAAATTAAGTAAAATTTTAAACATCTTTACTCTTTACTAAAGTCAATACCATTTCCTAAATCAAAGGAAAAGAGTTAATTCAACACAAACAATCAAAATACAAAATCTTTTAATATTTCTTTTAATTAAATATTTGTAAAATGAATTTATACTTACTCCAGAGCTATGGTAAATAAATAAAAAAATACATAAACTAGATGTATGGTAAATAAATAAAAATTCTTTTTATATTTATTCCATAAACCTTTTTATATTTAAAAAAACTTTAAAAAGAGGTTTTATTTAGATGAAGCCTATGGGACGAATACCATGGGACAAATTAATATTGATACCATGGGCCAAATACCATGGGTAAATAAATAAATATAAAAGAGGTATAAATAAGTATGATAAATAAATAAATAAATATAAAATAGATATAAAGAGGTATGGTAAATAAATAAACATAAAAGAGGCATAAAGAGGTAAGGTAAATAAATAACAATATATCAAATAGGATTATAAATAAAAATCTAATTATATAACAAGCCTATGGGCCAAATACCATAGTAAAGAAAAGGGGTATGGTAAATAAATATAAATATAAATAAATTAGAGGTATGGTAAGTAAATAAAACCCCTTTTCATATTTACTCCATAATCTGCTTTATATTTATGAATATTTATGTTCATTAGTTTACATAACTAAGAAGAAATAGAGAGAGAGAGTGATAAGGGAGAGATGGAGAGAGAGTGTGTATGTTTAGGGGTGAGATAAAGAGACAAAGTAAGATGTATGGAAAGAAGGGGGAGAGAAGAAGTGAGAAGGAGAGCGGGAGGGATATAGTAATGTAGTTGGAGAGAGAGAGGGGTGGAAAGAGAGAGAGAAAGAAAGGGATGGGGGAAGAGAGAGGATTAGAGAGAGAGAGAGATATGAGAGAAGAGAGAGGATTGGAGGGAAAAGAGAGAGAGAGAGGTGGGAGAGAAAGGGAGAGAGAGGAGGAGAGTGATGGGGGAAGAGAGAGTATTGGAGAGAGAGAGAGAGATCAGGGAAGAGAGAGGGATTTATGGGAGAGAGAGAGAGAGGAAGGACAAGAGAGAGGACTTGAGAGAGAGGAGGAGAGAGGGATCGATAAGAGAGATGGAGTTGGAGGGGGAGAGATGTAGGAAATAAGAAATATAAAGAGTGAGAAGTGTAGAGAGAGAAGGAGTGACAAGGGAGAGATAGAGAGAGAGCGTGTATGTTTGGGGCTGAGATAAAGAGACAAATAAGGAGAGATGGAGATAAGGGGGGAGAAGGAGATATAAGGAGAGAGAGGGATATAGTAACATAGTTAGTGGGTGAAGAGAGAGAGAGAGGGAGAGAGAGATGGGAGAGAAAGGGAAAGAGAGGAAGGAAGAGAGAGGATGTGAGAGAGTGGAGAGAGGGAGGGAAAGAGAGATGGAATTGGAGGGGGAGGAGGAGAGAGGTAAGAAGAAAGAAATAGAGAGAGAAAGGTGGAGAGAGAGAGAGTGAGTGAGTGATAAGGAAGATGGAGAGAGAGGGAGAGAGGGGGAAGATAGAGATATAGATGGAAGGTGAAGAGGGGGAAGAAGAGAGAGATGGGGAGAGGAGGGGATTGACAAAGATATTGATATATATTGATTGCGAGAGTGTGTGTGTTTAAGGGGGTGAGATAGAGAGACATAAAAGAAGAGATGGAGGGGGATATAGATATGGATGGAGGGTGGAGAGAGGGAAGAATATTTCTCACACTAGATGGATTGATATAAGTGGAGATGGTCATTTATAATCCTATTTGATTATTTTCACTATATGCATCGATTTTAGTGTAGATATTTATTTCTAATGATATTTGATTACTTGCACTAGATGCATTGATTTCAGTGTAGGAGGTGATTTCTAATACAATTTGATTGCTTGCACTGAATTTGTTGATTTCAATTTAGATGTCGATTTATAATTATATTTGATTAATTGCACTAGATGAATTGGTTTCAATGTAGACGATTTCTAATCCTATTTGATTGTTTGCACTAAATTCATTGATTTTAGTGTAGATGACGATTTCTAATCCTATTTGATTTATTTGAGTAAATGCATTGATTTCAGTGTAGATGTTGGTTTCTAGAGAGAGAGAGAGAGAGTGATAAGGAAGATGGAGAGAGAGGAAGAGAGGACAAAAGGAGGAAAGGGAGATATTAATGGGGGAGAGGGAGAGAAGGGGAAGATAGAGATATAGATGGAAGGTGAAGAGAGGGAAGAAGAGAGATATGGGGAGAGGGGGTGATTGAAAAAGAGATTGATATATATGGAGTACGAGAGCACGAGTGTTTAGGGGGGTGAGATAGAGAGACAAAAAAGAATAGATGGAGGGGGATATAGATATGGATGGAGGGTGGAGAGAGGGAGGAATATTTATCGCACTAGATGGATTGATATAATTGGAGATGGTGATTTCTAATCCTATTTGATTATTTTCACTAGATGCATTGATTTTAGTGTAGATATTTATTTCTAATGATATTTGATTACTTGCACTAGATGCATTGATTTCAATGTAGGTGGTGATTTCTAATACAATTTGATTTCTTGCAATGAATGTGTTGATTTCAATTTAGATTTAGATTTATAATTATATTTGATTACTTGCACTAGATGAATTAATTTCAATGTAGATGATTTCTAATCCTATTTGATTGTTTGCACTAAATGCATTGATTTCAGTGTAGATGGCGATTTCTAATCCTAATTGATTTCTTTGAGTAAATGCATTGATTTTAGTGTAGATGTTGGTTCCTAGAGAGAGAGAGTGAGTGATAAGGAATATGGGGAGAGAGAGAGAGAGAGGAAAAAAGGAGGAAAGAGAGATATTAGCGGGGGAGAGGGAGAGAAGGGGAAGAGAGGGAAGAAGAGAGAGATGGGGAGAGAGGGCGATCGACAAAGAGAATGATATATATGGAGTGCAAGAGATGGTGATTTCTAATCCTATTTGATTTCTTTGAGTAAATGCATTGATTTCAGTGTAGATGTTGTTTTCTAATCTTATTTGATTGATTGCATTAGGTGCATTGATTTCAATGTAAAAGTTATTTTCTAATCTTATTTGATTGCTTGCATTAAATGCATTGATTTCAATGTATATTTTGATTTATGATTTGATGTAGTTGGATATATGAAGGTACATTAATTTTAAAGTGATTGGATTAACAATATGCATTGATTTTAGTGTAAGCACAAAACGTTATTAGCAATAATGAAGTTGAAGGGAAAATAATTCTCATGAGTGACTAATTCTCATGAGTGACAAAGTTATTAATTGTCTTAGGTAGTTCTAAGTACACTCACATAAAATGAAATTACCAATATGTGGATTAGTTGATCTTAAGTCCAACAAAATGTTGATGTAATCCAGCATCACTTCGCTCTAGTTTTGGTAGTAGATAAACTATTAGTAGCATCTACAAATGAGTGTATCCAACATTTTTATTTCAAAATTGACTTATCATATGAGGTGAAGTTATAAATAAATAAATTTATTAATTATCATTTAAATATAATTAAATAATTAAAAATCCATTTCTTTTCCAAATAAAAAAATCATTGAAAATTTTTCATTAGGTGTAGTTTTGGTAATAAAGAGGAATGGCTTTTGCCCTCCCCATTTGGGTTCGTGGCCAATGGAAATTGACATAATGGCTCTTTTGGAGTAATTTCTTAAGATAACATAATCAACAAGAGAGAGGTAGTTTTTCAGTAGATATCTATATTTCTACCTAAACTAAACAAAGATTTATGGATTTCAACCTAAACTAGACAAAAGTGGAGGGTAGGTTTTTAGTATATGTGTATATTTCTATCTCAACTAGAGAAAGGTGGGTTTTTTAAGGTGTGTATCCATCTTCAATACAATTAACAACACTATTTAGAAAAATAAAACACTATTAAAAATTAACGTTCCAAAAAAAAAATAGAGATAATATCGTTACAAAAACAATTATATATATATATATATATATATATATATATATATATATATATATATATATATAAAGAAACCTTTTAGAAATATTATTATTACAAAAACAATAAATTTCCAACCATGCTAATAAATTTTAAACAATAAAGTTCCAACTATGCTAATAATTTTTTTAATTTTTTATTTTACAAATAGCCAAATTGCAAAACACTCCTACAACAAATGTATAAGCAAAGTTATGAAAAAATGATGGATTTTTCTGCAGTGCCAATTGGATTATGCTACTCGGGTAATGAGATTGTAGTATTTATCGTATTTTCTCTTTTAGCCAAAACAACATAAAGATGTTTTCCAACCACAAGTTTTCCATTCATTTCCACCACAGCTAGGCATGCTTGAGAAGGAGTTGATAATGCCACAAATCCTGAACCATTACTTTGTCCATGAAAGTCTCTGATTACTTTACATGAAGTGATTGTGCCATAATTAGAAAAAAGTTTTATCAACTTGGTATCATCAATACTATCATCCAAATTTTCTAAATAAATATTTGTTCCATATTTGTTCTGAAATTTTGTTCCATATTGCCTCGTCAATTCAGACTTCGTCAATGCTTTTTCAACATACTATTCCTCGCCATCAATTTTATGATTCTCAATTCAATTTTCCACAGCATCTCCATTCTCAAAATTGACAAATCCAAAACACTTTGAATTACCTGCTGCATCCCGGATCATTGTCGCACTTGTAATTGTTCCATACATTCCAAAATAATTTCTCAAATCCTCACCATTCATCCACTCTGATAAATTCCTAACAAAAACCTTATTTTTTCCATTTTCTCGTTCTCGCTACTCCTTTTTCATGAATGGGCCAACATAAACCTTTTCCATGTAGATAAACTGACCATCCAAATATTTTATTGCATTTTGGGCTGCCTCTTTGTGTTCATAAATCACAAATCCATATCCTTTGGATTTCCCTGATGCATTCGTTTTAATATTAGAACAGAGAATGGGTCCACACATAGCAAAAGTATGATAGAAAGTATAATCACTTACTCTTTTATCAAGATTTCTAACAAATACCTTAGCTGAACCAAAGCTGTGGATGCTGGGGTCATGGGGTGAGTACATTATCTGAATAGGGTTTCCATTAATGGATGTAGAATTCAAGCCATGTAAAGCCTCCCTAGCATTTTCACCCAAATTGTAATAGACATAGCCGTATCCCAGAGAATTGTTGGTATTGGCATCTCTGCATATGTAAACTGAGAGCACCGAGCCAATCTGGAAAAAGAGATCATACATCTGGGCCTTGTTAACATTGGGATCCAAATCCCCCACATACAGAGATTTAGGTAGTAATTGATTGTTGTTGCCATTATCAACTATTGGTTGCTGCTGTGAAACACTGTGTGTTGCTAGTTGTATGTTAACATTGGGATCCAAATCCCCAAAATACAAAGATTTAGGTAGTAATTGATTTTTGTTGCCATTATCAACTGTTGGTTGCTGCTGTGAAGCACTGTGTGCTGCTGGTTGTTGTTGAAATATTAAAGTCACCTGCCAGCCTTGGGCAGGAAGAAACAAGTACAAAGGCAGCATCAGCAGAGATTGAGTGCACAACACTCTGTATTGAAGAGGAATGGAGAAATCCGTAAAGATGAAGTTAATTTTGATGTGCCGTAGCCACAATAGCAGAGTAGAAATTGAATACATGATGGGCAGAGCCGTTTTTGTCTACGGAGGAGAAGACTTAATAAAAACCAGTCATTTTGGGCTTTTAAGCCCTCAACAACTAGAATGAATGAAATATTGTTTAAATAGGCGGAAGTCCTTTTATTTTTGAATTGGCAGACAAGTGGTCCCCACCATTTATATGCCAATCGGAACCACAAAGTTTTTTTTGATGTGTCTTGTTGATGAGGAGTTCTGTGATGTGATGCGATCTAATCGCAATCGCAAATCGCAATGTATATGATTCACAAACCAAGTGTCTTGTTAATATGGAGAGTTTACGGTTGTACACAATACAACCAAAACTTTATGTTATAAATCGCCCCCACAACAGCCGATGCCCATGGGTTTACTTGACCACGTGGCGATGACTTATTGGAATCGCAAGTTTCAAATCGCAATGGTTCAATCGGCGAAGTTTTTTTATGTGCCCCAATCACTTTACCATAGGCCGGACCCGATCTAGTTATGCAACAGAGTTAAATGGTTCATCGCGTTCGTGATTCCAATCGCAATCGCAATTTTTGTTTGGTTGCGCATTTTGTTTAAAGCGCGGACCCAACGGTCTTATACAGTGGAGTTATATATGCCATTGCATCCGTTCCATAATCGCAATCACACTTTTGCGTCGAAAGTTGCGATGCGATTCAATCACAATCGCAACATCGCACAGTGCACAAATTGCAAGTTTGTTTGTCAAAGCCGATTGCCGATTGCCAACTGCGAAGTGGTCCTCACTCGTACGTCATGCATTTCATATTTTTAAGTTCTGCAAAGGTTTTTCCTTGTATTTGGTTTATTTTCGGTTTTTTAAGTTTTTATATAGCTTTCATGTAATATATGCGCGGCATATATAAAATAAAAAGGCCCGCGAGCCTGTAGAATGTTGTTATTTTTGGTTTGCTTCGCACAGTAGCGCAGAAGAAATACACAGCAGTGTAGTTTTAAGAGACAGAGAGTGTTTTTGTTACCACAGTGAATGTTTTCTGTGCACTACGTCTATAGCAGTCACTCTTTATGTTATCCCTCTGCTAAGAGGAAGACTTGTAATAGTTTTTTTTTGAAAAGGAACAGAAAGTTTGTTTTAAAGTCTGAAAACTCTGTCCACTGTTAAAGCAGTTTTAAATTTCTCTATGTTTGAAGATGGGAGTTTATTTTGGAATTTTTAATATTCCAACATGGTATCAGAGCTATTTTAGGCTCTTTGAATGTTTCAAAGAAGCTGAAGAAGAAGAAGACTTGTTGGAGCGTTTTCTCCAGTGGTGTGAAAGCCCAACAGAGGTCAAAAGATCAGGTATTTCTCAAAGATAATAGAGATGTTTAGTGTTTAAGAAGAGTTTGTTCTTTCAGCAAAGGAAATACAGTTTGTTTAAGTTCAGAGTTTAGTTTAAGAGCAATGGCTGGACCAAGCACAGGAATGAACATTGGAAATGTTCAGCTTCCACAATTTAATGGAAAAAACTATGATTATTGGGCCATTACCATGAGAGCCCTGTTTGTCTCACAAGACTTATGGGAGTTTGTAGAAGATGGTTTTGTTGAACCAGCTGATGAGCAGGCTTTTAATGCCTTAACTCAAGCAAAGAAGGATTTATTGAAGAACAATATAAAGAAGGATGCTAAAGCCCTCTTCTATTTGTATCAAGCAGTAAATGAGAGTATGTTTCCAAGGATAGCAACAGCCAAGAGATCCAAGGAAGCATGGGAAACTCTGAAAGTAGCCTATCAAGGTATGGAGAAAGTTAAGACAACAAAACTTCAGTTGCTAAGAAGGGATTTTGAAACTCTTTGCATGAAAGAGTCAGATAATATAGGCACATTTTTTACACATGTGATTGGGATTGTAAATCAAATAATATCCCATGGAGAAACTCTTGAAGAAAGAAGAATTGTGGAGAAACTTTTAAGAAGCTTACCCTCAAATTTTGATGTTATTGTAACCACCATAGAAGAGACCAAAGATCTCTCAAGGTTCACGGTAGATGAAATTCATGCCTCGTTGATAACTCATGAACAGAGATTGAGCAGAGATGAAAACTCATCTCTTGAGCACGCCTTCAAGACCCAGATGCCTTTAGAAAGAGGAAGAGGTCAAGGAAAAGTCAGAGGAGGAGGCAGAAGCCAGAGCAGAGGTGGAAGGAACAGCCCTTCACATTCACATGGAAGGAGCAACAGTCAGAGTCAGAGCCACAGCCACTGCAACAGCCAGCAAGGTGGACATCAACACCAACATGCTCATGGAAAAATGTATGAAAAATCCAATGTCCAATGTCATTATTGTAAAAAATATGGGCACTATGCCAATGAATGTAGAAAGAAGCAAAATGACATGAAAAATAAGCAAAATGCTAATCTAGCAAAAGAGGAAAAGAACCCAAGTAATGTGTTGTTAGCTTTAATGTAGCACAAGATAAAAGAGATGATGTTTGGTTCTTAGATTCAGGATGTAGTAATCACATGACTGGAAACAGAGCAATGTTTGCAAATCTAGATGAAGAAGTAAAATCAGAAGTGACCACAGGGACTGATACTAAGATCTCTGTAAAAGGAAAAGGAAAAGTTAGTATTCGAGCAAGAAATGGGGAGAAGAAATTTGTCCCTGATGTATATTATGTTCCAAGACTGAAGTGTAATATTTTGAGCATTGGGCAGCTCATAAACAAAGGTTACAATGTAATATTCAAAGATGATGTGTGCACAATAAAAGATATACCTCCAAGCAAGAAAATCATTATTGAAATTCAAATGACTAGCAATAGAATGTTTCCGCTCAAGCTCAATATTGACTTGAAGGGAAAAGGAAAGAGTATAGCAGCTGTAACACAAGAAGCCTTTCAGAAAGAAGAGAAAGATGAAAATTGGTTATGGCACCTGAGATTTGGACATCTCAATTTCAGAGGATTAAATTTGTTGCACAGAAAAGTAATGGTAAGAGGTTTGCCATTGATTGAGAAGCCTTACAGCCTATGTGAAGGTTGCATCTTGGGAAAGCAACACAGAGAAAAGTTTCCTTCAAGGAAAAGCATAAGGGAAAAAGCACCCTTAGAAATCATTCATTCATATTTTTTTGGGCCGATGCAAACAACATCATTTTCAGGTAGCAATTACATGCTGACCTTCATAGATGATTTCACAAGAAAAGTATGGGTTTATTTTCTGAAATATAAGAGTGATTTTTTTCAGAAATTTTGCCACTTTAAAGCTCTTGTAGAGAAACAGAGTGGGCAGTATATTAAAGTTCTCAGAACCGATAGAGGAGGAGAATACATCTCAAAGGAATTGCTGCTTTTTTGCAGAGAGAACGGCATACATAAGAAATTTACCACAAGGTACACATCGCAACAGAATGGAGTTGCTGAAAGGAAGAATCGAACCATAATGGAAATGGTGAGAAGTATGCTAAAGGAAAAACACTTGCCGAATGAGTATTGGGCAGAAGCAGCAAACTGTGCTATGTATATTTTAAATAGATGCCCTACAAAAGTTGTGATGAAAAAAGTTCCAGAAGAAGCATGGAGTGGCAGAAAACAAGGAGTTACCCACATGAGAGTTTTTGGATGTGTGGCATATGCACACATTCCAGACAAGTTGAGAAAGAAGTTGGATAGTAAGGGGGAGAAGTGCATTTTCCTTGGATACTGTGAGGATTCCAAAGGATGCAGATTGTATAACCCATCCACAAATAATTTTGTGATAAGCATAGATGTGCAATTCATTGAAGAGGAAGCATGGGATGGAAGTATTGAGAAAATAGTCAATGTTAAAAATTGTTTGTCTCATGATGAAGATGAAGGAGATGTGGTTGAAATTAACAAATCATCCACTGCACAACCTCCAGCAACGCAAGGACAGCAAGGGACACCTAAAGCGGCAATGAGAACACCCTTGAGAAGGAGCAGGAGTGCATCACCGAGCACACCACACGGAGTAGAATTAAGTGCTTCTTCAAGCACAACTACACCAAGTGAAAGTGGAACAAGGTTCAGAAGCATTAGAGAAATCTATGAGCAAGGAGCAGCAAATGAAGGTATGAATTCCTTATTTTCTTTGTATTGTCAAGTTGATGATCCTATTCATTTTGAAGATGCAATTAAAGATTGAAAATGGATAGAAGCTATGGATGATTAAATTAATGCCATAGAGAAGAACAAAACATGGGATTTGGTTGATCTCCCAGAAGGTAAAGAATTCATTGGTGTAAAATGGGTCTATAAGACCAAAAGCAATGCTGAAGGAAAAATAGAGAGACACAAGGCCAGACTTGTTGTCAAAGGATATAAGCAGAAGCATGGGATTGATTATGACGAAACTTTTGCACCAGTTGCAAGAATGGAGACAACAAGAGTAGTGATGTCCATAGCAGCACAAAACAAATGGAAAATATACCAGATGGATGTAAAATCTGCATTTTTAAATGGAGTTTTAATGGAAGAGGTATATGTGGAACAACCTCTCGGATATGAGAAGAAAGGCCAAGAGCATAAGGTCTGCAAATTGAAGAAAGCTATTTATGGGCTGAAGCAAGCACCAAAAGCGTGGTACAGTAGAATATACTCCTATCTACTGGAAAATGGATTTGAAAAGTGTGAGGGAGAACCCACCCTCTATATCAAAGAAAAGGATGGTAAGTTGTTGATTGTTTTTTTATATGTTGATGATTTATTTTTTACAGGTAATGATAATTACCTTATTGAGAATTTTAAAACAGTCATGAAAGATGAATTTGAAATGAATGATATGGGTTTGTTGAGATACTTCTTGGGAATAGAAGTAGAACAAAATGAAAAAGGAATTTTTATTTCTCAAACAAAGTATGTGAATCAAGTTCTAGAAAGATTTGATATGCAAGAGTGCAAAGCTGCAATTACTCCCATAGTAATGGGATTGAAGTTGAGTAAAGATGACAGCAACAAGGATTTTGATCCAAGTTTGTATAAAATCATAGTTGGCAGCCTTATGTATTCGACTGCAACTAGGCCAAATATTATGCATGCTGTTAGTTTAATTTCCAGATTTATGGAGAAGCCAAAAGAAGCACATTGCCAGGCAGCAAAGAGAATTTTGAGGGATGTGAAAGGAACTAAAAGGTATGGTATTTTATATACTACTTCAGAAAATTCAGAATTAGTTGGATACACTGACAGCGATTGGGCTGGAAGTGTAGATGATCGGAAGAGTACTTCCGGTTATGTTTATCATATGGGTTCAGGAGCCATTTCATGGGCTTCTAAGAAACAACTGATTGTAGCATTATCTACAGCAGAGGCAGAGTATGTGGCAGCTACAGCAGCAGCGTGTCAAGCAATTTGGATGAGAAGAATGTTGAGAAGTTTGTGCCAAGAACAGGAAAAAGGGACAGTGATTTATTGTGACAATAGCTTAGCTATTGCATTGTCAAAGAATTTTATGTTTCATAAAAGAGCAAAACACATAGATACAAAATTTCATTATATCAGAGAATTGGTGAACAATGGAGAAATTGTTTTACAGCATTGTAAAATAGAGGAGCAATATGTAGATATTTTAACAAAGCCATTGGGGAAGAAGACCTTTGAATTTTTAAGAAAATGTTTGGGTATAATGGATAACCCAGCAACTAAATTTAAGGGGGAGTGTTGAAATATTAAAGTCACCTGCCAGCCTTGGGCAGGAAGAAACAAGTACAAAGGCAACAGCAGCAGAGATTGAGTGCGCAACACTCTGTATTGAAGAGGAATGGAGAAATCCATAAAGATGAAGTTAATTGTGATGTGCCGCAACCACAATAGCAGAGTAGAAATTGAATTCGTGATGGGCAGAGCCGTTTTTGTCTACGGAGGAGCAGACTTAATAAAAACCAGTCATTTTGGGCTTTTAAGCCCTCAACAACTAGAATGAATGAAATATTGTTTAAATAGGCGGAAGTCCTTTTATTTTTGAATTGGCAGACAAGTGGTCCCCACCATTTATATGCCAATCGGAACCACAAAGTTTTTTTTGATGTGTCTTGTTGATGAGGAGTTCTGTGATGTGATGCGATCTAATCGCAATCGCAAATCGCAATGTATATGATTCACAAACCAAGTGTCTTGTTAATATGGAGAGTTTACGGTTGTACACAATACAACCAAAACTTTATGTTATAAATCGCCCCCACAACAGCCGATGCCCATGGGTTTACTTGACCACGTGGCGATGACTTATTGGAATCGCAAGTTTCAAATCGCAATGGTTCAATCGGCGAAGTTTTTTTATGTGCCCCAATCACTTTACCATAGGCCGGACCCGATCTAGTTATGCAACAGAGTTAAATGGTTCATCGCGTTCGTGATTCCAATCGCAATCGCAATTTTTGTTTGGTTGCGCATTTTGTTTAAAGCGCGGACCCAACGGTCTTATACAGTGGAGTTATATATGCCATTGCATCCGTTCCATAATCGCAATCACACTTTTGCGTCGAAAGTTGCGATGCGATTCAATCACAATCGCAACATCGCACAGTGCACAAATTGCAAGTTTGTTTGTCAAAGCCGATTGCCGATTGCCAACTGCGAAGTGGTCCTCACTCGTACGTCATGCATTTCATATTTTTAAGTTCTGCAAAGGTTTTTCCTTGTATTTGGTTTATTTTCGGTTTTTTAAGTTTTTATATAGCTTTCATGTAATATATGCGCGGCATATATAAAATAAAAAGGCCCGCGAGCCTGTAGAATGTTGTTATTTTTGGTTTGCTTCGCACAGTAGCGCAGAAGAAATACACAGCAGTGTAGTTTTAAGAGACAGTGTTTTTTAGGTGAATGTTTTACGTACTTGCTTTGTCTGTAGCAGTCACTCTTTATGTTATCCCTGCATTAGAATACTTATGTTTTCAGTTTGTTTTGAAAAGGAACATAAAGTTTCTTTTAAAGTTTGAAAACTCTGTCCACTGTTAAAGCAGTTTTAAATTTCTCTGTGTTTGAAGATGGGAGTTTATTTTGGAATTTTTAATATTCCAATAGTTGTATGTTAACATTGGGTTCCAAATCCCCCACATACAAAGATTTATGTAATAATTGATTGTTGTTGCCATTATCAACTGCTGGTTGCTGTTGTGAAACACCGTGTGCTGCTGGTTGTATTTGGATGCGTGCCATTTCCTCCTCTTTAATCACTGATACTAGAAAAGCAGGAGGCACAACTTCCAAATTCCAACTCAACCGAAATAAAAATATAAACCCAATTCAACCGAAATAACAGTTCAACCTAAATAATAATCGAAACCCAACCACAACAGGTATAGCTCACAAAATCCGAGGATGGGTAATCAAAACCACTTATTTCAATGGATGAAGATTATAACGATTCCCTGAATGTGATTCTTCGCACTTACAATAGAATTCAATGCTGAGCATTCCACTTCGACTCAATATGGAAAGGGATATAGGAATAATTCGACAAATTTGTGGTCGACGGGATTTTCAAAATAGGTGCAAGGGTTTGTTAGGTTTTCTCCTCATGGGTCGGTAGGAGTGTAATTTTCACAAGATTAAATAGAAAAATCCATCATGATAATTCAAAACATAACCGTGAATACTTGACTAATTAAATAAATATGTTATTTAATAGATAAAATATTTTATCACAAGTGTAATGTAAGGTTACGTTACGTTATTTTATTTATTAATAACTTTTTAATTAAATATATATATATATATATATATATATATATTTATTTATTTATTTGATTAACCTTTATTCTATTTTACAAAAATGAATAATAATTGATAGATAAATATCTTTGGGATTGATTACATCTACCTAAATTATGGATCACAAAAGTCTTAGATCTAAAATAATTTATGGATTAATTTTATTTTACAATAAAAATTGTAATGGCACAAGTGTTTCAACAATTAGGATTGTCGGCGCACAAGGATCATCTCTGAGTTTTTGGTTGTCATACTTCTAGGAATTATGTATCCCAACCTTTCTTGGCACAATGTTTCCTCGAATCCTAGGTCCAAACGAGACATAGACATAGAGTATGTAGTGGAAATCGAGAAGCTCAAAGCAAATACTTCAGTAAGAAAGAAAAGGGAACTATTGCAACCCCATAGGTCATATTTATACTTGTGGCACATCTTCAATGGCTCCTTCTGCATTAATGGGTCTTCATAAATGAAAAACAATCCCAAACCTAGCAAAATACGTTCATTAAATGTAATGTAGATGCCACCATAAATGGTAATAACATTGTATTTTTTAGATTTTACTCTTCCAATGGCTAGTTTTTGACACCGTTGTGGCCCACTTGACCTCCTAACACAACCACTGCGCACACGTTTCACCTGTCTGCGCATTCACCATCCCATATGTGCAGGTTTGGTACTCTGCCATATAGTCATTTGGTAGGCACAAGTTGATCCCTGTACGACTTCAGATGACTTCCATTGACATACCCAAGAAGCTATTCTTCACTCAATGTGGCTAGGTGCACTGCACCTCCATCAGTGATCTCCTTAACAACATCGGGCCCTAGCCAATGCATCTTCAATTTCCCTGGCTGGCGTGGAAACTTGATGTCATATAGTAAGAAAAAATCATCTTTTTTGAACACCTTTTTCCTGATATGCCTATCATGCCATGCTTTTTCATGTGCTTTTTGAACCTACTAGTGATAATTTTCAATAAAGTGATCTTCTTCTAGAGAAACCAACTGTGACAACTGTTATTCTCTAGAGCATATTACCGCATCCATGCGAGTCGATGATGCAATGTGCATACTAGGAATAATGAACTCCATTAGCAACACAACTTCTTTCCCATATACCATCTTGAAAGGTTTCACTTCAATCAACTTCTTGTAGGTGGTCGTATATGCCCAAGGGTGTGCGCCTCATCGATCCCATTTGGTCGTTGCATATAATTCCACACCTTCATCAACGTAGTTTCTAGTATCATATTGAATGCTTGAACCGTGCCATTCGCCTGAGGATGATAGGGAGAGCTCTTCTGATGAAACACCTTGAATTCTTTAGTCAATGCTTTAATGGTGTCATTTAAAAAATGTGTACCCTGATCGCTTATTATAATATTAGTACAACCAAACCAAGTCACAATATTCTTAAATATAAATTGTACTCTTGTATCAGTAGTACAATCCTTCACAGTTTTGGCCTCAACCCATCTCGTTACATAATCCGTTGCAGTGATACTTTAGCACGCACCACTCTTCTTTCCTTGAAGATTGATAGGTCCCACAAAATCTATAGCGCATTTCCTAAAATCTTGCAACACCATCTGTGGATGCAAGGGAATATCGTCTATGCACCATGGATTTTCCATCCTTTGGCATACATCACATGCGCGACAATGCTCATCGGCATCATTGTGTAGCGTGGGCCACCATAACCCAGCTCGCAAAATCTTCTTCCTAGTAGTCTTACCTGCATAATGAACATCGGAAACCCCTCCATGAGCTTCATTAGGGATTGCACGTCTGTCATACTCCACAACGTATCTTCGCATAACTTCCCTTGCACCCATTTTGTAAAACTATCTAACAATAATGGTGAAGTCTATTTTGCGCGCCATGGGCTCTTTCTTCTGTTGAACTAAATATTCATCATTCGCACATCTAGTAGTCAGAAAATAAATGATATAGGGGAAATTATCATCATCCAAATTTATCACAAACAAATACGAATTTGTAAATCCGTCTTACAAATTTGTAGGTTCTTCTGCAGTTTCAATGCGTGATAGATGGTCTGGCTCAGCTTTTCGCCTTCTCGGTTTTACCATAATCTCAAAATAATTTCGTTGGAATAACATCAACCACCTGTAGAACTCTCCCCCCCACCCCCCTCCCAAGTATAGGCTTAATAACCAATTACTTCAAAGAAGAACGATCAGTGAACATCTTAAAGTGGCTTCCTAAGAAATAGTGGCATAATTTCTACAATGCACTTACCATTGTTAGTCCTTCTCTTTCCGTGGTTGAGTAATTCCTTTCTACACTTGAAATTTTTTAGCTTGCATAAGAAATAGGATGATCGATACCACCCACTCTTACCTATGCTAAGATAGCTCTTAGCGCAATGTCATAGGCATCCACATGTACATGAAATACCTTTGACCAATTTAGGAGGACCAGCGTGGGAGCAGTGACCATATTTTCTTTCAGCAACTCAAAACTCTTATGGCAATCCTCATCCTAACAGAACATTGAATCCTTCTTGAGCATCTTTTCTATGGGTGTGGTTATTAGCACATAATGTTACACCATTTTTTGGTCATCTCACCTATTATCATTAGATGGACCCAAGTACACCATGTAAACCAATTTTACCCTAAGTAAAGTTGCTTTCACTATGTAAAATAACTTAATAAAACACATTTGTTAGGTTGTTTATGGTCTAAACGAGGAAACCCCAAGGAAATATTAAACAAATCTATATTTGTTTGGTTTTCCTCATGGAATAATTAATTAAAAAATAATTCAATTATTATTCTGAGTCATATTTAACCCAAAACAATGAAATTAATTAGATAAATCCTTATTTATCTTATTATTTTCTAGGAATAATTACTTAAACCTTATTTAAATAATATTCCTTCTTAAATTTGACTAAATCATTTATAAATAATTGAATAAATCATTATTTATTCAATTATCATTCAACCACTTCCTTAAAATGATAAATAAATCATTTATTTATTTATTATTTACAAATAAAGGGATTTGATCCAAGTCAAATACTTTTCCCCTCCAACAAATATAATAAAATATTCGATAAAAGGTGGATCTAGATTTGGTTAATATTATTTTAATCATGCACCAAGATTTAGAATGACCTAATATTTTGTTATAAATAGAAGGTTTTTTCCTACCATTCTTCACATTTTGTTGCCTCTTAGATCACTCTGGATCTACACTCTTGGTCTGACTTTGAGCCATTATCATTGTCATATTTTCCATTATTTTCTTTGTGAGCTCCCTTTGAGTTCTATGTTTGTCTGAGTTTCTACACCAACAAGAGAGAGAAATTCTAGATCTAAAGTGCTGAGGACTTCCAAGAACTCATCCCATTGAGGAGAATTGGAAACACCTTTCTTGTTTTCCTCCTAGGTGCCCTTAATATAAAATTCTTTAAAACATATTATTCTTGTCTTGTCTATTGGATGCATGGAGAAAAACCTTATTTTTACTGCTTAATGTATTTTTATGCATAGATCTGGATTTTTGCAGCATTTGTCTTGATCAACTAACTACAGATCTGAAGATGTTGGCAGCCATCTTTTGCAGTTAGGGCTATAAGTTATGCGTAGCTAAAGTGGTCTTTTTTCATACACTTTGAATAAAGATTCATACTAACAACTAGCGACTCCACACAGATTTTCAATTACTACTGCTATCATTTTTCATATTCCTGCATATCTAGCTACTTCAAACCCTAGGGTTTCTCTTCAGCTTTTTATTTTTCCTATTTTTATGGTGTTTTTCACCTATAACACCCTCAAACATTAAAATTTCTAACTTCCGTCTGTTTTTGGCTCTATTGAGCGAGTATGAGACATCGGTAATGTTGAGACCATAAACTGTTTCTAAATCCGCCGCGGGAGACACAGTGCAGGTCACACTTTTCGGCCCAAAACCTGCGACCTGGACTGCAAGACACATTTTTCAGCATCAAAACTACGACGTGGACAGAAAAAAGGTCAGAACCTGTGACCTAAACTTTTTTCTGCGGAGTTTCTGAAAGTTTTCTGGGCTTGTCTGAAGCTTCTGTTAAGGTTGTCCAGCCTCCATCTCCGCCTGTTTAGACCTGTTTCTATTCTGTTTTACTCAACTAAGTGGGAATCTAGCCCCCTAGGGCTTCAGTACCCTCCACTTTTTGTGGAAGAGTTTTAGTTGTTGTAGGTGTCTAAATTTTTAGAGTTTCAGCCTTTTCTTTTATAGATCGGATACCTCATCTTCAGATCCCTTTTAGATCGACTATTTTTCTATCCAAATCACCTTATATAGTTTTGTTTGGGTTTGCATTTAGGGTCACCTCCTTTTCCCTTCTACCTTTAGCTTTTTTCCTCCTCTTTCACAACAACCTTGCCTCTATCTCTTTGCTATTTTCTGCACCTCTTTCCAGTAGATTTATCCTTTAGATCCCTGTCCCTCCCCACCTTAGATCTATTGCCTCATTTTCAGTGTGTTTTGACTAGATTTTTTCCCTCTATTAGACTAGTTTTTGAGAGACCCGCCTCCTTGGGTTAGATTGATGCATTGTTAGCTGTTAAATTCCTGTTATTTCAGTATTATATGTTGTTCACTACAGGCTTATTTTCAGTTATGCAACACACTTTTTCTTTTTCTCTCAAAACTTCTGGGTTTAAAAATTAAAATTAACGCATGCCACATAGTCACCCTAAGCGAAGAAGAGCTTGTTAACACCGCCTGGAAAAGACTTTAAAACATTGTAACATCAATTAACACTGCACCTCTCTACACTTTCGACATTTTAATCACTTGATTCTGCACCTCCCTGCCCTTGTTGGTCGTTCTTCTTCCCTATGTGTCATGTTTGTGTTGTCATCATTGCGCCCCCAGGGCGTATCTCCCAGAGACTTCTTGGCCTTCATCCTTAGTTTCCAGTTGGTCGACCTACTCCTTCCAGCCGTCATCGAGTTAGTCCTCCTCTGAGTCCGCACTCCGACTCCTCTTCTGATTCATTGGGTTCTCCTTTTACTTATGGTTCTCCCCCTGTCACCTTCACTATGTCTGGTCCAGGGCCTAACGCTAGCGGTAATCCCGGCCCTAATGCCGAAACTACTACTAGCGGAACCGCCACGAGAACTACCTCGGCTGCACCCTTGCTACCATACATCGCAGGCCTCAGCCTCCCCAATTTCAATCAGTTGATCAATGACCCTATCTGCCACGATGTTGGTTGGCCTACTATGCCAACCAAGCTCCCCTCCGACATCCCTAAGTTCGAAGGCCTTGCTGGAGAAGATCCAACCAACCATGTCTGATCTTTCCACATGTGGTGTTCCTCCAATTCCATTACCGATGATTCCATCCGTCTTCGGTTGTTCCAATGCATGCTTATAGGCGAAGCTTCTAAATGGTATATTGACCAAGCCACCTCTTCCCATACCTGCAACTGGGCCATTGTGGATCCTTCTTGTCTTATTCATTCTTGTCTTATTCTGACTCCCTCTCACGTTGGGGGGACGGTATCGAACTCTTGACTTCTTTCCGTCAATCATCTGCACCCCACCTTTCCGATCATGTCTAGGAATGGCGGAGAAGAAAGAGCTTATGTCGAGCTCCTACCTTTGAGGACCGTGTCTATATGGACTAGATCCTTAGATCTCTCTTACTCGCCATCGGCAAATATGTCGCCTCAAAGTTCCCTCAAACCAAAGAAGTCGCCCTCCAAATAGCCTTGAAATATGACCTCATCTATGCTCAGTCTGGTTATTTTTATACCTTCCTTCAAGTCCTCCCTAGACCCAGTGGTGATAACGCCCCGGGGGCATCTCATTCTACCAACGGTATCGTTGGAGCTCTTTCTCATCCATATGCTCAACCTCCTATGGGCTATGGTCTCCATCCGGGAGGGACCAGCACCTCCAGCACTTTCCCCCTCTAGGTAGCATGTATCCAGGGTACGTCATGCCTCATCCTTTTGCCCAACCTCCTGCTTACCTCAATGTTTCCTTAAAACCTCACCTTATTCATGGCACAATTGCTCCCAGCTCCTCCGGGATTGCACCTACACCCTTGCATGCCTTCCTCGACCCCAACCATGACAACTACAACCCCCTTCAGGGCAAGTATTTTCACAGCAGGGTGCGACTAATCCCCCTTCTTCTCAAAGAAGGCGGAGAGGCAATCCAAATCAATCTGCCCCTGGTACTCGTGGACCCAATCCTCAAGGTTTTGACCCTAACACTGCTAACCAGCAACAGGGCACTCAGCCCAAGCCGGACAGGCCTCTTCGTACCAACAAGCCTTGTTTGTGTTGCGGTGTTTACGGTCATTACACCCACGATTGTCCCCTTTTACCACAGATGCGGCAGATGTGGGAGTCTCAAGCCACATTGCGAGGACAACATGCCTCCCCTCATGCTCCCCCTAATGTGGCCACCTAATCAGCTGACTATTTTTACCAATCCTTTCCCCCGCAAGGATTAAGTGGCTATAACCACCGCGGACAAGGGGCCACTCAACCTTCCCCCTTCGGTTCCTCACAGTTGCAAATCCTCATGATGAACTCTGATCAACCTCTAACAATTGACCTTCCACATTCAAAGTTGGTCTCGTTAGTACCCAAGCCTCACACTCCATCGTCCTCGAGTCACTTTCTTTAGGTTCTCTGGTTCTACGAGCCTCTTTTGACATCCAATGGTCCCTTGCATATCCCTCAGCCCAAATTTGAGGTTCATACCAAGATTCCTAAGGGAACATTACGCCGAAATTCTACTTCTGGTCAAGCTGCTCATCCGTATAGCATAGTAGATGATTTGGCACAGTCTCCTGCTGCCATTTCAACAATGGTACTCCTCCAGTCGTGCCCTTCTCAAAAGGACGCTCTACTATCCACCATGGGCACTGTAGATCCTACTAATGACCAATTGATTATTTTTGATGCCCATCAATTAGAACATCCCCCTCTTCCTGCTTCCGTAGCCTTCCAAATCCCAGTCAGAATCTAGAACGCTCATGTTTCTCAGTATATCATTGATGAGGGGGCATCCATCTATGTGATGTCCACTTCGGTTTGGAAAAAACTCGGATCTCCTGAATTTCCCCCTTCCACAATCACCCTTCGAGCATGGGATGGCCATGCCTCCCAACCCGTTGGCCTATTTCGTAATTGTCTTATTACTCTTGCAGGAAAGATTTTTTGCGTTGACATTGAGGTCATTGACACCCATCTAGATTACAACATTCTCTTACGGTGAAGATAAACCCATGCCATGTCTGTTGTCCCATCCGGAGTATACTACAAGATGTCTTTCCCTCACAATGGAAAGATCGTCACCATTGACCAGTTGACGTATGATGAGCCAAATATCAGACCTCCCTGAGTCAACCATCTCTTCTATCACTAATAAGCAAGCCATTGATTCTTTGATCAGTGTCTATCCCGGTGTCTACAAAGACTCCTCTTTACTTGGAACCTTCCCTAGTCTCCCTCCTCCCCCTGTCTCTGATCACATCTTATCGAATGTTTGCATGATGCAATCATCTTAGGCTACCCTTAAGCGGCCCACTTCAGCTAGTCAACAACCTCAACCCTGTCCGCCGCAACCTGCTCCTAGCCCCTCGTCTCCGCCAGCCGAACCTACCCCATCTTACCCTTCTTCTACAGCTGGTACCCATGAGCCTCTTTATCCTCCTGGTTATGTTCCACCTGGCCTCAACCATCTCAGAGCTATCCCTCCTGGTCATTACCCCACTGGTCAGATACCTTTGCTTGCTCCCCGTCTCAAATTCTATTAGGCTCCTATCATGGCCACCCTTTCTCTCCCCAACTTGACCCTGGGTATACCCGTCTGGTACCTTGACCCTTCAGCCGCTACCCCGCCTAGTCACCCCAAACCCTACCTTGCTTTGACACCGGTTCAACTGGTTCCCCTAGCTTCTTCCGTTGCTACAGTGCCATCAGCACCTCAGTAGGACCCTTCACCTGTTGGGCCAGCTCCGGGAAAGAAAGGAAAATCTCGCAAGGGGACATCCAAAGACAAGACCACCCCAATTGACCCTGCCCCTCCTCCACCCACAAAGCCTTGTGCCTTGTGTGATATCGTCGGTCATGCCACCCATGCTTGTCTTGAATTTCCCCGTATTAAACCCATGGTTAAAGTCACGTTCCCTGAGTCTACAGTCCCTAAAGCCTCTGTTTCCTCCTCGACTGCAACCAAGAACCTCAAGACTGTTCGTACCAGCAAACCCTATGCTTTGTGTGGTGTCCATGGCCATTATTCCAACCATTTTCCCCACCTAGCGCATTACCACGCCTCTTTATAGGTAGTTCAAGAGTATGAGGTTGAAAAAAATCAATATGCCTCTCCCATCCTTGCGTAGTATGCTTTAGGTTAGCTCGAGGAGTTACCTGCTCCCATTGACATTCCCCCTCCTGATGTCAAGATGACAGAGCCTGCTACCACCATCCTCTACCTATCATCATCTATGAGACCCTCGGGGATCATTCCCTTTGAAGCCTCCCCTCTTGTTTCGCTCGACCCCCCTTCAGCGACCACCCTGGGCTCAACATCATTTGACCATATGTTTACTTTTTCTTCTTTCATCCCCCGTGACGATCCGTATGTGAGCCTTTTGTCCCATGCTGATGATTCATGTAGCTTTGCAGTGTCATAAGTTTCCCCTTCCCCTTGTCATCCCATCTTTTCTCGTCATGATGACCTCATAGAAGCCTTCTCCACCCTTGACCTTTTCTTTCCCACCCATAAATGGACTGACACCATCCGTGTCTATAATGACCTTTGCAGCATGAGGACAAGCTATCCATCCCATAACCCTCATACACCACCCTCTAGTCAATATATGAGTCATATCCATCCTACCCAGATCACTCCCTCTCGCAGTTGTCGTTTGATGTCTACTTTGCACTCACATTGCCATCATTGTTCTTCCTCCTCCCATTTATTGTCTTGTGACACTATTCCGCGGGACCTCCCATCCACACCCTATATCAGTTACATTGATGGTGCAAGTCGTTATTCCTAGAATCTAGCCTCGGCATGTTAGGCCATCTTTACCCCCTTGCACTCACTTGTTCTCTCGAACGGTGTATGCATTGGTACTGCTACCAATAATCAGGCCAAATATGATGTAGTGTGAGGTTTATTAGCTGATTCCCTTTCACATCGCATCCTCCACCTTCATGTTTGTTTAGATTCCCTGCTTCTTGTCATGCAATTGAGTGGTGTCTATCGTGTACATAATCCTATCCTTTTTAGAAGATATTGATACATATCACATGCCCATAGCATGTTACAAAAACTCAAAGCGGGGACACTGCCCCATCACCACTAGGGGGCACCACCAACCACCTTCCCAAACCTAATCCAACTATAGGATCCGGAGCCAATGGCTATACACTCCGGGAACTGGTAAGATGCGTGCATCCCACGACCGGCCATTGCCATGCACCACATGACATCTCGCCATTCCGAGGGGTGAACCAATACATGGCTCCATGTCTGGTCATCTAAGCCTTGCCAACCATGCTGCGAAGATTGGTTTAGTGTTAGATAGGGACCCGGACTTAGGGACCAATGGTAGAATCCTAGGCCCAATATGACCTCGATGTCAGGTGGGTCACGTCCTCATACAAAATGTCAGCTTAAGTTTTAAATTAAAAATAAAAATAAAAAATAAAAATGGCATTGTGCTAGAACATATATCAATTTCTAATACAATTATGTATTATTTATATAATTTGAATGGATAGTAAATTATATACGTGAATTTGAATGGATCATAAATTTACCTTTAACAAAAAAAGTTACCACATTGAATTTCCAAATTAAGTAAAATTTTAAACATATTTACTCTTTACTAAAGTCAATACCATTTCCTAAATCAAAGGAAAAGAGTTAATTCAACACAAACAATCAAAATCCAAAATATTTTAATATTTTTTTTAATTAAATATTTGTAAAATGAATTTATACTTACTCGAGAGCTATGGTAAATAAATAAAAATATATATAAATTAGATGTATGGTAAATAAATAAAAATTCTTTTTATATTTATTCCATAAACCTTTTTATATTTAAAAAAAAATTAAAAAGAGGTTTTATTTAGATGAAGCCTATGGGACGAATACCATGGGACAAATTAATATTGATACCATGGGCCAAATACCATGGGTAAATAAATAAATATAAAAGAGGTATAAACAAGTATGATAAATAAATAAATAAATACAAAATAGATATAAAGAGGTATGGTAAATAAATAAATATAAAAGAGGCATAAAGAGGTAAGGTAAATAAATAATAATATATCAAATAGGATTATAAATAAAAATCTAATTATATAACAAGCCTATGGGCCAAATACCATAGTAAAGAAAAGGGGTATGGTAAATAAATAAAAATATAAATAAACTAGAGGTATGGTAAGTAAATAAAACCTCTTTTCATATTTACTCCATAATCTACTTTATATTTACGAATATTATGTTCATTAGTTTACATAACTAAGAAGAAACAGAGAGAGAGAGTTATAAGGGAGGGATGGAGAGAGAGAGTGTGTATGTTTAGGGGTGAGATAAAGAGACAAAGTAAGATGTATGGAAAGAATGGGGGAGAGAAGAAGTGAGAAGGAGAGAGGGAGGGATATAGTAATGTAGTTGGAGAGAGAGAGGGGTGGAAAGAGAGAGAGAAAGAAAGGGATGGGGGAATAGAGGGGATTAGAGAGAGAGATATGGGGGAAGAGAGAGGATTGGAGGGAAAAGAGAGAGAGAGAGGTGGGAGATAAATGGAGAGAGAGGAAGGATGAGAGATAGGAAGAGAGTGATGGGGGAAGAGAGAGTATTGGAGAGAGAGAGAGAGAGAGAGAGAGAGAGAGAGAGAGAGAGAGATTAGGGAAGAGAGAGGGATTTAGGGGAGAGAGAGAGAGAGGAAGGACGAGAGAGAGGAGGAGAGAGGGATCAATAAGAGAGATGGATTTGGATGGGGAGAGATGTAGGAAATAATAAATATAGAGAGTGAGAAGTGGAGAGAGAGAAGGAGTGACAAGGGAGAGATAGAGAGAGAGTGTGTATGTTTGGGGCTGAGATAAAGAGACAAATAAGGAGAGATGGAGATAAGGGGGTAGAAGGAGATATAAGGAGAGAGGGAGGGATATAGTAACACAGTTGGTGGATGAAGAGAGAGAGAGAGGGAGAGAGAGATTGGAGAGAAAGGGAAAGAGAGGAAGGAAGAGAGAGGATGTGAGAGAGTGGAGAGAGGGAGGGAAAGAGAGATGGACTTGGAGGGGGAGGGGGAGAGAGGTAAGAAGAAAGAAATAGAGAGATAAAGGTGGAGAGAGAGAGAGAGTGAGTGAGTGATAAGGAAGATGGAGAGAGAGGGAGAGAGGGAGAAGATAAAGATATAGATGGAGGGTGAAGAGAGGGATTGACAAAGAGATTGATATATATGGATTGCGAGAGTGATCTTGTTTAGGGGGGTGAGATAGAGAGACAGAAAAGAAGATATGGAGGGGGATATAGATATGGATGGAGGGTGGAGAGAGGGAAGAATATATCTCACACTAGATGGATTGATATAAGTGGAGATCGTGATTTATAATCCTATTTGATTATTTGCACTATATGCATCGATTTTAGTGTAGATATCTATTTCTAATGATACTTGATTACTTGCACTAGATGCATTAATTTTAGTGTAGGAGGTGATTTCTAATACAATTTGATTGCTTGCACTGAATTTGTTGATTTCAATTTAGATGTTCATTTATAATTATATTTGATTAATTGCACTAGATGAATTGGTTTCAATGTAGACGATTTCTAATCCTATTTGATTGTTTGCACTAAATGCATTGATTTCAGTGTAGATGACGATTTCTAATCCTATTTGATTTATTTGAGTAAATGCATTGATTTCAGTGTAGATGTTGGTTTCTAGAGAGAGAGAGAGTGATAAGGAAGATGGAGAGAGAGGGAGAAAGGACAAAAGGAGGAAAGAGAGATATTAATGGGGGAGAGGGAGAGAAGGGGAAGATAGAGATATAGATGGAAGGTGAAGAGAGGGAAGGAGAGAGAGATGGGGAGAGGGGGTGATTGAAAAATATATTGATATATATGGAGTATGAGAGCGTGTGTGTTTAGGGGGGTGAGATAGAGAGACAAAAAAGAATAGATGGAGGGGGATATAGATATGGATGGAGGGTGGAGAGAGGGAGGAATATTTCTCGTACTAGATGGATTGATATAAGTGGAGATGGTGATTTCTAATCCTATTTGATTATTTGCACTATATGCATCGATTTTAGTGTAGATATTTATTTCTAATGATATTTGATTACTTGCACTAGATGCATTGATCTCAGCGTAGGTGTTGATTTCTAATACAATTTGATTTCTTGCAATGAATGTGTTGATTTCAATTTAGATTTAGATTTATAATTATATTTGATTACTTGCACTAGATGAATTAATTTCAATGTAGATGATTTCTAATCCTATTTGATTTTTTGCACTAAATGCATTGATTTCAGTGTAGATGGAGATTTCTAATCCTATTTGATTTCTTTGAGTAAATGCATTGATTTCAGTGTAGATATTGGTTTCTAATCTTATTTGATTGATTGCATTAGGTGCATTGATTTCAATGTAAAAGTTATTTTCTAATCTTATTTGATTTCTTGCATTAAATGCATTTATTTCAATGTATATGTTGATTTATGATTTGATGTAATTGGATATATGATGATACATTAATTTTAAAGTGATTGGATTAACAATATGCATTGATTTTAGTGTAAGCACAAAAAGTTATTAACAATAATGAAGTTGAAGGGAAAATAATTCTCATGAGTGAAAAAGTTATTAATTCTCTTAGGTAGTTCTAAGTACACTCACACAAAATGAAATTACCAATATGTGGATTAGTTAATCTTAAGTCCAACAAAATGTTGATGTAATCCAACATCACTTCGCTCTAGTTTTGGTAGTAGATAAACTATTAGTAGCATCTACAAATGAGTGTATCCAACATTTTTATTTCAAAATTCACTTATCATATGAGGTGAAGTTATAAATAAATAAATTTATTAATCATCATTTAAATATAATTAAATAATTAAAAATTCATTTCTTTTCCAAATAAAAAAAATCGTTGAAAATTTTCCATTAGGTGTAGTTTTGGTAATAAAGAGGAATGGATTTTATCCTCCCCATTTGGGTTCGTGGCCAATGGAAATTGAAATAATGGATCTTTTGGAGTAATTTCTTAAGATAACATAATCAACAAGAGAGAGGTAGTTTTTCAGTAGATATGTATATTTCTACCTAAACTAGACAGAAGTGGAGGGTAGGTTTTCAGTATCTATCTATATTTCTATCTCAACTAAACAAAGGTAGGTTGTTTTAGGTGTGTATCCATCTTCAATACTATTAATAACACTATTTAGAAAAATAAAACACTATTAAAAATTAACTTTCCAAAAAAAAAATTAGAGATAATATCATTACAAAAACAATTATATATATATATATATATATATATATATATATATATATATATATATTCTATAAAAAAACCTTTTAGAAATATTATTATTACAAAAACAATAAATTTCCAACCATTCTAATAAATTTTAAACAATAAATTTCCAACTATGCTAATAAATTTTTGAATTTTTTATTTTACAAATAGCCAAATTGCAAAACACTCCTACAACAAATGTATAAGCAAAGTTATGAAAAAATGATGGATTTTTCTGCAGTGCCAATTGGATTATGCAACTCAGGTAATGAGATTGTAGCATTTATCAGGGATCATGCAACTCGGGTAATGAGATTGTAGTATATATCATCTTTGCTCTTTTAGCCAAAGAAACATAAAGATGTTTTCTAGCCACAAGTTTTCCATTCATTTCCACCATAGCTAGGCATTCTTGAGAAGGAGTTGAGAATGCCACAAATCCTGAACCTTTACTCTGTGGATGAAAGTCTCTGATTACTTTTCATGAAATGATTGTGCCATAATTAGAAAAAAGTTTTATCAACTTGGTATCATCAATACTATCATCCAAATTTTCTAAATAAATATTTGTTCCATATTTCTTCTGAAATTTTGTTTCATATTGCCTCCTCAATTCAGACTTCGTCAATGCTTTTTCAACATACCATTCCTCGCCATCAATTTTATGATTCTCAATGCAATTTTCCGCAACATCTGCATTCTCAAAATTGACAAATCCCAAACACTTTGAATTACCTGCTGCATCTCGGATCACTGTCACACTTGTAATTGTTCCATACATTCCAAAATAATTTCTCAAATCCTCACCATTCATCCACTCTAATAAAGTCCTAACAAAAACCTTATTGTTTCCATTTTCTCGTTCTCTCTACTCCTTTTTCATGAATGGGCCAACATAAACCTTTTCCGCATAGATAAAATGACCATCCAAATATTTTATTGCATTTTGGGCTACCTCTTCGTGTTCATAAATCACAAATCCATATCCTTTGGATTTCCCTGATGCATCTGTTTTAATATTAGAATAGAGAATGGGTCCACACATAGCGAAAGTACGATAGAAAGTATAATTGCTTACTCTTTTATCAATATTGCTAACAAATACCTTAGCTGAACCAAAGCTGCGGATGCGAGGGTCATGGTGTGAGTACATTATCCGAATAGGGTTTCCATTAATGGATGTAGAATTCAAGCCACGTAAAGCCTCCCTAGCATTTTCACCCGAATTGTAATAGAAATAGCCGTATCCTAGAGAATTTTTGGTATTGGCATCTCTGCATATGTAAACAAAGAGCACCGGGCCAATCTGGCAAAAGAGATCATACATCTGGGCCCCGTTAACATTGGGATCCAAATCCCCCACATACAGAGATTTAGGTAGTAATTTATTGTTGTTGCCATTATCAACTGTTGGTTGCTGCTGTGAAACACCGTGTGCTGCTGGGTTGTATGTTAACAATGGGATCCAAATCCCCCACATACAGAGATTTAGGTAGTAATTGATTTCTGTTGCCATTATCAACTGCTGGTTGCTGCTGTGAAACACCGTGTGCTGCTGGTTGTATGTTAACATTGGGATCCAAATCCCCCAGATACAGAGATTTAGGTAGTAATTGATTTTTGTTGCCATTATCAACTACTAGTTGCTGCTATGAAACACTGTGTGTTGCTGGTTGTATGTTAACATTGGGATCCAAATCCCCCACACACAGAGATTTAGGTAGTAATTGATTGTTGTTGCCATTATCAACTGCTGGTTGCTGCTGTGAGGCACCGTGTGCTGCTGGTTGTATGTTAACATTGGGTTCCAAATCCCCCACATACAGAGATTTAGGTAATAATTGATTTTTGTTGCCATTATCAACTGCTGGTTGCTGGTGTGAAACACCGTGTGCTGCTGGTTGTATTTAGATGCGTGCCATTTCCTCCTCTTTAATCACTGATACTAGAAGATCAGGAGGCACAATTTCAAAATGCCAACTCAACCAAAATAAAAATATAAACCCAATTCAACCGAAATAACAGTTCAACCTAAATAATAATCGAAACCCAACCACAATAGGTATAGATCACAAAATCTGTGGATGGGGAATCAAAACCGCTTATTTCAACGGATGAAGATTATAGCGACTCCCTGAATGTGATTCTTCGCACTTACAATAGAATTCAATGCTGAGCATTCCACTTCGACTCAATATGGAGAGGAATATAGGAATAATTCGACAAATTTGTGGTCGACGGGATTTTCAAAATAGGTGCAAGAGTTTGTTAGGTTTTCTCTTCATGTGTCGGCAGGAGTGTAATTTTCACAAGATTAAAAAGAAAAATCGATCATGAAAATTCAAAATGTAACCGTGAATACTTGACTAATTAAATAAATATGTAATTTAATAGGTAAAATATATATCTAATCACAAGTGTAATGTAAGGTTACGTTACGTTATTTTATTTATTAATAAATTTTTAATTAAAAATAAAATTTTGTTTTTTAATTATTTATTTGATAAACCTTTATTCTATTTTACAAAAATGAATAATAATTGATAGATAAATATTTTCGGGATTGATTACATCTACCTAAATTGTGGATCACAAAAGTCTTAGATCTAAAATAATTTATGGATTGATCTTATTTTACAATAAAAATTGTAACGGCACAAGTGTTTCAAAAATTAGGATTGTCGACGAACGAGGATCATCTCCAAGTTTTGTGGTTGCCATACTTTTAGGAATTATGTATCCCAACCTTTCTCGGCACAATGTTTCCTCGAACCCCGGGTCCAAACAAGACATAGACACAGAGTATGTAGTGGAAATCGAGAAGCTCAAAGCAAATACTTCAGTAAGAAAGAAAAGGGAACTATTGCGACCCCGTAGGTCATATTTATACTTGTGGCGCATCTTCAATGGCTCCTTCTACATTAATTCTTCTTCATAAATGACAAAACAATCCCAAACCTAGCAAAATCCCTTCATTAAATGTAATGTAGATGCCACCATAAATGGTAATAACGTTGTCTTTTCCATATCTTACTCTTCCAATGGCTAGTTTTTGACACCGCTGTGACCCACTTGACCTCCTAACGCAACCATTGCGCACACGTTTCACCTGTCAGCGCATTCGACATCCCATATGCGCAGGTTCGGTACTCTTCCATATAGTCATTTGGTAGGCACAAGTTGATCCCTGTACGACTTTAGATGACTTTCATTGACATACCCAAGAAGCTATTCTTCACTCAATGTGGCTAGGTGCACTGCACCTCCATCAGTGATCTCCTTAACAACATCAGGCCCTAGCCAATGCATCTTCAATTTCCCTGGCTGGCGTGGAAAATTGATGTCATATTGTAAGAACAAATCATCTTTTGGAAACTTGATATCATATAGTAAGAACAAATCATATTTTTTGAACACCTTTTTCTTGATATGCCTATCATGCCATGCTTTTTCACGTGCTTTTTGAACCTACTAGTGATAATTTTCAATAAAGTGATCTTCTTCTAGAGAAACCAACTACGACAACTGTTATTCTAGATTATCTTCTGCACTGGTCAATGATGTAATGCGCATACTAGGAATAATGAACTCCATTGGCAACAAAGCTTCTTTCCCATATACCATCTTCAAAGGCTTCCTTCCAATCAACTTCTTGTAGGTGGTCGTATATGCCCAAAGAACTACTGGCACTTGCTCATCCCAATCATTTTGGCTATAATTCCACACCTTGATCAGCATAGTTTCTAGTATCTTATTGAATGCCTTAACCGCGCCATTCGCCTGAGGATGATAGGGAGAGCTCTTCTGATGAAACACCTTGAATTATTTAGTCAATGCTTTAATGGTGTAATTTAAAAAATGTGTACCCTGATCGCTTATTAGAATATTAGTACAACCAAACCAAGTGATAATATTCTCAAATATAAATTGCACTCTTGTATCAGTAGTACAATTATTAGCAGTTTTTGCCTCAACCCATCTCGTTACATAATCCGTTGCAGCGATACTTTAGCGCACACCACTCTTCTTTCCTTGAAGATTGATAGGTCCCACAAAATATATAGCCCATTTCCTAAAATCTTGCAACACCATCTGTGGAAGCAAGGGAATATCATCTATGTGCCATGGATTTTCCATCCTTTGGCATACATCACATGCGTGACAATGCTCATCGGCATCATTGTGTAGCGTGGGCCACCATAACCCAGCTTGCAAAATCTTCTTCCTAGTGGTCTTACCTGCATAATGACAATCAGAAACCCCTTCATGAGCTTCATTAGGGATTGCACGTCTGTCATACTCCACAACATATCTTCGCAGAACTTCCCCTGCACCCATTTTGTACAACTATCTAACAATAATGGTGAAGTCTGTTTCGCGCGCCACAAACTCTTTCTTCTGTTGAACTAAATATTCATCATGCGCACATCCAATAGTCAGCAGCTAAATGATATAGGGGAAATTATCATCATCCAACTTTATCATAAACAAATACGCATTTGTAAATCCATCTTCCAAATTTGTAGGTTCTACAGTTTCAATGCGTGATAGATGGTCTGGCTCAGCATTTAGTCTTCCCGATTTTACCATAATCACAAAATAATTTTGTTGGAATAACATCAACCACCTGCAGATCTTCCCCCCCCCCCCAGCATAGGCTTAATGACCAGGTACTTCAAAGAAGAATGATCAGTGAACATCTTAAAGTGGCCTCCTAAGAAATAGTGGCATAATTTCTACAATGCACATACCATTGCTAGTCCTTCTCTTTCTGTGGTTGAGTAATTCCTCTCTACACTTGAAAGTTTTCAGCTTGCATAAGAAATAGGATGATCGATACCACCTGCTCTTACCTGTGCTAAGATATCTCTAAGCGCAATGCCGGAGGCATCCACATGTACATGAAATACCTTTGACCAATTTGGGAAGACCAGCGTGGGCGCAGTGACCATATTTTCTTTCAGCAACTCAAAACTCTTATGGCAATCCTCATCCTAACATAACATTGAATCCTTCTTGAGCATATTTTCTATGAGTGTGGTTATTAGCGCATAATGTTATACCATTTTTTGGTCATCTAACCTATTATCATTAGATGGACCCAAATACACCATGTAAGACCAATTTCACCCTAAGTAAAATTGCTTTCACTATGTAAAATAACTTAATAAAACACATTTATTAGGTTTTTTATAGTCTAAACAGGAAACCCCAAGGGGAAATATTAAACAAATCTATATTTGTTTGGTTTTCCTCATGGAATAATTAATTAAACAATAATTTACTTATTATTCTGAGTCATATTTAACTCAAAACAAGGAAATTAATTAGATAAATCCTTATTTATCTTATTATTTTCTAGGAATAATTATTTAAACCTTATTTAAATAATATTCCTTGTTAAATTTGACTAAATAATTTTTAAATAATTGAATAAATAATTATTTATTCAATTATCATTCAACCACTTCCTTAAAATGATAAATAAATCATTTATTTATTTATTATTTACAAATAAAGGGATTTGACCCAATTCAAATACCTTTCCCCTCCAACAAATATAATAAAATATTCCATAAAAGGTGCATGTAGATTTGGTTAATATTATTTTAATCATGCACCAAAATCTAGAATGACCTAATATTTTGTTATAAATAGAAGGCTTTTTCCTACCATTCTTCACCTTTTGTTGCCTCTTAGATCACTCTGGATCTAAACTCTTGCTCTGACTTTGAGCCATTATTATTGTCATATTTTCCACTATTTACCTTGTGAGCTCCCTTTGAGTTCTATATTTGTCTGGGTTTTCTACGCCAACAAGAGAGAGAAATTCTAGATCTGAAGTGCTGAGGACTTCCAAGAACCCATCCCATTGAGGAGAATTGGAAACACCTTTCTTTTTTTCCTTCTAGGTGCCATTAATATAAAATTCTTTAAAACATATTATTCTTGTCTTTTCTATTGGATGCATGGAGCAAAACCTTATTTTTACTACTTAATGTCTTTTTATGCATAGATCTGGATTTTTGCAGCATTTGTCTTGATCAACTAATTGTAGATCTGAAGATATTGGCAGCCATCTTTGATGTTAGGGCTATAAGTTATGCGTAGCTAAAGTGCTCTTTTTTTGTACACTTCGAATAAAGATTCATACTAACAACTGGCGACTCTACACGGGTTTTCAATTACGATTGCTATCATTTTTCATATTCTTGCATACCCAACTACTTCAAACCCTAGGGTTTCTCTTCTGCCTTTCGTTTTTCCTATTTTTATGTTATTTTTCACCCATAAAATCCTTAAATAGTAAAATTTCTAACTTTCTTGTGTTTCTGGCCCTATTGAGCAGGTAACAGACATCAGCTGCAACTGAGACCATAATTTTTTATGAAATCTGCCGCTGAGAGACCCGAAAGTGCAGGTCACACTTTTCGGCCCAAAACCTGTGACCTGGACTGTAGGACACATTTTTCAGCATCAAAACTATGACTTGGACAGAAAAAAGGTTAGAACCTGTGACCTAAACTTTTTTCTGCAGATTTTCTGAAAGTTTTCTTGGTTTGTCTGAAGCTTCTGTCAAGGTTGTCCAGCCTCTGTCTCCGCCCATTTAGACCTGTTTCTGTTCTGTTTTACTCAACTAAGTGGGAATCTAGCCCCCTAGGGCTTCAATACCCTCCACTTTTTGTGGAAGAGTTTTAGCTGTTGCAGGTGTCTAAATTTTTAAAGTTTCAGCCTTTTCTTTTATAGATCTGACACCTCATCTTCAGATCCCTTTTAGATCAGCTATTTTTCTATCCAAATCACCTTATATAGTTTTTTTTGGGTTTTCCTTTAGGGTCACCACCTTTTCCCTTCTGCCTTTAGCTTTTTTCCTCCTCTTTCACAGCAACCTTGCCTCTGTCTCTTTGCTATTTTCTGCAACTCTTTCCAGTAGATTATCCTTTAGATCCCTGTCCCTCCCCACCTTAGATCTATTGCCTCATTTTTAGTGTGTTTTGATAAGATTTTTTCCCTCTGTTAGACTAGTTTTTGAGAGACCCGCCTCCTTGGGTTAGATTGATGCATTGTTAGTTGTTAATTTTCTATTATTGCAGTATTATATGTTGTTCTCTACAGGCTTATTTTCAGTTATGCAGCACACTTTTTCTTTTGCTCTCAAAACATCTGGGTTAAAAAATTAAAATTAACACACGCCACATAGTCACCCTAAGCAAAGAAGAGCCTGGTTAACACTCCCAGGCAAAGAATTTAAGACATTGTAACATCAATTAACAATGAACCTCTCTGCCCTTTCGACATTGTAATCACTTGATTTTACACCTCTTTGCCCTTGTTGGTCGTTCTTCTTCCCTATGTGTCGTGTTTGTGTTGTCATCATTGTGCCCCCAGGGCGTATCTCCCAGAGACTTATTGGCCTTCATCCTTAGTTTCTGGTTGGCTGACCTACTCCTTTCCACCGTCATCGAGTTAGTCCTCCTCCGAGTGCACACTCCAACTCCTCTTCTGATTCATTAGGTTCTCCTTTTACTTCTGGTTCTCCCCCTATTACCTTCCCTATGTTTGGTCCAGGGCATAACGCTAGCGGTAATGCATCCCTCCTGCCAGGAATGCTACTAGCAGAACCACCACAGCAACCACCTCGACTGTCCCTTTGATCCCTTACATGGCAGGCCTCTATCTCAACAATTTCAATTAGTTGATCAATGACCCTATCTGCCACGATGTTGGTTGGCCTAATATGCCAACCAAGCTCCCCTCTGACATTCCCAAGTTCAAAGGCCTTACTGGAGAAGCTCCATCCAACCATATCTGATCTTTCCACTTGTGGTGTTCATCAAATTCCATTACCGATGATTCCATCTGTCTTAGGTTGTTCCAACGCATGCTTACGTGCAAAACTTCTAAGTGGTATGTTCATCAGACCGCCTCTTCCCATACCACCTTTGCGACCATTGTGGAGCCTTCTTGTCTTATTTCTAGCTCCCTCTCCGATACGACACTGGTATCGAACTCTTGAATTCTTTCTGTCAATCATCTGCGCCCCAATTTTCTGGTCATGTCCAGGAATGGCAGAGAAGAAAGAGCTTATGTCAAGCTCCTACCTTTTAGGACCGTGTCTATATGGACTAGATCCTTAGATCTCTCTTACCCGCCATCGGTAAAGATGTCGCCTCACAGTTCCCTCAAACCGAAGAATCCGCCCTCCAAATAGCCTTGAAATATGACCTCATCTATGCTCAGTCCGGTTATGTTTATACCTTCCTTCCTGACCTCTCCAGACCCAGTGGCGCTAACGCCCTGGGGGCATCTCATTCTACCGACGGTATCTTTGGAGCTCTTTCTCATCCATATGCTCAACCTCCTATGGGCTATGGTCTACCTCCGGGAGGGACGAGCAGCTCCAGCACTTTCCCCCTCCACGTAGCATGTATATAGGGTATGGCATGCCTCATCCTTTTACCCGAACTCTTTCTTACCTCAATGTCTCCCAACCTCACCTTATTCACAGCCTGGTGCTCCAGCTCCTCCAACATTTGCACCTCCACCTCCTTTGCCTTCTCAACCCCAACAACAGTAATTACCACCCCCTTCGGGGCAAGTATTTTCACAGCAGGGTGCGACTAATCCTCCTTCCTCTCAAAGGAAGAGGAAAGGCAATCAAAACCAATCTACCCTTGGTAATCGTGGACCTAATCCTCAAGGTATTGACTCTAACGCTGCTAACCAGTAACAGGGCACTCAGCCCAAGCCGAACAAGCCCATTCGTACAAATAAGCCTTGTTTGTGTTGCGGTGTTTACGGTCATTACACTCATGATCATCCCCTTTTACCACAGATTTTCCAGATGTGGGAGTCTCAAGCCACATTGTGATGAAAACATGCCTCCCCTACTGATCCCCCCAATGTGACCACTAATCAACTGACTGTTTTTATAAATCCTTTCCCCCAGCAAGGATTTGTGGCTACCCAACCACCTGACGGACAAGGGGCCACTCAAACTTCCCCTTTTGGTTCTTCTGATTACCAGATCCTCATGATGAACTCTGATCAACCTCTAACCATTGACCTTAACCTTAAAATTCGGTCTCGTTAGTACCCCAAGCCTCATGCTCCATCTGTCCTTGAGTCACCTTCTTTAGGTTCTATAGAGCCTCTTTCGACATCCAGTGGTCCCTTGCACATCCCTCAGCCCAAATTTGAGGTTCATAGCAAGATTCGTAAGGGACCTTTACGCCGAAATGCTACTTCTGGTTGAGCTACTCATCCGCATAGCATAGTAGATGATTTGGCACAGTCTCTGGCTGTCATTTCAACACTGGTACTCCTCCAGTCGTGCCCTTCTCAAAAGAAGGATCTACTATCCACCATGGGAAATGTAGATCCTGCTATTGACCAATTGATTATTTTCTATGCCCATCAATCAGAACATCCCCCTCTTCCTGCTTCTGTAGCCTTCCAAATCCCAGTCAGAATCTGGAATGCTCACATTTCTCGGTGTATCATTGATGAGGGGGAATCCACCTATGTGATGTCTACTTCAGTTTGGAAACAACTCATATCACCTGAATTTGCCCCTTCCACAATCACCCTTCGAGCGTGGGATGGCCATGCCTCCCAACCCGTTGGCCTATTTCGTAATTTTCCTATCACTCTTGTGGGAAAGATTTTTTTCGTTGACGTTGAGGTCATTGACGCCGATCTAGATTACAAAATTCTCTTGGGGCGAAGATACACCTATTCCATGTCTGTTTTCCCATCCACGGTATACTGCAAGATATCTTTCCCTCATAATGGAAAGATCGTCACCATTGACGAGTTGACGTATGATGAGCCAAAATCTCAGACCTCCCCTAAGTCATCCATCTATTCTATCACCAATAAGCAAGTCATCAATTCTTTGACAAGTGTCTCTCCTGGTGTCTACAAAGACTCCTCTTTGCTTGGAACCTTCCCCAGTCTCCCTCCTCCCCCTGTCTTTGATGCCAGCTTATCGAATGTTTGCATGATGAAATCATCTTAGGTTGCCCTTAAGCGGCCTGCTTCGGCTAGTCAGCAACCTCAACCTCGTCTGCTGCAACCTGCTCCTAGCCCTTCATCTCCGCTCGCTAGACCTACCCCGTCTTACCCTTCTTCTCCAGCTGGTACCCATGAGCCTCTTTATCCTCCTGGGTCTGTTCCACCTGGCCTCAACCATCTTGAAGCCATCCCTCTTGGTCATTACCCCGCTATTCAGATACCTTTCCTTGCTCCCCCTCCCAAACTTTATTCTGTTCCTATCATGGCCACCCTTTCTCTCCCCAACTTCACCCTGGGTATACCCGTCTGGTACCTTGACCCTTCAGCCGCTACCCCGCCTGGTCACCCCAAACCCTACCTTTCTTTAACACCAGTTCAACTGGTTCCCCTAGCTTCTTCCATTGCTACAGTGCCATCATCACCTCAGTAGGACCCTTCTCCTGTTGAGCCATCTCTAGGAAAGAAAGGCAAAGCTCGCAAGGGGACATCCAAAGACAAGACCACCTCGACTGACCCTGCCCCTCCTCCGCCCGCAAAGCCTTGTGCCTTGTGTGATGTCATCGGTCATGCCACCCATACTTGTCCCAAATTGCCCCATATTAAACCCATGGTTAAAATCGCATTCCCTGAGTCTATGGTCCCTGAAGCCTCTGTTTCCTCCTCGACTGCAGCCAAGAACCCAAGACTATTCGCACCAACAAACCCTATGCTTTGTGTGGTGTCCATGGCCATTATTCCAACCATTTTCCCCACCTAGCACATTACCGCACTTCCTTAGAGGTAGTTCGAGAGTATGAGGTTGAAAAAAATCAATCCGCCTCTCCCATCCTTGCACAATATGCTTTAGGTTAGCTTGAGGAGTTACCCTCTCCCATTGACATTCACCCTCCTGATGTAGAGATGACGGAGCCTGCTACAACCATACTTTACCTATCATCATCTGTGAGACCCTTGGGGATCATTCCCTTTCAAGCCTCCCCTCTTGTTTCGCTCGACCACCCTTGGCTCAACATCATTTGACCATATTTTTACTTATTCTTTTGTCATCCCCGTGATGATCCGTATGTGAGCCTTTTGTCCCATGCTGATGATTCATGCAGCTTTGTAGCATCATGGGTTTTCCCTTCCCCTTGTCATCCCATATTTTCCTGTCATGATGACCTCATGGAAGCCTTCTCCACCCCTAACCTTTTCTTTCCCGCCCATAAATGGACTGACACCATCCGTGTCTATAATGACCTTTCCAGCATGAGCACAAGCTATCCCTTCCATAACCCTCATACACCACCCTCTAGTCAGTATATGAGTCATAGCCATCCTACCTAGATCACTCCCTCTCGCAGTTGTCGTTTGATGTCTACTTTGCACTCACACTACCATCATTTTTCTTCCCCCTCCCATTTATTGTCTTGTGACATTATTCCACAGCACCTCTCATCCACACCCTATATCGGTTATGCTGATGGTGCAAGTCGCTATTCCTAGAATCTAGCCTCAGCAAGTTAGGCCATCTTTACCCACTTACATGCACTTTTTCTCTCAAACGGGGTCAGCATTGGTACTACCACCAATAATCATGCCAAATATGATGCAGTGCATGGTCTTTTAGCCGATGCCCTCTCTCATTACATCCTCCATCTGCATGTTCATTTAGATTCTCTGCTTCTTGTCATGCAACTAAATGGTGTCTATCGTGTGCATAATCCTACCCTTTTTAGATGATATTGATACATATCACATGCTCATAGCATGTTACAAAAAACTCAAAACTGCGAGACACCACTTGCCCCTACATACACACTAGGGGGCACCACCTGCCCCAAACCGAATCACTATCTGGAGGATCCTGAGCCAATGGCTCTGCTCCCGCAGCTCATAGATCGTGCATCCCCTAATCGGCCATTGCCATGAGCCAGATGACACCTCACCATTTCGAGGGTAGACCAATACATGGCTCTATGTACTGGTCGTCTATGTCTTGCCAACCACGCTCTGAAACACCACTAGCGTTAGGCCCTAGACCAGACATAGGGACCAAGAGGTGCATCTACAGCCCAATATGACCCCGATGTCGGGTGGGTCACGTCCTCATACAAAATGTCAGCTTAAGTTTTAAATTGAAAAAAAAAAACAAAAAATAAAAATTCCATTTTGCTAGAACATATATCAATTTCTAATACAATTATGTATTATTTATATAATTTGAATGGATAGTAAATTATATATGTGAATTTGAATGGATCATAAATTTACCTTTAACAAAAAAAATTACCACATTGAATTTCCAAATTAAGTAAAATTTTAAACATCGTTACTCTTTAATAAAGTCAATACCATTTCCTAAATCAAAGGAAAAGAGTTAATTCAACACAAACAATCAAATCCAAAATCTTTTAATATTTCTTTTAATTAAATATTTTTAAAATGAATTTATACTTACTCCAGAGCTATGGCAAATAAATAAAAATATATATAAACTAGATGTCTGGTAAATAAATTAAAATTCTTTTTATATTTATTCCATAAACCTTTTTATATTTAAAAACACTTTAAAAAAAGGTTTTATTTAGATGAAGCCTATGGGACGAATACCATGGGACAAATTAATATTGATACCATGGGCCAAATACCATGGGTAAATGAATAAATATAAAAGAGGTATAAACAAGTATGATAAATAAATAAATAAATATAAAATAAATATAAATAGGTATGGTAAATAAATAAATATAAAAGAGGCATAAAGAGGTAAGGTAAATAAATAACAATATATCAAATAGGATTATAAATAAAAATCTAATTATATAACAAGCCTATGGGCCAAATACCATAGTAAAGAAAAGAGGTATGGTAAATAAATAAAAATATAAATAAACTAGAGGTATGGTAAGTAAATAAAACCTCTTTTCATATTTACTCCATAATCTGCTTTATATTTACAAATATTTATGTTCATTAGTTTACATTACTAAGAATAAATAGAGAGAGAGAGAGTGATAAGGGAGAGATGGAGAGAGAGTGTGTATGTTTAGGGGTGAGATCAAGAGACAAAGTAAGATGTATGGAAAGAAGGGGGGAGAGAAGAAGTGAGAAGGAGAGAGGGAGGGATATAGTAATGTAGTTGGAGAGAGAGAGGGGTGGAAAGAGAGAGAGAAAGAAAGGGATGGGGGAAGAGAGAGGATTAGAGAGAGATATATAGAGAGAGAGATATGGGGGAAGAGAGAGGATTGGAGGGAAAAGAGAGAGAGAGAGGTGGGAGAGAAAGGGGGAGAGAGGAAGGATCAGAGAGAGGAGGAGAGTGATGGGGGAAGAGAGAGTATTGGAGAGAGAGAGAGAGATCAGGGAAGAGAGAGGGATTTAGGGGAGAGAGAGAGAGAGAGGAAGGACGAGAGAGAGGACTTGAGAAAGAGAAGGAGAGAGGGATCGATAAGAGAGATGGAGTTGGAGGGGGAGAGGTGTAGGAAATAAGAAATATAGAGTGAGAAGTGGAGAGAGATAAGGAGTGACAAGGGAGAGATAGAGAGAGAGTGTATATGTTTGGGGCTGAGATAAAGAGACAAATAAGGAGAGATGGAGATAAGGGGGGAGAAGGATATATAAGGAGAGAGGGAGGGATATAGTAACACAGTTGGTGGGTGAAGAGAGAGAGAGAGAGGGAGAGAGAGATTGGAGAGAAAGGGAAAGAGAGGAAGGAAGAGAGAGGATGTGAGAGAGTGGAGAGAGGGAGGTAAAGAGAGATGGACTTGGAGGGGGAGGGGGGGAGGGGTAAGAAGAAATAAATAGAGAGAGAAAGGTGGAGAGAGAGAGAGTGAGTGAGTGATAAGGAAGATGGAGAGAGAGGGAGAGAGGGGGAAGATAGAGATATAGATGGAAGGTGAAGAGAGGGAAGAAGAGAGAGATGGCGAGAGGAGGGGATTGACAAAGAGATTGATATATATGGATTGCGAGAGTGTGTGTGTTTAGGAGGGTGAGATAGAGAGACAAAAAAAGAAGATATGGAGGGGGATATAGATATGGATGGAGGGTGGAGAGAGGGAAGAATATTTCTCACACTATATGGGTTGATATAAGTGGAGATGGTGATTTATAATCCTATTTGATTATTTGTGGTCGATGGGATTTTCGAAATAGGTGCAAGAGTTTGTTAGGTTTTCTCTTCGTCGGTCGGCAGGATTGTAATTTTCACAAGATTAAATAGAAAAATCCATCATGATAATTCAAAACGTAACCATGAATACTTGACTAATTAACTAAATATGTTATTTAATAGATAAAATATATATTTAATCACAAGTGTCATGTAAGGTTACGTTACGTTATTTTATTTATTAATAACTTTTTCATTAAAAATAAAATTTTGTTTTTTATTTAATTATTTGATTAAACTTTATTTTATTTTACAAAAATGAATAATAATTGATAGATAAACATCT